>CM049925.1:24567360-24942360 GCA_027405835.1 Asclepias syriaca | reverse complement strand
ATTTGAGAGATGGCTCCCACTCTCGAGTGTAACACTTAGTTCCCATAGTATCAGATATCACATTCACCCACGCTTAAGGCCTAGCATCGGTCCAAGATTAACCAATGGATGTCTGGAATTTGAGAGATGGCTCCCACTCTCGGGTGTAACACTTAGTTCTCATAGTATCACATTCACCCCCGCTTAAGGCCTAGCGTCCTCGCTAGGGCCTATTCAAACATAATAAGCTTCGGCCCATGATCAACCAGTGGATGTCTGGGATTCTAGATATGGCTCCCAACTATCGGGTGTAGCACTTAATTCTCATGGTATCACATTCAACCTTGCTTAAGGCCTAGGGTCCTCGTTGGGACCCATTCGAACATAATAAGCCTCGGCCCAAGATCAACCAGTGAATGTCTAGGATTCTAGAGATGACACTTAGTTCCCATGGTATCACATTTACCCCCACTTAAGGCCTAGCATCCTTGCTAGGGTCCATTCGAACATAATAAGCCTCGGCCCAAGATGCTTAGCGTCCTCACTAGGGCCCATTCGAACATAATAAGTCTCGATCCAAAATCAACCAATGGATGTTTGGGATTCTATAGATGGCTGCCACTCTCGGATGTAGCACTTAGTTCCCATGGTATCACATTCACCCCCTTAAGGCCTAGGGTCCTCACTAGGGCTCACTCGAACATAATAAGCCTCGACCCAAGATCAGCCTAGGGATGTTTGGGATTCTAGATGTGGCTCACACTCTCAGGTGTAGCACTTAGGGCCTAGGGTCCTCGCTAGGGCTCACTCGAACATAATAAGCCTCGACCCAAGATCAACCTAGGGATGTTTGGGATTCTAGATGTGGCTCACACTCTCAGGTGTAGCACTTAGTTCCCATAGTCCGAGTTGGTTACCTACTCTAATACCAATTGTCACGACCCGGACCCTCGGGCCCGTGCTGCAATTATGGGCCTGACAACACTCATAATCAACTACTTGTTATTATCCTCACTATACCATAAGAGATACCCCAAGTTGACTATAAGTATCTACACCCATTCTTATAAACCATTGTTCATTTACTTCACTTATCGATGTGGGATGAGATATGACAGATCTACCATGAAAGACTTTAACATAACTCTTAGTAGTATCCTATGTTTGAGGACAAACATGATATGTTGGATGTTCAAATGAGCATATATACCACAAAGAGTAGCGGGAACTTGTGTTTGTCTCTGTTCCCATGTTAGCCGTCTAACCAAACGAGTCAACTCGATAATCCTATTTTGCATCCTCAATTGATCAGTTGTAGAAGATTGAAGTTCATTTACTGTTATGCTCGGATATGATGTTTTAGTACCACATTGTTGTACATTTTAAGCCATATTTACTATTAAAAAATTTTAGTTGTAACATGTGTTTCCACCAGAGCTCCTCCAGTAGATGGATCTATCATACTTCTCTATCTATGTAGAAGATATTCATAGAAATATTAAAATAATAACTGATCACTAACTGGGTGATGAAGACAACTTGGACAAAGTTTCTTAAATCTTCATCAATATTCATGTGAAGTCTTGTCAATGCGTTTTGTGCAGTGTTTATTAATAGACTTTTAAGGTTTGATAATGTGCAAGTATACATAGTCGACAAGTAATAATAAGTATCTAAGTACTAGATATCGATCTCACATGGACTAATCTTTAAATGCTTAAGAAATTTAATTGTGTGTTCAGTTTTAATCCAAACCAAATATAGTGTGAAGATAAATCTAATATAAGAAATAAAAGAAAAACTACGCTAGAAGAAAAAATAAGAGTTCAGATTAAGTCTCAAGTAACAGTGGAACACAACTACATGTATCTATATTGAATCAATAGGTAACCAAGAAAACCAGTAATGTAATTATTGTCCAGAACTAAAGTATCAATGCTGCAGTAATACGATAATTTGGAACAAATACCCAAACAAACTATAGTGAGTAGCTAAGTCACTATAATTCAGAACCCAAAACCTAGACTGCGTCAAAACCAGATCAAGGGTTCAGTTTAGAGCTCAAATTAAGTTTGAATATGTCCATTCAAAATAACGCAAAAACCATGACAACTACAATGGAATTATCAATCACTACTTCAATTAGAATACTCAGTTCTTGGCAACAATTAGCATACAAAGTTGAATTGATTCACTTAACATTACATGTGCAGTGTATATTCAGTACAAATCTTAGTTCAATAGTCTAAATTGATGAAGATATTACAAGTCAGAATTTGGAGTTGAAGAAATGAGTAAAAATACCACTAAAGTCCAAGGACCCTAAGGAATTAGCTTAACTCTTACCCAAATCACAGGTTAATCACTCTGCAATATGTGCTCTTATGGCCACCAATCTTGAGTCTCGAACACCTTTGATGCTTAAATGTTGATATTGTTGGATTAGAAATTTTTCAATTTATTTTCTTCGAAATTGTTCCTAGGGCTCTTAAATCCCAAAATCTATCCACCATATTCTATTAAAGGAGATAATATTTATAAGTTACATAATAATATGAATTTTCTAAATTATCCTTAGGGAAAAGTTTCCTAAATTACCCTTTAGGGAAAATGATGTACACTATATATATATATATATATATATACCAAATGTATTTCCTCAAACTTGGAACTTGCTCCTTTCTCTCAAACTCTCTTTCCTACTCCTATGTTAGTATCGAGGAGTTAAAAAAAAAACTAAAAATAGATAATTGAATCTCTATTACTCAATTATCCAAAAAAAAATATTTTTAACATATCATCATACACATGTATATATAGTGCTACACGTTGGTCCGTGTATTTGTGATATTTTGTGTAGTTTCTTCAGCAACAATCCATCTTCAATTGAATCTTGCCTTTCTTCATTAATCTCCATAGATCGTTTCTCTCTCTATTACAGATCTTCTTAACTTCTTCTTGATCTTTCCGAAACTTCCCTTGAGACAATATCTAGCTGGATTTTTATCCCTTAAAAGAACATAGAATTTTCAAAATGTTTTTGTGAATATATATTTTCAAAATGTTATAACTACAAGAAGAATTTGATTCTGAAATGATGAATCAAGACTTAGAAAAGTTTTTTCTTTCTTTTCCCTTATATCTTTTCTTGTTTTGTTGTAAGTTTTGTTTATAATTTTGGCATACACCCTATTTATAGGACAAAATCAAACAAGAGTTAGGAAAGTATTTTCATTGGTATATCATAAAACATATTCATATATCTCAAGATCATAATTTATGCATAACCTTATTTTTAGAATTGCTAAGCAATTGACAACATTTAAAACGGATCAAAAAATTATTTATGCAATTCTTAGAAACTTTCGAATTTCAAAATCATTATAAGATAATAGGGAATAATAAGTCAAAGTTTTTCCTATTTGTTTTTCCTACTTAGCTGAAGAATATTTTTGCAAATGTTTTGAAAAAGCTTATTTTATAACAAATTATTTTTTTCTATTTCTGAAAAATATTAAAAATAACACGCACATGATAATACACAGATCTCATAATTCAAATGATAAACTTTAAACTTTAGAACACCATGCAATTTCAACAACTTTTATTATGTCACAATAAATAATAAAACACATATAACTACTACAACTTCAACTTAATAGTTCAAAGGTGGTGCACCCCATGGGGGATTAGGGCTGTACGGAGGAGGATTAGGTTTAGGTGGAAATGAACACGGTGGTGGCAGTGGCTTCGAAGGTGGGAATGGTTTAGGTGGTTTTGGCGGGAAAGGAGAGGGTTTAGGCGGTTTTGGCGGGAAAGGAAAGGGAGGCTTTGGAGGCCAAGGTGGTGGCAGTGGCTTCGGTGGTTTTGGCGGGAAAGGAGAGGGTTTAGGCGGTTTTGGCGGGAAAGGAAAGGGAGGCTTTGGAGGCCAAGGTGGTGGCAGTGGCTTCGGTGGTTTTGGCGGGAAAGGAAAGGGTTTAGGTGGTTTTGGCGGGAAAGGAAAGGGTGGTGGCAGTGGTTTCGGTGGTTTTGGCGGGAATGGAAAAGGTGGTTGTGCGTAACCGCATAAACCATAAGAGCAAAAGCTTGGGAAAGGGCATATATTACCACATCTACCACAATTGAAACGACTTCTATTTACATTTCTACATAAACCACTACAACATTGCCAAGTAAAGGGACATCTAATTCCACACAAACCACAATTATTGACATCGGAAGTTACAACAACGCAACGATTTCGACAACATAATCTTCTGATTCTCTGATATTTTCTTGGCGGATTACAAATCCAAGGTCTATACCAACACCCGGCTCGTTGGTTCACTAATCTCTTCAACCCTAGAGAAGAAGAAGAAGAAGAAGAAGATTTTGGTTCAACATTAATGGCCAAACTAATTAGCAATACAAATAATAAGAATAGTTGCATCTTTGTTTTTAGATGCTTTGGCGAAAATAACTTGTAAATCTTCAAAGTTATATATAGGAGAAAGAAAATTGAATTTTAGGGTTCATGTTTTTCTCACAATTTGTCTAATAATAGGTGGTAAGATTAGCATGGTGTAATAACTATATACGTGATGAAAAGGGGGTTACACCCAAAATAGTGCATCACAGACTTCAAAAGTATTCCACTTTTACCCTACTTATTGGGCTAAAGTTATCATAAATTTTGTATTTAATTTCCATTAATTTTGTACTTAATTATTGTTATACATTTCTTATTTTCTCTGTCATTAATGTTTTTATTTCAAAGCAATAATTTGTTCAACAATTTTGTATTTAATTTCCACAAACAATGAAACTTCTATCACAAGATTTATATATATATATTTCGCACTTGGTAATGAACTCTCACATATGAAAAAATCTTTTAGAAGAATGATTTGTAAAATAAATTTATTTAAATTTAATCTATTTAAAACCATTTTAAAAATTAGAAAATCAAACACAAATCCTCATAGGAAAAAGAATAAAGAAAGAAAAAAATATTGGACAAAAAAAGTATAAAGAAAAATAAAGAACTAAAGAATTGTTCGGATTTTTATAGAAAAATCAAATCAAATTGAAAAAAAAAAAAGTCTAATAGAAGGAAAAAAAGAAGAGAAAAAGTTCTATCTACAAATATGGATGAAATGAAGAAAAAAAATATATTAACAACAACAAAATATATATATAATATATATATATATTATAAAAAGTCTTAAAATTATCTGGAAAAAAACAAAACTTGAAAGAAATTTTAAATTTAAATTAAATACAAAACTGTTATGAATCCCAAAGATTCATTAAATTAGTGAATGTTTATCGTATAATCGTTATTATTTTTTAATTTCGGGATAATTAAGTATTTAATGAAAGGTGATTAGTGTGACCTGATGTCTATCTCTAAGGTGATACATATGACCTAATACTTATGACTTTGGTGACAAGTGTCATCTAACACTTAATATGAATAATGAGATAATATTAAATATAGTGATTATGTAGTATTTATTGTTTATTTTATAAATCTATAAATAGACTTCACTTGACTTTCATTTTAATCAATTAATTTATCATCTTCTTTTCAAGCATCTCCCTTATTCATATTTCCAATATATATATATATATATATATAGTATATGCTATAGTAATGCTTTAGGAGAAATTCCATTTTTCCATCACAAGTTATCCAAAACTTTTTTTACACAGTTAACTCTTTTTACGAGTTTGACGTATTATTGGCTGAAACAGAAAAAGTTTGATTCTCAATTCACAATGTTCTCGAATACAACTCATATTTAATTCAGTCAAAATAATAATTTTGAATATTAAATTAATCATTAATACCTTAAACAATTTTGAATGAGTTAATAAGAATTTTAATTTAATTTCTCTCAAAAATGATAAAATTTTATTGGAAAAAAACCTATTGATGTAAATTTTTAATAATGCAACAAATATAAATACTTCTTTATGAGAATAATAACTTAAAGATGGTCAAGAATTTTAAAAGACGAGAAAAAGATTCCTTAAACTATTTCTTAAGTAACTGTGAAAGTTATCCAAAACTTCTTTTATACATTTAACTCTTCTTATCCAAATAGTAGGGAAGTTCTTATATTTAAATCTTTTAATTGATATTTTATATATATTTTGTCTAATTAAGAAAATATGTGATTAAATCATATAATTGGAGTTCTTAGCCTCACGTACAGAAAAATATATTATAAATGTTATATAAAATTATGAATTTGGCAATTATTATTTGTGTTATGTAAAATATTTTTTAGAATAAAAATTATATTTTTCAAGTAAAATTCAAGTTAAATATAAATTATTCGAAACAATAAATTTAAATACTAATAAATTTAAATATTAAATAGTATAAAGAAAATGTATAAACTTAATCTTCTTAGTTTATTTTTTTATTTATTTAGAAAATAAATTTTTTGAATGAGTTAATTTAATTTTATATTAAAAAAAAGAAAAAAATACTATAACTTTTACACAATAATAATAATAAAAAAAACAACCAAATATACAATTAATTTATTCTTTTTAATAGACTCTAAAAATAATTATAAAATTTGAGCTCAGAATTATAAAAGAATTATAAATGATAAACTTTTACAAATTAATAATAACGATAAATTATCTTAATGTCATTTTTAGATACCATAACTTAACAATAATGAATATATATACAAATTTAAATTCTTTTAAGTTCATATTATAAATATATGAATACATACCTACATAATTTATTTATATAATTTCAAATTAGAAGTATATTTTTAGAAGACTGTTTTTAAAATTTATTTTAAAATTTTTCGTTTCATTATAAGTTTTAAAAGGTTTCATCATCTTTATTTTTATATATAATTTTTTAATATAAAATATAATTTAATTTTTTTTTACAAAATTCAAAATTTTAAGTAAATTTATAAATATGTTTATAAAAATTTTATGTAAATTAACTTTAAAAATTTTATGAAATCAAATTTAGATTGTTTGCAGAAAACACACACTACAAAAAGCAGACAAAAATCTTTTGATTTTTCTTGATTCACGTTTGGATGTAATAACATTAAAATATATATATATATATATATATATATGTATATATAATTAATTATACATGATAATAATACAAAAATATGAAAATCAAATCTAATAATATACCAAAAATTTTAAAACCAATAAAAATCTTTATGCAGAAATATGACAAACAAAAAGAAATAAATTTTTTAATAATCTTCTGAAAACCTAAAATCTGAATACATTTTAAATATAAAGAAACAATAAAAAGAACGATTGAGGTTTACAACACTAATGTAAGCCTTAATTGACTATAATATTTGTCCATTTGAATTTGAATACATTTTAAATATAAAGAAACAATAAAAATAACGATTGAAGTTTACAACACTAATGCAAGCCTTGACTATAATATTTGTCCGTTTAAATTTGTTTTAATTAAAGAAAAATATTAAATATAATTATAGGCTTTAAAATATATTAAACTTATTAATATCTAATGAAAAATAATTTAAATTTTTTGAGTTATATTTACTTTTAATAAATAAAGAAACAAAAAATACAATTATATCTTTAGAAATATAATAAAATTACTTAAGATGCCCACATAATTTTCTAATCTTATATATACATGGCAGCCATGAGGCGGGGGATGCATAAATTTTAATATATTAAAGATTTTTATAAATTTATTATTATTTTTTATAAATGTTGTATAAACAATATAATATTTTAGAACTATTATTTTTATATAAATAATATAAATATATATATATATATATATATATATAACACAAAATAATAAATATATAATTCTTTTTTATAAAAGTTATTTAAGGATTTTTATGTATTTGTACTATTCGTCGTAGATAATAAAATTTAACAACAAAATTTGTTTACAATCATATAAATACATTAATTGTCATTTGTCATAATAATTTTTTATTTTTTATTTTTTTGAAATTTTTGAAGTCTTTTCTTTACAATAATCTTAAAATCATAAATAAAACTGTTACAAATTGAGTTATATGTTTTTGACTTTTGATGATAAATTTAGTATCAATATAGCTATAAAATTATATATATATATATATATATATATATATATTTACGGTCTAGATTCGATCTTCCAAATCTCTTTGAATTCATGCACTGAAAGTTGTCTTCAAGCTCTTGAAAACTCTCCAAATACTTGGTTCGTCTTTACGGTCTAGATTCCATCTTCCAAATCTCCTTGAATTCATGTACTGAAAGTTGTCTTCAAGCTCTTGAAAACTCTCCAAATATTGTATCACTCCATTGAAATCATAACACTCTCCCTTATGTGTCGAGACTCAAGTATTATAGAAAATATTGCGATAAAATTTTCGAAAATAACTTAAAAGTATAACAAAATTATTAACAATTTCTCAGTTTATGTGAATTTAGATCCAACCTAATCACTAAAAATGAAACCACTCCATACACATATGAAAGAACAGAGAACAGAAAAAAAAAATTTTTTTTTTTTTTTAAAGGAGAAAATTGACACCAATTGCATATTTACAAGGTTAATTTGTGACCTTTATTAGTAATAAAGATGAATCATTAATTTTATATTTAAAAATATATATATATATTTTTTAATAATTATAAATGAAGTTGAAATTACGTATTCTTAATATATTATTGATCCATGGTTATAGTTTTGTTTAAATGTTTTGACATATATTATTTTAGAAATCTGAACAATTGTGGAGAAGAAATTAGATTTTATTAGAACAGACAAAGTCAAACTTATGTTTCTGTTTCACATTATTATTATTATTAATTTAATGTTCTGTGTATCTCTGACTAATTCACTGAAAATATTTGTGAAAAAAGTCCAAAATTGAAGTCTAAAATAGATTAAGTAAATGACAACCTGTTTCATATAAGACAACTTTTTCTCATACCATGAAGAAAAAAACTTATAACCATAGAATAATTTTTTTTTTCATTTCTTTAAAATTATAATCATATTATCTAATTCCTTGTAAGTCAACCGGTACAAGTTCCTTATAACTTAGTTAAATTTTTATGTTCTTTATTTCGATTTCAACTACACTAAGAAATGAAAGAACTTTTATAGGACCAAAAATGAGGTGGTAATACATATTACGACAAGTTATTCATGAATTGTGGTATGCTTGTAACCAAACGAGGCATCACAGGGGAAGATGTAGGACTCACTCTTTTCCTTAGAATACTTTTTTTTTTTTCAAGTCTTAGATTTATTAAAGAGAAAAAAAAAAGAGAGAGATAATTTCAAAACGAGTTTGAAGTTCATAATAAACACAAATTATGGGGACTAAGCGAAGTTTCAATTTTTAATTCATTATCAATTGATTGAATATTGAGCAGATTTCACTCAATTCTTTTGGTGATTATCAATGGAATTGACTTGGACTATTATTATTTATAAATAATTTTAATTTTAGATAATTTTATAGATTTATAATTCTTTTAATTTATTACAAATTTATAAATTAAACTTGAATTGATTAATTACGTGATTGTCTATTTTTATTATATTAGAATTTAACTTATTAAATATAAATTTATTTGAAATTAAATTAAAATAAAAATAAAAATGTATATTTGTACAACTAAATAAATAATAATAATAAATAAAAATAACCCCATTATCCTTGGTAAAGAATAAAAGAAACTTTTATAGAACCTAATTTTGAAGCAGAAGGATCCTTCTTCTCTTCTGCTGCTACCACTTCTGGTCTGCTGTGATCCTTGAATCAAAATGACAGTGGCAGCTGGAATTGGATATGTCCTTTTGGCCCTAGGTCCGTCACTTTCCCTCTTCATCTCTGTGATTTCTCAGAAACCCTTTCTAATTCTCACTGTCCTCTCCAGGTACCCGCTTAATTTCTTTTGGGCTAGTTTTGATTTTGATTTTGATTTTTGATTGAGTAGATAATTGAATTGAGCTATGAATTTGATTGTGGTGTGATGGTGTGATGTTTTTTTCTTCGTTGTAGTACTTTGGTATGGCTGATGAGTCTGATAGTTATGTCAGCGCTATGGAGGGCTTTTCTACCCATTAAATCAGCGTCGTGGCTGTACTCAATTCTCATCATAACCTCCGTTGGATTTCAAGAAGGTCTTCGTATCTTGTTCTGGAGAGTTTACATGTTAGTAATTGAAGCTTCTGATCGGAAATAAATTTGTTAATGAAATTTTCAATCGTTTTTTTTTTTTTTTTAATTTGTTAGTTTCATACAAAAGTTTTGGATATAATTAGTTTTGCTCGATTAGGTATAGCTTACCTACATGTGGGGATTTGTGATTTAGGGTAATTTAGAAAAGATGTTATATCCGTATTGGTGTAATAGGAAATGTGTCAAGGAGATGTCTGCTAGTTTTGCGCTGTTTAATTTATAGTGGGTTCCCTCTAATCTCCTATGAATTAGAAGACAAAGTAGTGCTTTTTTTTCCCATTTTGTGAGAATTTTACATATGATTTTGTAATGCTTTTATGGGCTTTGGTTAGGAAGTTGGAAGATGTATTGGATGCATTTGCAGATAGAGTATCTAAACCTCGCCTCTTTCTGACTGACAAGATGCAAATTGCCCTTGGTAAAATTGCCTTTCCTTTTGTTCTAATTATGACATTTTTGTGCTGAGAATTTTAGTTTGGGATGCATGTTATTGAAGAATAAATATACAGTTCTTGTTAGATGTTAGCCATTTTGGAAGGATTGGGAAGGAAGTAGCTTCTGGTAGTACATGATGTAATCAGTCCTGGTTCTCTGTTTCTGTTATTTGAAACTTCTTGATAATAAAATGGTTTTAGAAATTAATATAATTTTTCTTTTTAAACGTATCAATAAGTAAATTGCTCTAAAAAGCACCACCAAGGTAGCTTATTTTCTTTTCTTTTTTCCTTCTTAAAAATAAACATAGTTTTGATTATGACAGTTTTTTTTCATTTTAGGTATCCAAAATTGGGGATGTATAAGTATGAGATAGAGAAAGTATACATGAAACTTGAAAAGGAAACCCCTTCAGATATAGAAATTATAATGAAGGCTTTCTTCAGAGGATGAGATAAAGTATTAATGTTTCATTTGGGTAGAGTTTATCCGGTGTCACCAACTACGATCTTCTTCCATTTAATAATGTACTTGCATCTATATAAGTTACTTAGGCAAGTTAAGTACTATGCTACTTATCACCAACACCAGTATATACATATAGCTCAGCATTATTACCTGTCTAATATTATATGTCAGTGTGTAATCTCAGTTTATCCTCCTTGTACATGCTCCAAATTTCCTATCTAATACCATTTCCTGTCATAGTTACGCTAATAAATTTTTGCTCGGGCCTCCTCTCTTGAATGTTTATGTGAATTTATCTAAATGTGCAGCTGGTGGTTTGGGTCATGGCCTTGCCCATGCTGTTTTTTTCTGTCTTAGCCTCTTGACACCAGCATTTGGACCAGCAACATTTTATGTAGAGAAGTGTTCGCAGATGCCCTTCTTTCTCATTTCATGTAAGCAAAGCTCTCTTTTCCATAATATGTCAGTTCTTTTATTATCCAGATGATCAGCAAATTGATATCCTAAGCTGAAATTTTATCAACAACAATTCACTTCTATCTTACATTTTTTATTTATTACTGGTTATATGCTGCTAGGAACAACTTATTAACATGTAATAAAACAAATAATTTGGAAAATTCAGCTTTTCACTTGCTATTTCAACTGTTCTTCTATTGGGAACGTTATGTGTTAATCTTATTTGTATTTTGACTTGCAGCAATCATAGCTCTTGCATTTGTTACAATCCATACATTCTCAATGGTTATTGCTTTCAATGGTTATGCTGAAGGGCATAGAGGAGATCAGCTTGTTGTTCCCGTGGTTCATCTTGTTGCAGGAATGCTTGTGAGTTCCTCATCTTTCTTTGCTTTATGAATTATGAATTATCCGTTTATATATAAATATGTTTACTTTGCCAGTCATCTTTTTATGGATTCTTGCTTATTCTTTCGAATATTAGATAGGTCATTGATGCTTCTTACATGTTAAAACTTTTAGAGCATGCCAAATGAACTATATTTCAGCCATAGTAAAATGAATAACCAGATAAAAATTTATTTTGTTTTGAAGTGCCGTCTATATGATACTAATATCCTAAGACTTAAAATTGTTACAACGCTTGTTCTTTCTAAGAAAAGAATCGAGTGGATGTTAACTGATTTTGTTTATCATTTATTCGTCTTCGTTTGGGAATTGGAGTTTAATGACTTAATGGCTGATTTCTTTACATGCTTCGGGGAGAAAAATAATAAAAGAAGATAAAAAAGTGTTCTTTAACTTTAAAATTTGATTATGTTCATAAAAGCTTTTGCCAATCTTCTGCATTTTTTCCCAGACATTGATAAATCTTGCTTCTGGAGGCTGTGTTGTTGCCATTCCACTTCTCTACTGCACGGCGACCTTCATCTTGTTTCACTGTGGTAAGATGGTTTGGAGAAGATTAGCAGAAAGCCAACCCAGACAAGAACTTTATTAGTCATTTTGATCGATTCCAGATGGATAAGCTTCTTTCCTGTTCTAACAGAGAGGAGTAAAATCCCAGCTGAATATATATATATATATATATATATATATATATATATATATATATAGGTATGTATTAACTTCTCACCTGACTTCTCACCTGTTCTATATGTTGTCACATTGACAATTGTGTTATTCACAAGTATGCATTCGATGTATGTAAAATCAGAATTATCCTTTGATAATATTTATATATAGGGAGAAAGAGAGAGAGGAATTTTTGTATGTAAACCTGTTTTGTTGGGATGTTTTGGATGTATTTGGGTGACTGGATCTTGTGCACTCGTTGATGAGCAGGAACAAATTTTTAACCCTTTGGATTACAATGTAGTTCATTCTCTCTCTCTCTCTCTCTCTCTCTCTCTCTCTATATATATATATATATATTGTGTATATATCTTCAGATTAATATTATTTTAATTTAATTATTTCAGTTGGTTAATCTTAGTTTCATTAATTATCTCAGTTTCTTAGTTTAATTGGTTAAGATTTTACTTTAGACTTTAAATAAAGTTATTTTCCTTATTTGTTAAAAAAAAGCTATTATGAGATATTTATAATAAATGTGATTTTTGTTGTTATATTTGGTTGAATAATTATTGGTTGCTCTTCAATCCTTTGCACTATTGTTTATATATATATAATATATATATATATATATATATATATATATTTTATTTATTTATTTATTATTTTTTTTTTTTTTCTTCACTTCTACTAATCATATGTTGGTTTGGTTTGGTTGGATTAATTTGAAATTGAGTCGAGGGAATCTATGTTAAAAAATAGCACGAATTAAGTGAATGAGAAAATTGTTTTTCAATCTAATTCATTGACATTATTATGATGTTTATGACATTATTATGATGTTTATGGTATGACCATAATTTGATGAAATGTATCATGCATCATTTAGTTGAAGTTCATGATATGATAAATATTTAATGGGATAAACTATGAATTATCAAGTATATTTGAATAACTATTGTATAAGAAAATGAATATGAAATATGTGAATCAACGAATATATTAGATTCATTTATATATTCATAGTATTGAATAGGTTTATTTATGATATACGTTGGATGATTATTTTCTAGAAGATGAATGTTATTCTTTGAACTCTTCACTTCTTAGAGCTTATAAATACGAGTTTCCTGCTCTAATTATAGGAGCATCTTTGCATCATTATTTTAGAGAGAATATCAAATTCTAGAGTGTTGTTATCTTAGAGCACTTCTTGAGAGAATTTTACAAGTTCTTTAATTTTTTTTGCATCTTTTATTTATGATAGTGTTCACAGTGAAGTTCAAGTTCGTTGGATGAAACAGTGTGCGCTAGCTACTTCATCGTATCCGTTATATCTTGAAAAATATGCGTCTATTGAACCCTGAGCACATCCGCCAGAGAAATAGAAAGAGTGTGAGCTAGCAACTTCATCATATCTGTTATATCTTGAAAAATATGCATCTATTGAACCCTGAACACATTTGCCGGAGAGACAAAATCTGTTTTAAGGAAATTGTATGCAACAAAAGCCTCAGATAATCTAATAATAGTGTTAGTAGTGAATTTTTGCTCACTTAGCTCTTTTTTGCTCACTTAGCTCTCCTTTCTCTTACAAATTATATGGCTCATTTCTCTTTGATACTTTTTATTAATAGAAATTAAACTTCTCCTACTTAAATGAACAACGTCTAGATATACTCAATTTAGGTCCGACGAATCCAGAATCAAGTTAGTAGTACTTCTCCCTAATACTAATATTTTCATATACAAAATTTAAACTCGCATTTGCTTAAGAAAACAAAGTTTCTTCTGCTTGAATCAATAACATCTATATATCTATTAGTCACTTTAGACCCGACTAATTTTGAATTGAATCTCTTCATAAAATTTATTTTTTAATACTCAAGGTTTAAACTCAAAACCTTTTTTTAAGATAAATCAAACTCCTTTATAAAATTTATTTTTTAATACTCAAGGTTTAAACTCAAAACCTTTTTTTAAGATAAATCAAACTCCTTTATAAAATTTATTTTTTAATACTCAAGGTTTAAACTCAAAACCTTTTTTTAAGATAAATCAAACTCCTTTATATTAGTCTAATTTAGAATTTAGTAAGGAAAAACTTTCTATAACATTTATTTTTACATACATAAGATTTAAGTAAGAACTAAACTCCTTGTTCTTGATACATTGATAAGCCATAAATCATTGTAATTATTATGTTTAATTTTAATTTGTTTTAATTAGATATTGAGCTAATTTCTGTCACTTATATTTATTTTAATGTTGGGAGTGAAAAATAAAGGATTAAGCAAAATTTAACTCAAAAACTTATTTTTAACTATAAGATAAATGCATGTATTATTATTTTATTAATTATAAAACATAATTATTTCCTAAGTTTATTTCTTTAGATTTTTCTTTATATTTGGTAGATTTAGTTGACATTTTATTATTGTATTAGGATTTTATTTATTTATTTATTTATTTATTTTTTAAAATGTTAGGAAAAACTTCATACTCTACCCAAACTTAATAAAATTAATTTCATTCTTTTACTTCTAACATGAGTGGTTAAGTTTTATTTTCTTATGCAAGGGTGATTCAATTCCAATTTCTTTTTTTCTTTTTTTTTTGGAGAATTTAATTTAAATAGAAAATTTTCTGCAATTCAACTATTATTTATTATCTTGTTTTTATTTTTTCATGAATAATTGATGTTAAAACTACTAGCAAAGGAGTTAGCTATATAAATTCATAAATTTTGGTTTAGTCATTCTCATGATAATAAAACTATTATTCAATGATATGAAAAACTATGGTGCTAGTTAATTAATGATAGTGCTCAATTAATTGTTGATAAAATTTGATTTAAATGAGAATATTATGAATTGATTTACGTTTTTTCTTAAATTTAGAATGTTTGTAAAGTATTTATTTCTAGTTTAATTTTAATTTAAGTTTATCAATAAAACTTATTTTGATTTCACTATTTATAAAAATTAGAGAATCCATTAGTATTATATTTTGAAGGGCTTCTAATATATATAATGACAATAATTAAATAAGAGTATATTCAAAATTACATTCTTATAATAATTATTTTATGATTTTTTATCTTTTTTTTTAGAATTGAAATCGAATTTAAATTATCACGTAATTATAAATATAACTTCACTTATTGTGAATACGGTTGTTATTTGTTTTTGGACTTTCGAGATTATATTGGAGAAGTCTAACCTTGGAATGCCCAAATTCGTACCGACAACTTTCTCTAGAATTCCTTTACCCGATGAAGCCGATAAAGGGAAACCTTTATGAACAACTTTTTGTCGTCGCGAGATCTTCTCAACCTATTTCTTAGCATAATGTTCCACCTATTGTTTCAGTTGTCGTTAGGTTAGCTTAGCCTCATCATAGTGCTCAACCGGCTCAAACTGCTACAACCAGTGGAAGCGTGGGATCATAAGTTACATGTCCGAACCTCTCTAGATGGTACTTGGATAGATCTTTTTACCCAACGTTCTATTGATGATTGTACTAAGTTGTGTCTAACACAAGAAAATTCTTGGATGGATCCTATTTTGTAATATATTTCTACTTAAACCTTGCCTTAAGATAAAAAGGAAGAACATCAAATATGGAGTATAGCTTCGCGTTATATTATAATTAATGATGTGTTATATTGCTGACATTATTCTTGGCAGTTGTTAAAATGTATTGTTGCATCCGAAGGTAATTATATCCTTAGAAAAAGAGTACACGAAGGTATATGTGGATCTCACATTAGTGCTTGAAGTCTCACCAGAAAAATCATGCGATCTAGTTATTTTTTGCTCACTATGGAAGCAAATGTGATTGAAGTAGTTCGACATTGTTAAAAATGTCAAGTGGATGCTAATGTTCACCATTTACCTACCCCAGAATTTCATTCTTTAACTAATCTCATCCCTTTCTACCAGTGGGATGTGGATATTGTAGGTCTATTCCTAAAAGTAGTTGGAGGAAAAGAGTTCTTAATCGTGGGAATTGATCATTTTACCAAGTGGGTTGAGGTAAAAGCCCTTGTTTTTATCACTGCTTGTAAAGTCAAAGATTTCTTTTGGAACGATATCATCACCCAGTTCAAGAGTGTTAATTACTGATAGTGGTTGACAGTTTGAAGTTCAGGAGTTTCATAATTTTTGTATAGAGCTCCACATCGATCACCGTTTTTGGTCCGTAGGATATCTGCAAACTAATGGGTTGACAGAAGTCACCAATCGAACACTTGTACAAGGATTGAAGAAGCGTTTAGATTTGGCAAAAGCTAAATGGGTTGATGAATTACCTAGTGTATTATGGTCATATTGAATAACACCACATTCTCATACTTGAGAAAGTCCTTTCACTTTATGTTTCGAGTCTGAAGCTTTGTTACGGGTGGAGTTAGAACCCAATCTACTTGGATTGATAATTTGTTTGTTGAATGGAATAATTTGAAGATTTCAAAGAATTTCGCTTTGTTAGATCACATTCTGTTGAATACTACTACTAAAAGGTTATTGATGCAATATAAGAATGCTAGGATCCGACCTCATCAGTTGATCCTTGGTGATTTGGTCTTTTAGGAAAAATAAAGTTATTGTTGAGTCCTTTTGGTTAATGCTTGTGTTGTAATTGTTGGAACTAATGCATATGTAATATATTGGCATTCTAACTAATGACATGGAATGGTTGAAGTGAAATACTTGGAGATTGAACTTTCATTAAAAGCATCAATGGTCAAGATTGTAGGGTTTGTGTGAATGCAAATATGTGAATATACATTTATTCACGTTAGAAACAAGAAGAGAGTGAGAGAAAAATTCTAGTGGTGGGAAGTAGAGATTTTTGAGAAAAAATTTAAGAAAAACACTCTGCAACAATCCTCTCAAATCTTACTTTCATGGAGAAAAGGACTATTCTTATCACTCATTTTTGAAGTTTTTGAAGAACAGTTTTGGAGAATACATCAAAGAAAGTGTATTCATCAACTTGGAGGTGACATATCATTCCTTTTTTTTTTTTGATGTATTATACTATGTAAGGAAGCTATGAGTCTTTTGACTTAGTTTGAAATATCATGTTGAACATTAAATTCTGGTCATGTATGTTTTGTATTTGCCTAACCTAAGTGATAGGGAAGGCATCGTTTCTATTGGGTAGAGTAGGAAGTGATTCTATTCTTTATCTTAAGAAATTGAGATTCTGTGAATAAGGGAGTGAGCCTTCTTTGTAACTCTAGTGAAGAGCATTGTGATAAATAAGTAACTAGTGAAGTTGAAGTGAAAGGATAGTGAACCCTATCACCGTGGATGTAGCCTACCTTGTTGGTGGTGAACCATGTAAATTGATTGTCAAGTGTGTGCGTTAACATTGATATATGAACTAAAAGGACATCTCTCAAGAAATGGATCACAATAGTTGAATTACACACAAATAATTGCTTATGTTGCTGAAACTTGGTATTAATTTTTATTGGGTTGCTAAAATCTACAAAAATAGTATGCTGAATTTTTTTAAAAGAGTTAAGCACTGATTCACCCCCCCCCCTCAGTGCATTTCTTGAGCATAACAGTTAATCGGTAAGATCCTACCCAGAAGTTAGATGTAACATGGAAAAGCTAGAGGAGTTGCAATGATTTTCTGTTGTTTGTTTCTTGGAACGAAATATTGATGAGTTCCAATTATAAAGCTAGAGCTTCCAGAATTCAGCATTATCAAAAGAATAGTAACTTTACTTCTTGTTATTTTCACTTTTTTCTTGGCCATGGTTTTGGATTTCATTTTTGTTACCAACCTTTTTCCTACAAAACAAGTTATACAAAGAGAAAATAGTTAGTTAAGTTGAACAAATCTTAGTAATCTACAATTTCTTTTGTGTTTAACCAATCTTTCAATTTTGTAAGCTTTTGTAGAAAACGAGATTACGGTTTTCCTATAATTGATGATGACTGATTGTGAACCTCCTACATTCACTTAGAGGATGTAATATTTTAATATGTTTCACATCTTTTAAAATAAGTTAATTTTTTTATCATACTTATTGGATGATGGTGTCTGATAAGTGCCACAATTTTTTAACTATTTCAATGTAAAGATATACTCACACTTGGACGTTCTTGAAAGGATAAAAACTCACGGTCTAACGAAGAATATGCATCTTTCTTTGATGAACAGATCACAAGAACTTGAGTGAGGATCATAGCTAAGAAGAAAATCAACCAAAATTTAAACTCATATTCAAATAAATTACTAAATTACAATATAAAAGAAAGAGAGATTCTTCTTTTATTTTTTTTTTCTTTCCTACAAAGACTCTTCTTTTTTCCTTCTTCAAAGATGCTAGACAATCATAAAATTTTTGTAGCCCGAGAAGAAGGACTTTTGATATTCTCATATAGATTTTTTATTTTTTAAATTTTAAAATTTAAATGTGAGGACATTTTTATCATTGTCTTTAATAAATTAAATTTTAAAAAAACATTAACTTTTTAGGGTTTTTGACAGAATTTATAAAAAAAAGACCTTGTTGTTCTTTTAAAAAAAAGTTTAAACCTTTAAAAGTTAAAAAAAATATTTTATGACTGGAGAGAGTTCACAGTTTTGTTATTTGTTTTTGGTCTTCGGAGATTATATTGGAGAAATCTAAGGATATGTAATAGTCACTTTTAAGTCAAACTATTTTATAATTAATTCAAGAAAAAATCTATAATAACGACTGTAATTAATTCAAATTCTGTTAAAAATGGGTTGAATTTAAACAAACAAGCTATTGGGATTATATTTGTGAATTATTATAAAATTATATAAAAACAATAAAATAAACGACATGAAAAGTAAATGAGAGAGGTAGAAAATAGAGAAAATATTATTATATCAATTATTGTTGATCGTTGATCGTATCTACAAAAGGGTAGAAGGTCCTCTATTTATAGGGGTGAATATGAGATAAGGATAAGACCAAAGGGTGACACTTGTCACCCGATATTAATTGCTAAGTGGCATTTGTCACCAAAATCATAAATATTAGGTGATATGTGTCACCTTAGAGATAAATATCAGGTGATACTTATCACCTCTCATTAAATATGTAATTATCCCGAGATTAAAAGATAATAATGATTATACGATGGACATCCACAATTTAATGAATCTTTGAGATTCATAACACTCCCCCTTGGATGTCCATTACATAAAGAATATGCCTCGTTAAAACCTTACTAGATAAAAACCCAGTGAGAAAAAATTCTAGTGAAGGAAAAAGAGTACACTATTCTTTATGTGTAGATTTCTCCCCTGATGAGATGATCTCTTGAAATCTTTAAACCGACGCAAACCAATTTTATATCTCAATTTCTCAAAGGTTGCAGCCGGAAGAGCTTTAGTGAATATATCTGTAAGATTATCACATGATCGAATTTGGAGCACATTAATTTCACCATTCTTTTGAAGTTCATGAGTAAAGAAGAATTTAAGTGAAATGTGTTTTGTCCTATCTCCCTTGATATACCCTCCTTTTAATTGAGCTATACAAGCTGCATTATCTTCATATAGAGGGGTTGGAATCTCTCTTCCGGAGGATAAACCACAACTCTCTCTAATATAGTGTATTAGTGACCTCAACCATACACATTCTCGACTTGCTTCATGAATGGCTATTATCTCAGCATGATTAGAAGAAGTTACTGCTATTGTTTGCTTCGTAGAGCACCATGATATAGCAGTATTACCATATGTAAATAAATAGCCATTTTGAGAACGTGTCTTATATGGATCCGAAAGATAACCTGCATTTGCATACCCAATCAGTTTTGGGTCATTTACATTTGAATAAAATAAGTCGAGGTCAATTGTCCCTTGGAGGTATCTAAGGACGTGTTTAACATCATTCTAATGTCGTCGTGTTGGTGAAGAACTAAATCTTGCTAATAGATTTATAGCAAATGTTATATCAGGTCGAGTATTATTTGCAAGATACATCAGTGCACCAATAGCACTCAAATATGGTACTTCATGACCAAGTAGTTCTTCATTATTTTCTCGAGGTCTAAATATATCTTTATTTATATCTAACGACCTCACGACCATTGGAATACTCAATGGATATGCTTTATCCATGAAAAATCTTTTCAATACTTTAGCTGTATATGTTGACTGATGAACAAAAATTTCATCTTTCATATGTTCAATTTGAAGCCCAAGACAAAACTTGGTTTTTCCAAAATCTTTAACTTCAAATTCTCATTTCAAACAATCTATAGCTTCTCAAAGCTCTTTTGGAATTCGATGAGATTGATATCGTCAACATATATAGCAAGAATTACAAAACCAAAATCTGTTTTCTTAATAAAAACACATGGACAGATTTGGTCAATCTTATATCCTGAATTCAATAAGAATTTACTAAGGCGATTGTACCACATGCGTCCAGACTGTTTAAACCCATATAATGACTTCTGTAATTTTATAGAATAATTTTCACGAGGGCCTTTAGAAGCCTCTGGTAATTTGAATCCTTTAGAGATTTTCATATAAATCTCATTTTCAAGGTTTCCATAAAGATAAGCTGTAACGACATCCATTAGACGCATGTCCACATTTTCATGAACTGTCAAACTTATAAGATATCGGAGTGTAATAACATCAATAACGGGTGAATAAGTTTGATCATAATCAATTCCTAGCTTTTGCGAAAAGCCTTGTGCGACGAGTTGTGCGACGAGTTGTGCTTTATATCTTACGACTTCATTATTCTCATTTTGTTTTCGCACAAACACCCATTTATAGCCAATAGGTTTTACATCCTTTGGCGTTTAGACTACAGGTCCAAAAACTTCTCGCTTCGCAAGCGAATTTAACTCCGATTGAATCGCATCTTTCCATTGAGGCCAATCAATTCTATGTCGACATTCTTCAACTGATAAAGGATCTAAATCCTCATTATCCTTGAAAATATCAAAGGCTACGTTGTATGCAAAAGCATTATCAATAACAACATTTCTTCGATCCCAACTTTGATTCAAACTGGTATAATTAATAGATATTTCAGAATTCTCTTCATCATTTGTAGTTGGAATCTTTTCATCAGTTGTCCCTTGGTTTTCTTTTTCTATTTCATCAATATGATCTTCTGGATCATTTAATCATCTTTTCTTTCGAGGATTTTTATTTTTGGAACCAAGGGTCACGCTTCTGGCGTGTTTTTGATTCAATAGCTATAGGATTAACTTTCTGTCCTTCAGGAACTTCTATCCGTATAGGAGCATCTATAGCTGGAATATGCGATTTAGTGACTCTGCTGGAGTCAGTTAAAGAATCTGGCAGTTGATTTACAATTTGTTGCAAATGTATAATTTTTTAAACTTCAAGTTCACTCATATTTGTGCGTGGATCTAAATGATTCAAAGATGTTTTCCACGCAAGTTCAATCTTATGCCATTTATTCTCTCCCCCTAATCTGGGAAACAAATTTTCATCAAAATGGTAATCAGCAAATCTTGCTGTAAACATATCCCCTGTCAAAGGTTCAAGATACCTTATAATGGACGGAGAGTCATACCCAACATATATCCCTAATCTTCTTTGTGGACCCATTTTTGTCCGTTGGGGTGGTTCAATTGGAACATATACAGCACACCCAAAAATTTTCAAATAAGAAATATTTGGCTCTAAACCAAAAGTCAACTATATGGGAGAAAATTTATGATAACTCGATGACCTTAAACGCACAAGTGCTGCATCATGCAAAATTGCATGTCCCCAAGCTGCTGTAGGAAGATTTGTCTTCATCAATAATGGTCTAACAATTAATTGCAGCCTTTTAATAAATGATTCAGCTAGACCATTCTGTGTGTGAACATGAGCTATAGGATGTTCAACAATTATTCCAATCGACATGCAATAAGAATCAAATGCATGCGAAGAAAATTCACCAGCATTGTCTAGACGGATTCGCTTAATAAGATAATCAAGAAACTGCGCTCTTAAGCGAATTATTTGGGCAAGTAATCTCGCACATGCCAGGTTGCGAGTTGATAATAAACAAACATGTGACCATCGGGTCGATGCATCAATCAAGACCATGAAATATTGAAATTGCCCACATGGTGGACTAATCGGTCCACATATATCTCCATGAATCCGTTCTAGAAATGTAGGACTTTCAGCTCCTACTTTTAATGGTGCTTGTCTTATAATTAATTTCCTTTTGGAACATGCAGCACATGAAAGTTTATCAGAAATCAAAATCCTTTGATTTTTCAAAGGATGACCATGCGTTGTCTCGATAATTTTTCGCATCATAATTGATCCCGGATGACCCAAATGGTCATGCCAAACTTTAAAAGTAATGAGATTAGTAAACTTCTGATTTACTAAATGATGCGCTTCAATAGCATTTATTTTCTCATAATATAGGCCAGAGGATAGAGATGGTAGTTTTTCCAACAAAAACTTATTACCGGAGGTCACTTTTGTGATACCCAAATATTCATGACCATTATCCGCCATAGTCTCAATATGATATCCATTACGTCGGATATCTTTAAAACTCAATAAATTTCTTTGAGACTTTGAGGAATATAATGCTTTATCAATAGCAATCATAGTTCCTCCCGGTAATATTATATTAGCTCTTTCGGAGCCTTCAATAAGTTTTGCACTACCATTTATTGTGGAAACACTTGTTTCTCCCACATTCAGATGAGAAAAATATTTCTCATATTTCAGTATGGTGTGCGTAGTTCCACTGTCAATAAGACAGACACTTTCGATATCGTTATTCATACAAAAAAATTGTACAACAGCCATCTGTTTTGTTAACAAAATATTTACAGAAATAAAAATTAAATATATTATATCACAACAAAAAGTAATATAAGCATATAACACATAATATTAATATTCTAATTATTTTGGACACTTTAATTTCCAATCAAATGGTCAATTATTCATTCTGGATGTTTGAAAATATCAGTAACATCCAGGTGAGCCACATCAACATCAACATTTTCAAGATCGTCATTATTTCTTTCATGAGACAAATTTTGAGAAGTAAGTCAACAAGATGTTTTGTCGTGCTACAGGCATGAGACTAGTGACCTTTCATGCCACAACGATAACATTTATCTTCATAATTTTTCGGAACAATATTTCCTTTCTCATTATGTTTTGTCCACTTCAGGTGGTCATTAACATTTTTTGCACCTAAAGTATTATTACGATTGTAAGGGCTAAATTTATCACGACGTCCATGATCATATTTTCGACCATAACCACGGTAACGACCACGACCACGACCATGACCACGGTCTCTTCTGGGATCATGATTTCTAATAACATTCACTTCAGGGAATGGAGTAGAACCAGTAGGTCGAGTCTCGTGATTTTTCATTAGTAATTCATTATTATATTCTGCAACAAGAAGACAAGAAATCAATTCAGATTATTTCTTAAAACATTTCTCACGATATTGTTGCTGCAGGACAATATTCGTGGCATGAAAAGTGGAGTATGTTTTCTCCATCATATCATCATCCGTTATATCAACTCCATATAGTTTCAACTGCAAAACTAATTTAAACATTGAGGAGTTATACTTACTCACGGATTTGAAATCTTGCAACCTCAAGTGCAACTAGTCATACCGTGCTTTTGAGAGAACGACCATCTTCTAGTGGTCGAATTTTTCTTTCAAATTTCCCACACAAAACAAGAGGATCTTTCACGGTAAGATATTTATTTTTCAAATCCTCATGAACATGATGACAGAGAAATATTATAGCTTTAGCACGATCTGTGTTGATGACACATTATTTTATACAACGGTGTCTGCCGGACCCGTTGTAGCAAGATGCATTCCGGCATCTAGTGTCCATAACAAATAATTCTTTCCGGTGACATCAAGAGCCACAAATTCGAGTTTAATAAGATTTGACATAATAATATGATGCAACTCACCAAGGCAGCTAAAGCCTTATTTTGGGCTGTTTGTTTTAAGCCCAACGTTTTAAAAGGAAGGGCCTTGTTTGGGAATATGTTTAGATTCTATTTTTAGTGGGTTTTTAAATTCTATTTTTAGGGGGCTTTTAAATTCTATTTTAGTGGGCTATTAAATTCTATTTTTAGTGGGCTTTACTAAAAGATTCAACCCAACATGTCATTGCAGAATTTAGGTCATTTTCTCCTTTATAAATAGAATAAGATGGGGCTGTTTTGAGGAGCAGAGAAAAATGAAATTTGTGAGTGTTTTTTAAACAAATCAGATTCCCTGCGATTTGGGGTGAAGAAATTCAGGGAGTTTACCAAGGGTTGATTGAGTTTAGATCAAGACAATTTTTGATTCAGAACTGATTCTTGCTCAGTTCTTGAATTATTGCTGTATCATAATAACAGAAAATATACCTGTAAAAAAATCGTACCTTATTGATCTTCAAATAAACTTCAAAAATACTTTATTATTATATCATTTATTGTTGATCGTTGGTCGAATTACCTTTCATTAAACACGTAATTATCCCAAGATTAAAGAATAATAATGATTATACGATGGACATTCACAATTTAATGAATATTCTAGATTCAAAACATGAATGTGATTTGTTACATAATATTTAGTTTTTTTGTTTTTGTTTTCCTCAGCATCCATTAAAGTTTGTCCCTTTTCAAGCTTCATCATCATGTACCCCACTAGAATTTCAGCTTCACCCACACACACTATTTCCTCTCCCTACCCCGTAGACCAAACCTCACCCCTTACCTTCCTGTCTATGATTAAGCCGTTTGGAAATTCATTTTTCATTTGCAGAATTTTAGAGGAAAACGCAACTCATTAACTTATGTAAAGCAAGCAAGTTTTAGATTATATATGTAATGTAATGAATGTATGTTTGTATTTATGTGTAGAAGAACTCATTGATCGGTTTAGTTGATGCTTTAATTTTTGTGGGCTTTTGTTTGTTTGTTTTTTTTTTATGTTGTGATCGCTTAGCAGTTATCACCGACTGGGATTGGAATCCGAGGGTTTTTAGGGTTTTGATCGAAAAACACGTTCTTTAGAGTAAAGGAGTTGTAGTAGTGAATTGTTGTAGAATGGAGTCCGAGGATGATATGCACGATGCGAACGAGGTGGAGTCTGCGGATGATGATTTCTATAGCGGGATGGATAGCGAAGGTGACAATGATTTGGATTATGATCCTGTTGATTATGATTACTTGGGCAACGATATTGATGAGTCTGATGAAGTTCTCGAGAGTCGTGGGCAGGTTTGCATTTTCTTATTTGAAGCCCTAGTTCTTTTCCCTTTATTTACATTGTTTAATTCCCTTGATAAGCCATTACCCTTTTTCGGGGAAATGAGTTTCCTTTTGAATTTAATACAAGAGCTCTTGTTTGATTATATGGTGTGATTGCCATTGAGAAATCTTGGCAATTATTAGGGGTTGTGATATGGTCAGGAGTATCAGAATTGTCTTTTTATGTGATTGGCTACTTGGGGTCTTTTTTAGGCTTTTCTTAATGAATGAAGTCGAGAGAGTTTTAATGTCGATAGGTGTGTTTACAGGTTGTGCATTTGAATTCGTACTTCAGTGGATTGTATTTTCATATTAAAATGCATTGATTTGGTTACTATTTATGCCACTCTATGGCACTTATACATTTATACTTTCCAGGAAAGTCTTCAATTTTGAAAACCTAGTTAAATTATTGTGTGAAGAGCATCATCTGGATGAAAATTTTGGGATGGGACCTAGTTAGAAGTCATCCACAGCTGCATGGCATTAATTTTGTGTAGATACATGGGCTTTTGAGCCGGATGGTTTGTGTTTTGCAAAATTATTTTTGTTGTGTTCAAACTTAGAATCCTCCTATGCAGTTTGTGTTTGACATACTTATGTTTAGTATATTTGATTTTTTGATTTTGCTTTAGTAGTTTCAAACTTAATCTCCTTGAATTTGATTTGTAGAAGAGTTTTACAATATTGAAAGAAGAAGACATACATCAACGACAAGAGGATGACATTATGAGAATTGCTGCTGTTCTTTCTGTATCAAGGGAAGCAGCATGCATTCTATTGCGGCGTTACAATTGGTAATGCTCCTTGGTGCTAGAAGTTTTTAAATGGGACTATTTTCATTAAGGTTTAACTTGTATCCTGTGAATGAAAGGTTTTTACTTAAATTGTTCATTCTTAGGCTATGTTTTCCTATATGCTTGTTTAATATATGTCCTTCAACCATCAAATTGATTGCTTGGAAAATCCTGATGCAGGAGTGTGAATAGCGTGCATGAGGAATGGTTTGCTGATGAAGATCGAGTTCGCAAGGCTGTTGGGCTGTTAGAGAAGCCAGTTGTTGACTTCTCAAATTCTAAGGAGGTAACCATTTATTGTACTGGTATATATTCTCAATAGTTTGTCTGTCATTTAAGTACTTTTTCTATCACCCTTTCACTTCTTTTCCCCCTTTCTGCATTGTTTCAATTTTTTTAAACTATTCCGGAAGTCAAAGATATCAAACTTTGCTTTTTTGTTCTGCTGACATGACAATCAACAAAAATGACAAAAGAAGCCCAAATGCAAGTAATGATCCCACAATTAATGGTGCCAGCTTCTCCTTTCTTATCAATTCAAGATTTCATCTTTTATTTTACTATGAATGGGACATAAGTAGACAAATTTGAACACAAAACTATAAATCGGTAGATGGAACACAACGATTTTCATTGACAAAGTTACATTGTAAACAAAAGTGCTAATACATGGACATGACTCACATTAGGACAAAGCATTTAATAATGTAAAGCTGAATTGCTGATTTCCTTTGTATCATTGTTTAATATTGACTGAAATTTCATGCAGGTTGCTTGTGGAATTTGTTTTGATAATCATCCTCTTGACAATATAACCACTGCTACATGTGGCCATCCATTTTGCAATACATGCTGGCAAGGTTTGGACCTCAGTTTCATATTGCATTTGCAATTTATGTTTATTAATAATACTGTAGGCATTGCAATGTTTTAATGCATCCAGGTTTGTATTTTTTGTGACAAGGAGATGATTGAACTCTAGTGTCTATCATTGACTCTTTCTCTGAAGTTTTTCTGTTATCTCAATTTTAAATATCTTGGAATGGTTTTGAAACAATACTGATAATTTGTGTATCTTTTTCAATTTTATTGAGGAGATCATTTAATTTCATTCCTGACTGGTAGGAAAAGTTGTTTCTATTTCTATCAAGAAAGTTGAAAATATACCATCCTAATTCATAAAATCATGATGGATTCTTGCTATCTTCCTATTCATATTGTTTGGTTTCATTTATATATATCAAAGTTGCTTCTTATTATTCACATTTATTTTCTGTATATTTGGTGTTCTAGCTTATATTAGCACTTCCATTAATGATGGCCCTGGATGCTTAATGCTGAGGTGTCCTGATCCATCCTGTGGTGCTGCTATTGGCCAAGAGATGATTGATATACTGGCATTGAACGAAGATAAAGATAAATATCGTCGTTACCTTCTTAGATCATATATTGAGGACAACAGAAAGGTGCATCTATATTTACCTTCTCTCTTGTTATTTTTACTAGTTTTGGAACATTTTCCATTGAGATGACGGTTCTTGTATTTTCTTTTATTGTGTAGACCAAGTGGTGTCCTGCCCCAGGTTGTGATTATGCTGTTGAATATGTAGTAGGAAGTGGAAGCTATGATGTTTCTTGTAGTTGTTCATATAGCTTCTGTTGGAATGTAAGTCCCATGACTGTTTGGAGTACTTACTGATTTTAGTTTTGTCATGTCTTGTGCTTATTCAAATCTGATCTTGCAGTGTACAGAGGAAGCTCATCGTCCAGTGGACTGTGATACTGTTGCAAAGTGGATCTTGAAGAACAGTGCTGAATCAGAAAACATGAATTGGTAACACTTCTGTGTGCAACTGAATTGCTTTATACAGCTGTAATTAAATTCTACTGCCTCTGTTTGAAGCATTAATATCTCTTAAATGCTATAAATCTAGTTCTAATAGGCTGACTTTGTGGATTTATATTCTTGTATCTAGTATGTCTGGATTCGTTTGGGTGCATGTTTCTAATGTTCTTATTATTTATTTATTTTTATTAACTAACTATCTTTTCAAGCGCTTAAATTGTACTCTTGCTTTCTATTTGGATTTGTTTGGAGAGGTGAAGAAATATGAAATTATTATTGCACTTAATGAAGAGTAAAACACGGAAGAGAAACTAAAGAAAGCATGTTGTCAGTCAACATGTTGGTTACTGGTTACTTAATTGAATTGTTTATATAGTTAAAACTTTTCCAGTGCAGCAATCTACCTTTTATTTCCCCCACTAAATGGAAAAAGTGAAAATGTTTAAACTTTTGCTGCTGACAAACTCATTGCACAGTGTAGGCTTTGAGGAAGGTGGGTAAAAGAAATGGTAGGAAACAATATGTGAAAATTAGCTGTAATATTAACTTTCTTTTGATATTCAATGAGGCATTCTAGTAATTTCTTCTACTATTATGATAATTATTTTAATAGGTGGCCATGGGTTATTGCCGAGGAATGGGTGTAAGAAACACTCGTGAAGGGAATAAAACAGAAGGAGAACTTCTAATGATAAATTCAAGATATTTTATAATAACCATGTGAATATAGTACTAGTGACAGTTAATGGAATTATGGTTGACTTCTTACTGATCATACTAATGTTACTATTCTGAATGCTAGGATATTGGCTAATTCTAAACCTTGTCCAAAATGCAAACGGCCAATTGAGAAGAACCAAGGTTGCATGCACATGACTTGTACACCCCCTTGCAAGTTTGAATTTTGCTGGTAAGCTGCTGTCTGAGGTTTTGGCTGTGTAGATTCCACAAGCTGTTCTGCTTTTGGGTTGATAAGAAGAACTCTGCTTTTTCTGTTGAAAATTTCTGTTTTCCATTTTGTTCTTCTGTGATACTATTTAGTGGCATTAACATTCATGGGTTCACAGGCTGTGTCTTGGTGCATGGTCAGAACATGGTGAGAGGACAGGTGGATTCTATGCCTGTAACCGCTATGAAGCAGCAAAGCAAGAAGGAGTGGTATATAAGTTTAGAATGATATATTTTCTTCTCTCTGTCAATCGGCTGGGTCATTAACAACAGTTAGTCCTGAAATATCATTCTGGTAATTGTTTGCAGTATGATGAAGCTGAGAGGAGGAGGGAGATGGCTAAGAACTCTTTGGAAAGGTATACACATTATTACGAGCGTTGGGCTACCAACCAATCGGTATGTGCCAGTTTTTGTTCATTTTTTTTTATTCTTTTTCCATGAACTTTGCCTCTTGGTTGTTTGTTACATTTCTTTTTGTCTTTTTTGATTTTACTGATGAACCTCTGTCACTTCTAGATGCTCTGCATTCTTTGTTATTATAATTATAGATTTTGTTACTGGAAGTCAGTCTTCATGCAAAGTATATTTGAATAGATAATGATTCATGGATGAAAGGGGCTCTGCCAAGATTTGTATATGCTTGTCAATTTTCAGTTTTGAGAATAATCTTTTTAAGTTTTTAACATTTTAAAAGATCCTAGCTTTCTGATGGGGACTTAGGTTCTTCCCTTAATGTTTCATCCAATTTTTATTTTATTTTATGAAATTCATTTGTTCTGGTCTTAATTGACTTCCATGTTTCTTATTGTATGTGTGAATTTGCATGAAATGTAAGTTATTTCATAGTTAAGGGGAAAAGGCGTACTTGGACCATATTGAACTGACTTCAAATAGACTTTTCTACCCTTCTAGTTTTTCCAGATTAGGTAAGAATTGCGTATCAAGCAAGTTAGTTGTATATTTGTATGCAATTAGATTGTTTATTATCTTTGTTGATTCCTGATGCCTTTTAAGCTCTAAGATTTCATCTTTGGCTTTTTCTAAGAGGGAAATAAGGAATTGTCTGAGGTAAGGTTTTGGGGAATGTTAGGAATATTTGATCGTTTTCGTCAGTATACTATTTGTGTTTAGACTATTGGTTCTTTTCATTTTTTCAATTAATACATTCTTTTCATCTTATTGGCAGTCAAGGCAAAAGGCTCTGGCAGATCTGCAGCAAATGCAAATTGTGCATGTAAGTATTTTCCGTTCTCCTGAGTGTTATCTGATGATGCATTATATATATCTTCTGCACATTTTATAAGGGGCAGTGCCCATTTGCATTGTGAATTTATTGTTACTATTCTTATGTCTTTTGGTTTTATCAGTTGAGTCACTGATTTATGAAATTAAATTACAAGAGTTTTTTATTCTATTGGATTTTATTTTTCATATTTATTAGGCAGACATATTAATATTTAATATATATATGTATTATTTTTTTTCTGCAATATTTCTTAATATATTTTATCACCCAAAAGAAGTATATTAAAAGGGATATATTAGTAATTTCGCTCCAAAGTTTAGACTACAAGCAGTTGTCCTCAAAAAAAAAAAAAAAGGTTCCCACTCCATAAATGCTTCTACTGTGTACGTTCTCCTCAGCTTATTCTGCTCTTTCCAGCTTCCACCTCTCTCTACTACATATTCTTCTTCACCAACAACGCTCCAGGTTCTATTCCGAAGAATTTCAAGTTTCTAGCTTAGAAAAAGTTCTATTCGCAGCTCTGATCAGTGATGTTACTTGATAATTTCATCTTTCTCTGTGGTTTTTTTTTTTTGTTTTTTTTTTTTTTTTAATAATCTTCATGTGAGGAGGGTGAAACAACAAGTAGGATACAACACCTACAAGGATCAACTCCAAAAATAACCAACCAACCACACTTCACCCAATTTACCACCAAATCAATATGCCAATATAATCACCAATAAAACAGCAGTAATACACCAATCAATATACCACAACAAAGAACCAAAACAACAATGCAAACAACACACAATTTATACTTGGAAAACCCCTTCGATGTGAAGGATAAAAACCACGGGACTTATAGGAGTCCAACCTTTCTTCTCTTATTATGAAAGTTGAGGGTAAAAACACCCAAACAAGTTTACAAAGATGTTATAACCCACCAACAATAACATACATAAGATCCAACAACAATAGAGAATGAAGAATATAAGATATCACCACAAAAACGCAAGCTGTACCAGCTGCGATAACAGTAGATCCAGGGTTCCGATTGACACCAAAATTGTACAGATTGAAGCCCTATGTGTTGGGAACAATCTCTGAAAGTTTCAGCTCAATCCAACGGTCGGATCTCCGGCGATGATCAGAATTCCGGCGAGTGTCTTAAAAAGCTCAAAAACTCTCCTCTCTTTTTTCCTCTTTGCTCTCGGGAATTCACTCCCTCTCAGCCACTCTTTTTCCTTTTTGGTCTTTTGGTCAATAATAGGGAACCCCAAAAAATTTTTTTTTTTTTTAGTGCCCACATGGGTTGGACCCACAACAATCTCCCCCTCCAACCTAATTCGGAGAAGATCATACGCCAACCACGTCAAGCAGACATACCTGCAAGCTTGGAACAAAACTCAAGCTTGCCTCCGGGAACCACCTTTGTCAGCATATCAGCGCCATTCTTGTTTGTGTGAACCTTCTTCAACTTCATTAGTTGCTTTTCAATGATATCACGCAACCAATGATACCTCACATCAATATGCTTTGTGCGAGCATGGTACATGGTGTTTTTGCTCAAGTCTATAGCACTTTGACTATCGCAAAACACAACATACTCATTTTGCTTCAAACCCAACTCTTGAAGGAAACGCTTCAACCAAATCATCTCTTTGCATGCTTCCACTGCTGCTATATACTCTGCCTCAGTTGTTGACAAAGCTACACACTTTTGTAGCTTGGATTGCCATGAAATGGCTCCCCCTGCAAATGTAAACAAGTAACCTGAGGTAGACTTTCTGTTAACAAGATCTCCAGCCATGTCAGCATCTGTAAATCCCTCAAGAATAGGCTCACTGCCTCCAAAACACAAACTCAGCTTTGAGGTGCCCCGCAAAAATCTCAAGATCCACTTTACAGCTTCCCAGTGAACCTTGCCTGGATTAGCCAAGAATCTGCTAACCAATCCAACAGCATGTGCTATATCCGGCCTTGTACACACCATAGCGTACATCAACGAACCAACAGCAGAAGAGTAAGGAATATGAGACATGCTTTCTTCTCTTTCTCAGAAGTAGGACAACAACGCTTGCTCAATTTGAAATGACTGGCAAGTGGTGTATTGACTGGCTTGGCATTCTTCATATTGAACCTTTCAAGCACTCGTTCAATATACTTCTCTTGTGATAGCCAAAGCTTACCAGCTTTTCTATCACGAATAATTTCCATGCCAAGAATTTGCTTCGCAGGACCCAAATCTTTCATTTCAAAGGACTTTGACATATCCACTTTCAACCTGCGAATCATCTCAACATCGTGTCCCACTATCAACATATCATCAACATACAAACAAAGAATAATGAAGTTATCATCAGAGAACTTTCTAAAATACACACAAGGATCTGCAGTAGTATGCATGTACCCATTACCACTCATGAAGGAATCAAACTTACGGTACCATTGCCTTGGTGCTTGCTTGAGCCCATAAAGACTCTTTTTCAACTTGCAAACAAAATTCTCTTTTCCTTGACTTCAAATCCTTCCGGCTGCTCCATATAAATCTCATCATCCAAATCACCATGTAAAAATGCAGTTTTTACATCCAGTTGTTCAAGCTCAAGATCCAAACAAGTCGCTAGTCCCAAAATCATGCGAATGGAAGTCATCTTCACCACTGGTGCAAAAATTTCATCGTAGTCGATGCCTTTCTTCTGATGGCATCCCTTCACCACCAGTCTTGCCTTCCGTCTCACTAGCTTCTGGCCATCTTTCTTGTTCTTGAACAACCACCTGCTCTTCAAGACTTTCTTCTCTTTTGGACGCTTCACCAAGTTATAGGTTTCATTCTTCTTCAAAGAATCCATCTCCTCTTGCATAGCCTTCACCAATGGTCTTTGTCTGGATGTGACAAGACTTCTTTAAGGCTTTCAGGCTCCCCCTCATCAGTGATAAGGATATAATCTGAACTTGGATAAAGTCTTGAAGGTTCTCGAACTCGGGTTGACCTTCTCAATGTTGGCTCTTCCACCTGTGGGTTGTTTTGCTCCCCCTGATTAGAAAACTCTCCACTTTCACTTTCAATAGCTTCATCATCAGGTTGTGACACAATCTCTGATTGTACCTCTTCAATATGATCATGTTCATGAGTAGATTCATGACCATCATCGGGAGCATCACCTGTTTGTTGGACATCTGGAACAGAAACATGAGACATATCAGTAGCACCGTGAGATAAATCAGTATAATATGTATTACCAGCACCTAAGAGATGAAAACCCATCTCGTGCTCGTAAAATACAACATCTCTACTTCTCACAACTCTTTTCTTTGTTGGATCATAAAGCCTGTAACCAAACTCTTCATCACCATATCCAACAAATACACAAGGAGAAGTCTTGAAATCAAGCTTCAATCTCTGTTCCTTCGGTACATGCATGAAGGCCTTGCATCCAAACACCTTCAAATGGGAATAAGAAGGATCTCTCCCAAACCAGACTCTATCAGGAATATCAAACTCCAAAGGAACTGATGGTGCTCTATTTATCAAGTACACAGCTGTTCCAACTGCTTCACCCCAAAATGACTTAGGAAGATTGGACATCCTAAGTATGCATCTCACTTTCTCAACAATAGTTCTGTTCATCCTCTCGGCAACACCATTGTGCTGTGGGGTACCAGGTTCTGTTCTTTCATGCCGAATCCCATATTTTGAACAATATGCTTTAAACTCATTTGAAGTGTATTCACCTCCATTATCAGTTCGGAGACACTTTAATTTGCAATCTGTCTCCCTTTCCACCATGGCATGAAATTTCTGAAAGACACCAAACACATCGCTTGTGCTTCAATATATAAACCCAAGTTCTCCGAGTAGCATCGTCAATAAAGGTAACAAAGTATTTGTTACCACCAAGTGATTCCACCTCCATAGGACCACACACATCAGAATAAACCAACTCTAGCTTCAATTTCTTTCTCCTGGATCTCTTGGGAAAAGAAACTCTATGCTGCTTTCCTGCTAAACAATGATCACATGGGTCAAGAGAAATAGTAACATCAGCAGGAATAAGAGACTTACCCGCCAACAGTTTTATACCCTTCTCACTAACATGGCCCAATCTTCGATGCCATAAGTTAGGAGATGTTTTCTCCTCAACAGCATTCAACTCATTAGTACACACTTTCAAGTGTGTCTTATATAAGGTGCAACAAAGCTTACCACGAGCAACAATCAAAGAACCCTTAGACAATTTCCATTTACCCTCACCAAAAGTATGCATGTAGCCTTCTTGATCAAGTACATTAGCAGACAATAAATTGAGGCGTAAATCTGGAATGTGGCGAACATCTCTCAAAGTCATATAGCACCCAACATTGGTTTGAACTCGAATATCTCCAATTCCAACAATACTTGCTGAACTCTGGTTTCCCATCTTCACACTACCAAAATCTCCAGCTCGGTAGTTAGTAAAGTATTCCTTATGAGGAACACAATGATAAGAAGCCCCTGTATCAACAAGCCATTCAACATCAGAATTATCAACATGACAACAATCACCTGTAGTACAAACCAAAGTAATACTGTCATCTGAAGTAGAAGCTGTCGCTGCTGTATTCTTGTCATCACCCTCTTTGGGATGATCATTTCTTCTTTTGCTGGTCTCTTTTCATCTTATAACAAAACTTTTGAATATGGCCAGGTTTGCTACAATAGTGACATATCGTGAGCTCTCTCCCATCTTTGGACTTGGACCTGTACTTTGATTTGCCACGTCCCTTGGGACCTCTACTTTTGCTTCTTCCTCTATTCTCTACCACAAGTGCCTGTGAAGCATCAACACCCATCTCCTTTCTTCTGAGCTCTTCATTGAACATGCTCTCTTTAAGGACATCCAATGAAAGCACACCATCTGGAGTTGAGTTGCTGATAGACACAACCAACGTTTCCCAACTATCTGGTAAAGAACTCAATAGAAATAAAGCCTGCAACTCATCATCAAAAACAATTTTCATCACATTTGTTAATGATATCTTGAAAGTCACTAAGATGTTCAGAAACAGACTTCCCTGGCTTCAACTTGAGACTAACAAGCCTCTTAATCAACGAGGCCTTGTTATGAGCAGTCTTTCTCTCATAAAGACCCTCCAATTTTCTCCACAACTCAAGTGGCTCAGTCTCTTGGGATACATGATTGAATATGCTAATATCAATCCACTGTCTTATAGTTCCCAAAGTCTTTCTCTTCAACCTTTCCCATTCTCTATCAGTTATTTTCTCAGGTTTAATAGGCATATCATCCTTCTTGGTTTTATCAACATCAATTGGGTCAAACAAATCTTTACAATATAACAAATCTTCCATCATAGGACGCCAAATAGAGTAATTGGTTGATGTTAATTTAACCATAGAATTACTTCCAGACTCCATATCTATGATTTAAACCAAAACCAATGCTCTGATACCAAATGTGAGGAGGTGAAAAACAAGTAGGATACAACACCTACAAGGATCAACTCCAAAAAAACCAACCAACCACACTTCACCCAATTTACCACCAAATCAATATGCCAATATAATCACCAATAAAACAGCAGCAATACACCAATCAATATACCACAACCAAGAACCAAAACAACAATGCAAACAACACACAATTTATACGTGGAAAACCCCTTCGATGTGAAGGATAAAAACCACGGGACTTATAGGAGTCCAACCTTTCTTCTCTTATTATGAAAGTTGAGGGTAAAAACACCCAAACAAGTTTACAAAGATGTTATAGCCCACCAACAATAACATACATAAGATCCAACAACAATAGAGAAGGAAGAATAGAAGATATCACCACAAAACACTACTAGAAAAATCAAGTTTTGCGACGGCCAAATCCGTCACAAATTGATATTTGCGACGAATTTGGCCGTCGCAATATCTTCGTCGCTGATTGCGACGGCACACGTAATCCATCGCAAATAGCAACGGATTTGCGACGGGCAAAATCCGTCGCTATTTTGCAACGAATTTGCGACAGCAAATGGCCGTCGCTATCTTGCGACGGATTTGCGACGGCAAATGGCAGTCGCTATTTTGCGACGGATTTGCGACGGCAAATGACCGTCGCTATTTTGCGACGGATTTGCGATGGCAAATGGCCGTCGCTATTTTGCGACGGATTTGCGAGGGTATTTGGCCGTCGCTATTTTGCGACGGATTTGCGACGGCATTTGGCCGTCGCTATTTTGCTACAGATTTGCAACGGCATTTGGTCGTCGCTATTTTACGACGGATTTGCGACGACATTTGGTCGTCGCTATTTTGCGACAGATTTGCAACTGCATTTGGCCGTCACTATTTTGCTACGGATTTGCGAGGGTATTTGGTCGTCGCTATTTTGCGACGGATTTGCGACGGCATTTGGCCGTCGCTATTTTGCGACGGATTTGCGACGACATTTGGCCGTCGCTATTTTGCGACGGATTTGCAACGGCATTTGGCCGCGCTATATATCGTCGTCGCTAATTGCGACGACACAAAAATCCGCGCAAAGAGCAACAAAGGGGCGACGAGCAAGCCGGCGCGAGGGGGCAAGGAAGGGGCAACAAAAGGAGGGAGGAGGGGAGGGGGGAGGAGAGAGAGAGGAAAGGCAGAAAAGGGGAAAGAGAGAGAGAGAGAGAGAGAGGAGAGAGCCAAAAACAGAAGGGAGAGGGAAACAAAAAAGAACAAAAAAAGCAGGAAGAAGAAGAGGGCGAGACAAGAGATATATATAATATATATATATATATATATATATATAATATATATAATCCAAATAATAAAACATTCTAAATTGTCATTGTAATAATAATAAATATATAGTAGTATCCTAATATTAAAAACATTTTAAGTATCCTAATATAACATTCTAACTGTTCTACATTAGTATGTTCTAACTTAGAAGCATCCATTTGTCCGTCAAAACTTGCCTGCTGCAAATGCGTGGAACTGCAGACCTCCATTGGTAATTAGCTGACTTCATCGTTCCTCGCTTATAAATTCCAAATTCAAAGTATAACCTTTTTTTTTTGTTCTTCCAAATAAATAGAAGAGAATATCATAATAAAAAATGATAATTCCACTTATGAGGCAATTTCTTTGAAGTATTAGATTACATCACCTGTATCACCAGCTTGCCATTCCTTAGATATCATAAGTTCTCTGAGCCCTTCCATAATATACATCTTACTGCCAGCATTTATCCAGTAACGGTAGTTAGCCTCCCATTCTTTTCCTTTTGTGTCACTGATTTTGATAGGGAGTCCACGGGGCTCCAAAATGTCTGGAAAGAATGCCTATCACAAAATGTCTGTGTCACTGATTTTGATAATCATATTTTGAATATTTCCTGATATCTATGAACCAAATCTTCCAAATTAAGCATCTCACCTTGCCACAAGATTCACAATCTCTCCACCCATCCTCATTTGAATGGAAAGTCTCACAGAATCTTCCATCTTCATAGACAGAACTATATGGAGAAGATCAGTTAATAAGAAAATCAGCAAACAATATGAATGGGAATTGCATTTGCAATAACTTATATGAAGGGAAAATAGCATCATGTAAGGAAACTTGAGATGTATATTGTTGGAGTTAGCATCAAGTACTTGACTTGTTTGGACTTGCTGCAGGAATTAAATCTGAATAATGTGTTCATAATATTGAACAACAACCCCTCGCACATTGAAAAGTGAAAAAAGTTAATTTTAGCAAAACTTCCATTTACAACAAGTATCTTATCAAGATACTGCCAAAAGAAGAACGGAACTTTGAAAATAAACCAAAAGATCCACATTGATGAAAACAGACAGTTTAATTTCCTATTCCATCAGGCATCCAATTCAAGATATACATAACAAAAGAAAAGATCGCAATAGCAAACAATGATAACCAAGAAAAAAGGTTGAAAGTTAAATCTTTACAGTAATTCAAAATTCTTGAGTACAAAGCTAAGTCTAAGTGGACAACTTAATTAAGCTAAAAACTAAAACATTTCAACCAAGACCTACGCATAGAAGCCATATTGATCCCAAATCCCAGAAATACCTAAATTCACTTGATAAAAGCGCTCAAATTAAATTATCCAATGTATATCAGCTTCTCCGGTCTTTCATCGGAAGCTTAATTTTGCTAACAAGATCAGCCAAGAACAGAAATGCACCTGTGGCAACGCCGACCACAACTGTAACAAGAATAAATTTATTTTCAACTATATTTTGGGGGAGAAGAAGTTGGGTTTGAGAGGGAAAGGGTTTTTTTGGGAGAAGGAGATGGGTTTGAGAGGGAAAGAAGAGGAGGAAGAGTTTAGTTTGAGGGGGAAAAGAATTTTGAGTTTAGTTTGAGGGGGAAAAGAATTTTTGAGTTTAGTTTGGGGGGAAACGAATTTTTTAGTTTAGTTTGAGATGAAAATTTTGAGTTGAGTTTAGTCTAGATAATGTTGTTAATTTGTGTGTAAATATATATATATATATATATATTATATATATATACACATGTGTGTCTGTCAAGGTGTGTGAGAAGTACATGTATAGAAGCATAAGAATTAATTATAAATTAAATTAAATTATAAAATCATTAATATGAATATAAACATTATATTTAATTTAGAGTTATATATATATATAATGTATATATACTCAATTACATTATTCATTTAATTACATACACATTAATTAGCTAGTGAAATTACATGTATCCAAGACCAGGCCAGTTAAAGAAATTAATTTTATACGTCCATCCTTGAAACCCTTTGAAGTACTAGTTTATATATATATATATATATATATATATATATATATATATATATAATTGATACAAGATGATGATTAATTAATCACGTTTGGTATATATATTATAGAGCTGGAGGAAGACAAACAGTCAGCGAAAATGGAATCAAAATCCTCTTCTGCACTGGTAGGCAACAAAGTTAAACAAAGCTTGAATGTGGTTCAATAAGTGCGCAAGTGAAACTTTAAATTGACGTTAGTTTTACCATAAGCAACAGGGCAATAATAAATATAAAATGTGGTTGACTACACCAATTACTGCTCAGCAAGGAAAATTTTTGAGATTATGAACCTATTAGAAAAGAATATGTTGGAACAATAATATAACACATTGAACTCGACACCGCGTATCAGATTATGATTCCGTCTAGGGCTCCGATCTGGCGTCCACGGAATCAGATCTGAGTGAAATTGAGATAATTTTGCCCAGAAAGACTGTGAAGAAAGGAAAATGAGAGAGGAGTTAGCGGATGTGAGAGAGAGTGAAGAATTAGAGTGTCTGAAAAATTTTGGGTACTCAATTGGGTTTTGCTACATTGACGGGTGAACGGTTGAAGCCTACGGTGAAGTATTATCTGTCACTTTTGTTCGAGGCAGTTGGAAAATGAATTTTTTATTAACCAAAAAATATATAGAAAAAAATTATTATGTGGCGAACTGCTTTCTTCCTACTAAAATGAATATTAGATCCAAATATTTTATGAGATCATGTTTTGGTGGAGTTGGATAAAGTAACATGGGTGTGTACCAATTTCATACTTCCAAAATAAATATATAATATATTTTTTACTTTTAACAATCAAATTATTATTTTAAACGAAAAATGTAAGGAATATATATTCTCAAATTTCTTTTTATTTTCTTTATTTAGTTACATTAACGGTAAAAAAAAATTATTTTTTAAAATTTAAACTCGAAATTTTAGGGATGTAAGAGGGATGATAGATAATCTTGATGAAGTGCAAGTTCAACAAAAATGATGGTTACCTTACAAAGTTAATAATGGGATATGATAATAAGTCATACCTAATTTGAGGGATAAAAAAAAAATTTTGTTTTTGTTGTTGTTGGGTGTGTTGGGTCCTCACGCCCCACCAAAACATTATGTATGTATTATCATTCATTACTTGATGGAAATCACTCACACAAACATTACTTTGGCTTTTGTCCGATTCATTGGGTTGTGTCGGTCCGGGAAAAAAAAAGAAAAAAAAGTAGTTTAATTTATTTTTGCTTTTGCAGTAATGTGTAATTAATTAAATGTTAAAGGCGGTTTTACAGGTTGACGCAATTGAAGTGATATAAATCTCTATTTGGGCAAATTATTGATGCAAACGGTACAAAGTCCGACTCCGTTGTACGCTCCTTGTTTATTTATTATTATTATTTTTTTTTGGTAAAGGAAGTTTTTAGTAATTCAACTTAAAAAGTTTTTTTAAGTAGATTTGAAAAAAAATTTAACTTAAACATTAATTGAAAATATTTTTAATTAAAAATTTATATTTCTTTTTATTTCGATTTGTACAAAATATATATAAGTATAATATATATTCCAAGAAAAAACATAAATACAGAAAATTCTATTTGAGCTGGAGAACATTGTATTTGGAGGCGGTAATAGGGAGGAATTGCCGGTCTATGGAACTACAAATCTGAAAATAAATCAGGTCATAGCCAAAGGGTATAATTTGTAGTAACATTCGTGAATGTTGATGATGATGACTGGATCATATCTCCTTAGTTTCTGTTATGTATATATATATATATATATATAGAAAAAAGCAAGGGAGGTGATGGAAGTGAGTTAAAGTGGAGTTAAAGTAGAGTTAAAGTTGATTGAAAAAGGGGAAAAGTGGAGTTAAAGTGGAAAAAAGTTTATTATTATATTATTATTATTATATTATTATTATTTGCCCTAAAAAAAAAAAAAAGGTTTATCTTAATAATCCCAATAATAAACTAATGAACTTCTAGTCTGCAATAATATCCCTTCTAAAAAGAGGAGTTATTATTATTGAGGATGGAAGTGGGGTCATAAATTTAAACATATTTAAGGGAAAAAAGTCTACATGTTGGTCTTTCCTTTTCCATATATATATATATATATATATATATATATATAAAGTTAATATAAATATAGTAATTACATATCTAACTAACTAACAAATTACATTTTGCAGGTTGATCACGGGGCACAAAAGGTGAGGACAATTCCTATATTTAAACTACTTTTTTTTAGTAATATTACATATCTAACTAACAAATTTATTTTTATTGTAATTTTTAACTATGAATTTTATATAATATTTATAATTTAAATTTTTTTTAATATTTATAATATTACATATCCTATTTATTATTATTTTTTTAATGCTTTGGTAAAAGATATTTATCTATCTTATAAAAAAATAGAAATATCTGATGAAATATATATATATAATATATATATATATATATATATATATATATAGAAATAACATCGTAATTCTAAATTTCTAATTTGAAATTTTTTACTGTATCTGTATCTAATAAGTAGAACTAAATAATAATGAATGAATAATCACTTTTATGAACATTTTTTTTATTTTATTACACGGGTATTAATACAACTCATATGCTATTAAAAAACATTGTAAGAAATAAATAAATTATTTAAAAAAATTACGGTACTTTTGTCTTGATTGTCGGACACTGAGACTGTTGTTGTTGTTGTTGCAACTGTTGATACAGCGATGCTATCCTCGTGTAAGCATCCATTGTCATAGGCTGTGATTGACACGCAAGAAAAACAGATAAAGGATCAGGAATTGCAGAATCGAAGACATGTTCATTCTGTTCATCATTGAACTTGTGCTTGCAGTTGTTTCAAATATTCAATTACTTCATCTAGCATTGATGCTTTGTCAGTCTGAAATAATCATAAAAGATAATTTAAATAATCATATGATAATTTAAATAAATTAGTTTTTATTAGGGCATGTATGTATGTATAGGTCATAAGAATAATAAAGCAACTAGAAAGTGGAAACATTTTCACTTTTTAAGATTCCTTGTCCTTCTACCAAGTTGGACTTGGGAATAGAAAAGTCTCTAGGGATGAGAGAGAGAGATTACCCGTTTAAGGAAAAGTGCCCAATATTTATAATTTAATGTCAATATATATATAAAAGAAAGGGAGGAGATATATAGTTGATGAATCATTATTATTGAGGATGGAAGTGAGGTCATAAATTTAAACACATTTAAGGGAAAAAAGTCTACATGTTGGACTTTTCCTTTCCCATATATATATATATTATATATATATAAAAGTTAATATAAATATAGTATATAAATATAGTATAAATATAAATAAAGTTAATATAAAAGTTAATATAATATAATTGAGGATGGAAGTGGGGTCATAAACCCTAATTTAAGGAAGTGGGGTCATAAAAAAATATTCTCTAATTAAACCTAATTAACTATAAACCCTAAAATTTTGGTATGCGTTTTTTTTTCTTTTTAGTTCTAACCTGAATTCATCCACCCATTCATTCTTCTAGCTAGAAATTAAGGAAGAATATATAGAATTAAAATTTAAGAAGAAGATGACAGGATCTGGTTCACCTTGTGGTGCGTGTAAATTTCTGAGAAGAAAATGTGTTAGAGGTTGTGTATTTGCACCTTACTTCTGCTTTATGGATGGAGCATGCAATTTTGCAGCCATTCATAAAGTTTTTGGAGCCAGTAATTTCTCCAAATAGCTTGCTCATGTTCCCATCACTTATCGTTGTGAAGCTGCTGTTACCATCGCTTATGAAGCTCAAGCCAGACTTCAAGATCCCATTTATGGTGTGTCTCAGAAATCGTTTCCCTCCAACAACAGGTAATATATAATATATACTTCCTTCATTAATTCCAACCCCGCAATAAATATATACATATACATATATATATATATATATATATAATATATATATATATATATATATATATAATAATCAACTCGCGATTTCGTGTAACGTCCACAGGTAGTAATCTACAAGCACAACTAGCATCACTAAAGGAACAAGCAGCAACAGCAGTTCAGTGTAGAATAAATATAAATGGTACAAACAATACAAACCCTATAAATGTTTCTTGTCACGATGAACAACAACCAAATGAGCAGCAATGGGTTTTGCCGGACGACGACAACAACATGGATGATCTACAATGCGAACGTCTTGGATGTGCAATGGGAATATCAGATTACCAATATTGTGAATCCCTCAATGACATGGGTGAAATATTTATCTCTTTATTTATTTTTTTCAAAATTATTTACAAAATATTCATACTATCTATATATATACTTTGTTTTTGCTATAGATGTAGCTCTACATCCTAAAGCACACCAGAATTTCCGAATCCTTGCTGAAAGAATGGTGTTGGGTTTCTCTGGTGGTGTCTCTGCTTCTGGTGGCGATCTTTGGACACCAATTTCTGGAAATGGCATTGCGATGTAAGGATTATGAGAAGGAAAAATCTCAGAAATATTGGTGTACCAACTGGTCTTACAATAAGTGCTTCTTTTTGTTCTTGGCTTCCAACTTTGCCTAAAATCGTATTCGAGTATTTGCGTAATTACAAGAATCGATCCGAGGTACAACTTGATGCTTTTATTCAATACTATTATATCCTTATTTTAGTTTTTTTGATAAACACACAGTATAATTTCTTGTGATATTATAACGAGTAAATTTTTTTTGTTTTAGTGGGACATTATAAGCTTTAATGGTTATGTGAAAGAAATTCGTTACATGGGAAGTGGATCGGAAGATGGCAATTGTGTATCTATCTTACAAGTTACAGTAAGATATATATGAACCCTAAATTTCATCTTGTTTTTTTTAGTGAATTTGTTCAAATTAGGGCATGGAAAATCTAATTTTTTTGTTTATATTGGAAAAGGGTCCAAGAACAGATCATGGAGGTGTGTTCATCTTTCAAGAAAGCAGATGTGAACCAACAACTTCATTCATAGTTTATGCACCGTTGGACGTGACAGCGGCGAAAGTGTTATTCGGCGGTGGAGATCCTGAGATTATTCAACTTCTTCCTTCTGGTTTCACCATTATTCCCAGTGGACCTCCCTTGGATCATCCTACTGCTGCTGCTACTGCTGCAATTTGTGATGCTGATCTTCAAAATGGAACTCTTCTCACAATTTCTTTTCAAATTGTTGTGGATTCTAATCCTTTAGCCAATGTTTCTGATCAGGCTCTCGATAATGTTAGTAAGCTTCTGCAGTATACAATGCATAACATTGAGGTGGCTCTTGCTCCCTTTTACCTTTGAGAGAAACAGGTATGTTTTTTACCCTAGAATATATATATGTATGTTTGTATGTGTTGAAACTTTATTTCTTTTTTGATTTATTTTTTCGTAGGAATGGAAGTGTTTGAGGAGGTGGAAACAAGTCTTGATTTTAGGGTTTAATTTCTATGTAAAGTTTGTATGTATTAGGACTTTGTAATAAACAGTTTTGTTGGAACTCAAGAGTTCCCCTTTTTATCTTTCCAGTAGTTTTTATTTCATCAAGACTTAATAAAATGTACTCTATCTAATATATTATATATAAATATATATATATATATATATATATATATATTGATGCATTAAATTTGTATTGGTTCCTTCATTCATAGATAATGGTAAAATAATCAATACATTGCCAAATATATATTTGTTTAAACGATTCAAATCCTATACTTTTGTTACAAACTACTTAATATATATATATCTTCTTCTTAACAAAACTAGTCTTTTGATTAATTCCTTAGTGTATCAATTCCAAGTCAATCAATAGGAAAATTAATGGATTTAGTCTTTGGGTCCTTTATTCCTTGGCCACATGAGTCTTTGGGCCACATGAGTCTTTGGGCCCTTTATTCAGTTGCAATTTGCAATGGCTTAGTAGGTAGTCGCAAATTTCGGTTGCAATTTACAACGGCTTAGTAGGCGGTCGCAAATTTTGGTTACAATTTGCGACGGCTGAGTAGTCGGTCGCAAATTCGGTTGCAATTTGCAACAGCTGAGTAGTCGGTCGCAAATTTTGGTTACAATTTGCGACGGCTGAGTAGTCGGTTGCAAATTCGGTTGCAATTTGCAACGGCTGAGTAGTCGGTCGCAAATTTTGGTTGCAATTTGCGATGGCTTATTAGGCGGTCGCAAATTTGGTTGTAATTTGCGACGGCTTAGTAGGCGGTCGCAAATTTGGTTGCAATTTGCGACGGCTTAGTAGGCGGTCGCAAATTTTGGTTGCAATTTGCGACGGCTTAGTAGGCGGTCGCAAATTTGGTTGCAATTTGCGACGGCTTAGTAGGCGGTCGTAAATTTGGTTGCAATTTGCGACGGCTTAGTAGGCGGTTGCAAATTTTGGTTGCAATTTGCGACGGCTTAGTAGGCGGTCGCAAATTTGGTTGCAATTTGCGACGGCTTAGTAGGCGGTTGCAAATTCGGTTGCAATTAGCGACGGCTTAGTAGGCGGTCGCAAATTTGGTTACAATTTGCGACGGCTATGAGGCCGTCGCAAATTTCCGTCGCTAAAATTGATTTTCTAGTAGTGAAAACGCAAGCTGTACCAGCTGCGATAACAGTAGATCCACGGTTCCGATTGACACCAAAATTGTACAAATTGAAGCCCTATGTGTTGGGAACAATCTCTGAAAGTTTCAGCTCAATACAACGGTCGGATCTCCGGCGATGATCAGAATTACGACAAATATCCTGAAGAAGCTCAAAAACTCTCCTCTATTTTTAGTGCCCGCATGAGCTGGATCCACAACCCTTCAAATTTTGATTTTATTAATTTTTTTTCCTGTAATTTGTTTGCATGCAATTATCAATGCATGATGTTCTCTAACGACAATTTTCGGTATTTTTTGCATTATTATTTTTTTTCAACTGTATTTTTGGTTTTTGTGCTTCGGAAAGTGGATATTATGCTTGGAATTATCAGTTTAGTTTCCGAAGCTTGATTTGAAGCCAATTTAGACTGTTCAGTAAATTGTTTTTTTTTGTTTTTGTTTTTTGTTTTTTGTTTTTTTTTTTTTTTTTTTTGTGATTGTAATTGTGATTACACGTTGTGTACTCTGGAATTTTTGTTTGAAAAGTTATGATGATTCTATATGATTATCATGAAAAGTTGTGTGTAGAGTTGCTTTCTGATTCATGAGGCAGAGGGAAACTATAGAAAGGTTTAGGATGTTACAATTTTACTCACTCTGTTTTTTTGTTGCTTCATCTAAAAGCTTACCTCTTTATTTAGTAGAGAGGCTTGGATTTATTTACAAGCGTGGGCTTAACATAAAATTTTAGAAATGGGCACAACAGGGGTAGTAATCACACCAATGAATGTGGTAAGAGTCATGATTATGCATTAATAACCTAATGGATTGTTTTTTTTTTTTTCCATTTCTAATTGGCGAAGATCCGGTTCTGATTTTATTATGATTCAGAAATGATGTTTTGCATGATTTGGGTGATTGTAATTTGTTGGTGTGATGAAATAAGCTTTAAAAGACAGCTGTGTTAATGTGTTCTTTGAAGCTATCATGGCCAGTTTGTTCTAATAAATCTCTTTTTTATTTTTTAAAATTCTGCTTAGTAGCTTTCTGAAGGAAATAAAGTTACCCAATGGAGGAGGCACCAACAAAAGAGGTGGTGAAAGCATTGCTAGATTACTTGGTTGATCCATTGCTGGCTTCGAATGTGTCTAAGAAGGATCCTTCACTTCATACTCAGGAAGCAGTGGCCAAACAGGTTTACATTTACATTAATTGAACTTGCATTCAAGTGGTACTAGGTGGTAAAATTTGCTGAGAAATCTTAGCATTTTTCTGATTAATGTTTGTTTCGTTGTGGCTGCATTTGTTAGAGTAACATTGTTCTAAAATGTAGTATAGAGGTGAAAATCTTTGATATAAGAAATAATTTCAATCTCCTTTGTAGTTAACTACAACCAGTTACTATTATCTCGTTGATTGTTTACACCTATCTATGCTTTTTTTCAGATGCATGCTGTTGTGCTACTCTACAACTACTATCATAGGTTGCAAAATCCAAAATTAGAATTTATGGAGTTTGGGGAATTTTGCAAGTTGGCATTTAGTCTAAAACCAGCCCTCATAGCTCACATGAAGTACATGCAGCAGGCTGATTTGACTGAGTCAGATGGCACGGAAGCTCATCTTTCTATCACTGAGAAGGCAATCAAGAATGCATGCAAGATAGCTTTATCTTTAACTTCCTTGAAAGACTTTTCACATGTTGAAAAGTGGCCGGTTTCAAAAGTTTGAGTTCTACTCATTGACTCTAAGAAGGATAAATGTCTGATGTCATATAACACTATCACAAATAGAGTTTGGTCAGTCATTGAAAAATGTCTCAATTCTGCTGATCTTTCCCTTGAAGGTCCAAGTAAAAGTAAACCTACAAACAAGAAGAAACGGAAAGCTGGAAATGAGCTTACTGGTGAACCAATTGATGGAGAATTGGCCTACCAACGGATTGTTCTTTCAGCTGTGAAGGAAGCAACAGGTGAGCCTCTTTACGCCCTCCCAGTGATTTTTGTCTAGAAAATTATTCTGATGTGTTTTTCTTTTGGCATGGTTTTCAGTCATATATTTATTTAACTTGGGTACTTCCTACTCTTGAATTTAAAGTTTTTTGTTTGATTACCTATTCTTGAATGCTTTAAAATTTGAATCAGGCCTTAAACAATCAGAAATCACAGTTCTGGAGAAGCATGTTACCTGTTCATTAAGTGAAGAGAACAGGGCCGCTTATTTCTACATAGTGCAAAGCACTGAATCAAACAATGATGACATTCAACTTCCTATTAAAACTGTTCTTGAGAGGTTAGTTCCAGTCACTGTTTCATTGATTCATGGTATAACCTCTTCTTACTTGCCAGTGAGGTTTGAAAAGAAGAATCTGTATTATGTTTTATTTGGTATACAGTCCCATGTTTACAATCTTTCAAATGAAAAGATTCCGTTGTTTCAATCATAGGAGAAACTGGGGGGCCTAAAGAAATGACCATGGAGCTTTTTTTAGGTTGAGTCAGATTTTAATCTTTGCACTAGAGATCAAAGGACTCACTTAAGAAACGTGGGGGCCTATTTGAGTAATAAAGAGGGGTCATTACTTTCTGAAGTAAAGCTGTGCACATTTATATATGATGATTACTGAATCTTCACAGTACATATTATGAACTAGAAGATGATGCATTTTACATTCTGGCAGTTCATTGTTACGAAAAAAGAAATATATGTATGATATATATGTTGGGAAAATCGGACAATTTTCCCACTAAGACAACACAACTAGTGAAATGAATCAGTTCCGAACAAATGAATTGGACAGAACACTTTGATACCCGACAAATAATATTGAATATTATATGAAAACTTTGATAACGGAGTTCAGTCGAATTAGCTTAATCTCTGAGTACCGCTCAAACAGCCCGTTTTTATTAATGTGGGAGGAGAGATACAAATTTTGGGATGAAACTAATAAGAGGAGGAGGAGTTTATTTATAACTCTCAAATCCCTTCTCACAACCTAAAGCTTCCGATGTGGGAATAATAATTAAGCCAAAGTCAAGAAATTTCCACCTTGGCTTAATTTCAAGTTCCACCAAATACAAATCTTCTCAAATAAACAAAAAAATAAAAAAATAAAAACAGTCTTCTCGGTGCTTCCAATTTGGCGCCATGAGACGCCAACTCAAATATGCAAGATATTAACAAAGTTCAAACAGTGTTCAAACTTGGCCCTTGTAACCCATCTTGGTTAGCATATCTACAGGATTCTCCGTAGTATGAATCTTCAAGAGGAGTATCTCCTCTTCTTCGAGAATATCCCGCACAAAATGATAGCGAACGTTAATGTGTTTCGTCCGCGCATGAAAGACTTGATTCTTCACAGCCTCTGTAATCGCCATATACTCTGCCTCTGTTGTAGACAAAGCCACTGTTGACTGCAAGGTAGATTTCCAGCTGATTGGTGCTTTTGCTAAAGTGAACAAATAGTCAGTTGTAGACCGTCGTTTATCCAAATCTCCTGCATAATCAGAATCACAATATCCAATTATGTATTGACCAAGTGATTCATCCCGCTCGAATGCCAATCCAACATCTGCGGTACTTTGGAGGTACCTAAGAATCCATTTCACAGCTAGCCAATGACCCTTGCCAGGATCATGCATGTACTTGCTAACAACACTAAAAGCTTGTGAAATATTTGGTATCGTACACACCATTGCATACATCAAGCTTCCAACTGCATTTGCATACGGGACTTTCGCCATGTATTCTCGTTCTTCATCAGTTGACTGAGATAAACGGTTACTTAGTTTCAAATGAGGAGCAAGTGGGGTACTTACAGTCTTTGTATCTTCGTGCATACCAAAATGTTGTAATATCTTCTGCAAATACTGTTTCTGTGACAGCCAAAGTCTGCCCCTCTCTCTGTCCCTACTTATCTCCATGCCGAGAATCTTCTTGGCTTCTCCCAAATCCTTCATCTCGAACTCTTTACTTAATTGAGCCTTCAATTTGTCAATTTTAACTTGGCTCTTTGCTGCAATCAGCATATCATCAACATATAAGAGTAAGTAGATGTAGGAATCGTCTTGAAGTCTGTGCAAATACACACAATGATCGTATTTGCTCCTCTTGTACTTCTGACCCTTCATGAACCTATCGAATCGTTTGTATCACTGTCTAGGAGATTGTTTCAGTCCATACAACGATTTGCTAAGTTTACAAACCTAATCTTCTTTACCAGCAACCATGTATCCATCTGGTTGAGTCATATAGATTTCCTCCTTCAGATCACAGTGTAGGAACGCGGTCTTCACATCAAGTTGAGCTAGCTCCAAATTCAACTGTGCTACGAAGGCCAACAAAATTCTAATGGAGGAATGTTTAACAACTGGAGAAAATACCTCATTATAATCAATTCTCTCACTCTGAGCATAGCCTTTAGCCACCAACCTTGCCTTGTAGCGGATGTCTTCTTTGTTAGGAAATCCTTCTTTCTTTGCAAATACCCATTTGCACCCAATTGCCTTCTTGCCTTTCGGTAGTTGTGTCAGCTTCCACGTTCTATTCTTCATGAGAGAGTGCATTTCTTCTTCCATTGCACCTGCCCAACTTCCACTTTCTGAACTTAGAATGGCTTCCGGGTAGGTGGATGGAATTTCATCAACAACTGGAAGTGCATAAGCTACCATATCAGTGAAACGAGCAGGTTTCTGAATGTCTCGTCTCTGCCTTCTAATTGCAATTGGCGCCGATTGCTGTTGAGGTTCTTGGGTAAGAACCTCTTCCTCATCTGACTTTTCTTTTGTCATAGCAGAGTCACTGGTTCGTGCTGGGATCACCACTGTCTGTTCGAACTCCACCTGTTTCGGAGCACACTCCACCTCCTGCGGAGTACTATCAATTCCTTCTGGATTTACCTTGTTTAACAAGGCAGATTCATCAAAGGTAACATCTCTACTAATAATCGTTTTCTTTTCCTTAAGACACCATAGACAATATCCCTTCACTCCAAGACTGAAGCCTATGAATAGAGCCTTCTTTGCCCGGAGATCCAACTTTGATTCAATCACATGATAATATGCAATAGAACAAAAAACATGTAAAGAATCATAATTAGTCGCAGGTTTTTCGGACCATACCTCTAATGGAGTTTTGCCATTTATAGCAGATGATGGCAAACGATTGACGAGATGTTGAGCGTACGTTACAGCCTCAGCCCAAAATTTTCTGGCTAACCCAGCATTAGACAACATATACAAGTGTCTTGTTCATACGCTCCGACACCCCATTCTGTTGTAGTGTTTTTCTGACATGCCGAACTATGCCGCAGTCTTGGCATACCTCCAAGAATGGATCACTCTTGTATTCTCCTTCATTGTCTGTTCAGAGAACTTTGATCTTCCTTCCTGCCTGGTTTTCAACTTGAGCTTTCCACTTAAGGAAAATTCCAAGCACATCATTTTTATTCTTCATTGTAAACACCCAAACTCTCTTGGAAAAATCATCAACAAAAGTGACAAAATAATGCCTACCTCCGATGGACGGAGTCTTGGCAGGTTCCCACATATCTAAATGTACATAATCCAGAATACCCTTGATATTATGAATTGCAGTGCCAAACTTCACTCTTCGTTGTTTTCTGAGAACACAATGCTCATAAAATTCAAGTTTGCAAGTCTTCGTACCTTTTAACAATCCCTGCTTGGCAAGAATTTGCAAGGACTTTTCACCAGCATGTCCCAATCACATATGCCACAGCTTCATTGCCTCAACATTCTTTTTAGTGCTTGAAGTTGCTATTGCTGCTACTGTCCCCACTACTATACTACCTAGGTAGTAATACAGATTGTTCTTTCTCACACCTTTCAGCATCACTAGTGCTCCTGAAGTTGCTTTAAGAACTCCATCTCGTATCGTCACAACTAGGCCTTTAGATTCTAAAGCCCCCAATGAGATAAGATTCTTTTTCAACTTTGGCACTTATCGCACATCCCGCAGAATTCTGGTGGATCTATCATGATTCCTCAGCTGGATTGAACCTATCCCGGCTGTTTTACATGGATTATCATTACCCATGTAAACAACCACACCATCGAGTTTATGAAATTCAAAGAACTATTTCCGAATGGGACACATATGATAGGTACAACCTGAATCCAATATCCACTCATCTGGACGCGATGATGCTGAAGGCGAGACAATCAAAGAGATATCTGATTCAGCATCACCTTTGCATTCGGCAACATTTGCATCTTGTGGTGTCTTCCCTTTTTTCTTTAGCTTTGGACAGTCTTTCTTCCAGTGCCATTTCTCATGCAGAAAGCACACTCATCTTTGGCAACGGCTCGGCCTTTGGACTTGGACCTTCCTCTTCTCCCCTTTGACTGGCTTTGTTGACGACCTCTTGCCACCAATGTTTCTTCTGATTTCGATATTTTGATTTTCATTTTATCCTACTTTCTCAGTTCATGACTATACAAAGCAGAAGAAACAGCATCTAACGACAGATTCTCTTTCCCGTGAAGTAATGTAATTTCCAAATGTTCAAATTCATCGGGAAGAGATGATAACAACATCAAAGCCAGATCCTCATCCTCAAATTTCACATCTAAATTCAACAGGTCTGCTACTAATTGATTAAATATAGTGATGTGTTCATTCATAGTAGTACCTGACTGGTAATCAAATTGGAACAATCTTTTCTTCATAAGGAGCTTGTTCTGATCACTCTTTTTTAGAAACTTGTCCTCCAATGCCTTCCACAGTTTGTGTGCAGAAGTCTCATTTTTGAAAGCATATTTTTTCTCTCTGGACAAGCAGGATCCAATAGTTCCACATGCCAACCAATTAATGATGCTCCAGTCTTTATCTTCTACCTCTCCTTGCCACATGCCAAAATGGCCAGTACCGTTAAATATTTCCACCGCCAATTTCAAATTTGACAGCGGGAACCTCGACCATGATGATGAATTTGACAGCGGGAACCTCAACCATGATGATGAGGAACCTGATGCCCCCGACGGAATATTTTCCATTACAAACTCAATATATAGTATTCAATATTATAACACTTACAAACAACCCAAGGACGAACCTTTGGCTCTAATACCACTTGTTGAGAAATTTCTCACTAAGACAACACAACTAGTGAAATGAACTAGTTCCAAACAAATGAACTGGATGAACTGGACAGAACACTATCAAAGATGTCCGACAAATAATATTGAATACTATATGAAAATTTTGATAACGGAGTTCAGCCAAATTAGCTTAATCTCCGAGTACCGCTCAAACAGTCCGCTTTTATTAATGTGGGAGGAGAGATACAAATTTTGGGATGAAACTAATAGGAGGAGGAGGGGTTTATTTATAACTCTCAAATCCCTTCTCACAACCTAAAACTTCTGATGTGAGAATAATAATTAGGCCAAAGTTAACAATATACATATTCGCCTAGGGTGGGTATCAAGTATATATATATACATACATATTGTTCTATAATTTGTGTATCTACACCAAATCCTACTCTCTTTTTTATCTACATTATCTATAATTTCTTTGATTTTTTAAAATTCTTGCACCATGACTTAAATCCACACACACACACACACACACACACACACACATATGTATATATATAAACGTCTATTTTTTGTGGAAAGAAAATCGAAAAAATGATAAAAACTAATAAAGAATTAAATAATTAATGAATGTTAAAACTAATATTATATACAGATACTATATCTTTAAATTGTTACAATCACAAGAGGTATTGCATTTTCTTTTTTTAAATAACTAAATAGTGACCCAATTTTATAATATATTATGATTTAATATTTATTAAAAATATAAATCATATTGATTTTAATATATTTAAATTATTTAAATGAATATAATATATTTATTAATATACATATTTCATATTCATGAATATTTAAATGAATTTGAAGATTTATAATTTATTTCATTCACCTAATTCATGTTATTCTTTCAATAGTCAATATTTTTTTTATTATATATATATTATTATTATCTAAAAATAAATTTATCGAAGTTATTTATCTTTCTCAAACTAAATCTTTTTTAAAAATTTTTTACTAAAAATAATAATATTTATTTATTAAACGAGGAAAGAAAAGTATGAAAAAAGTGAAGTTCTTCTATTATTTTCGTTAGATAATTTTTTTAATAAAAATTATATTAATTATCGTAGAAATAAATACAGAATTGAGATTAAAATTAGTTTAAAATAAAAAAAAATTCCAAATTCAAATGGTTAAAAAAATGTATTATATATATATATAATTGAGATAAAAAATAGAAATAAAAAGTTAATAAATAAATAAATAAATAAACGAGTAAGAAAAAAATTAAAAATCACTAAAAAATAATAATTTAAGAGTTTAATTTAATTATAATAATAATATTTAAAACTAGTAATTTTTTATATAATAACATATAGTAGATATATATATAAGAGGAAGATGAATAGAGAAAAATATTATAAAATATCAAATGCTCTTTCTACATTTTAGACGTTGGATTAACTTTTTTGTCCTTTAACTCTCATTTTTTTTAATGTTTTTATCATGGGTATTTTTGTCCAAAAAAATGATATGAAGAAATGTTTTTAAAAATATTTTGACTTTTCAATTCAATTCTTTGTACAAAACGACGTCGTTTTGTCATCTAAAAATTTCTTTTATTTTTTTAAGAGTAATTTTATAATTTTGAATAAAATTAAATTTTAACTCTAATTATTATTATTTTTTTCAATTATTATTATTATTATTATTTTAATACAATGTTACCAATCACTATCTACAATCATAGATATATTAGAGACAATAGTGGCGAATTTCATGAGAGTTTTTTTTTTTGTTGGATTATCCTGATATTTTATCAATATCGTTCGATTGATTGATGTTTTTTCTAATGCTAGTTATTCTTCCGCATTGACGGCACACCAGCGGAAAGCTTCCCCTCTGTCTTCATTCTTTATTGGAAGATTCAAATGAAAAAAAAATTGCTTAATAGCAAAGACAAGGTTTTTTCTTCAATTGAGTTTAACAAAATTCAACAAAATTGAAGCCCTCTTTCTACAAACCCTCTTTCTACAAAACGTCATCGTTGTTGCGGTTGTTGCTAGTGTTGCTATTACTGTTGTCACCGCCGCTGTAAAGTTGTATAGACTTAAAAAAGAAGACTAATAATGAAAGGTAAAATTATTAGGGTTAGAGTATTTTTTGTTTGAAAAAGTTTTTTTTTTTCTGTAGCAGAACCACGTCGTTTTGTTCAAAATGTTATCCGAATTGAAAGGTCAAAATTAAAAAAAAATAAAAATTTACATTTTTCGGAAAAAAATACTCTGGTGAATATAATTATATTTTTTAATTTTAAATAGTATCAAATTTTTGTTAATTGAATTATATTAGATATACATATTTATTTTTGATTTTATTATTTTTCAATAATTTACATGAAATTAAATTACAAGAATTTTTTATTCTATTGGATTTTATTTTTCATATTTATTAGGCAGACATATTAATATTTAATATATATATGTATTATTTTTTTTCCTGCAATATTTCTTAATATATTTTATCACCCAAAAGAAGTATATTAAAAGGGATATATTAGTAATTTCGCTCCAAAGTTTAGACTACAAGCAGTCGTCCTCAAAAAAAAAAAGGTTCCCACTCCATAAATGCTTCTACTGTGTACGTTCTCCTCAGCTTATTCTGCTCTTTCCAGCTTCCACCTCTCTGTACTACATATTCTTCTTCACCAACAACGCTCCAGGTTCTATTCCGAAGAATTTCAAGTTTCTAGCTTAGAAAAAGTTCTATTCTCAGCTCTGATCAGTGATGTTACTTGATAATTTCATCTTTCTCTGTGTTTTTTTTTTTTTTTTTTTTTTTTTTTTTATAATCTTCAAATTTTGATTTTATTAATTTTTTTCCCTGTAATTTGTTTGCATGCAATTATCAATGCATGATGTTCTCTAACGACAATTGTCGGTACTTTTTTTGCATTATTATTTTTTTTTTCAACTGTATTTTTTGTTTTTGTGCTTCGGAAAGTGGTATATTATGCTTGGAATTATCAATTTAGTTTCCGAAGCTTGATTTGAAGTCAATTTAGACTGTTCAGTAAATTGTTTTTTTTTTTTTTTTTTTTTTTTGATTTTTTGTTTTTTTTTTTTTTTTTTTTTTTTTTTTTTTTTTTTTTTGTGATTGTAATTGTGATTACGCGTTGTGTACTTTGGAATTTTTATTTGAAAAGTTGTGATGATTCTATATGATTATCATGAAAAGTTGTGTGTAGAGTTGCTTTCTGATTCATGAGGCAGAGGAAAACTATAGAAAGGTTTAGGATGTTACAATTTTACTCACTCTGTTTTTTTGTTGCTTCATCTAAAAGCTTACCTCTTTATTTAGTAGAGAGGCTTGGATTTATTTACAAGCGTGGGCTTAACATAAATTTTAGAAATGGCACAACAGGGTAGTAATCACACCAATGAATGTGGTAAGAGTCATGATTATGCATTAATAACCCTAATGGATTGTTTTTTTTTTTTTCCATTTCTAATTGGCGAAGATCCGGTTCTGATTTTATTATGATTCAGAAATGATGTTTTGCATGATTTGGGTGATTGTAATTTGTTGGTGTGATGAAATAAGCTTTAAAGACAGCTGTGTTAATGTGTTCTTTGAAGCTATCATGGCCAGTTTGTTCTAATAAATCTCTTATTTTATTTTTTAAAATTCTGCTTAGTAGCTTTCTGAAGGAATATAAAGTTACCCAATGGAGGAGGCACCAACAAAGAAGGGTGGTGAAAGCATTGCTAGATTACTTGGTTGATCCATTGCTGGCTTCGAATGTGTCTAAGAAGGATCCTTCACTTCATACTCAGGAAGCAGTGGCCAAACAGGTTTACATTTACATTAATTGAACTTGCATTCAAGTGGTACTAGGTGGTAAAATTTGCTGAAAATCTTAGCATTTTTCTGATTAATGTTTGTTTCGTTTGGCTGCATTTGTTAGAGTAACATGTTCTAAAATGTAGTATAGAGGTGAAAATCTTGATATAAAAATAATTTCAATCTCCTTTGTAGTTAACTACAACCAGTTACTATTATCTCGTTGATTGTTTACACCTATCTATGCTTTTTTCAGATGCATGCTGTTGTGCTACTCTACAACTACTATCATAGGTTGCAAAATCCAAAATTAGAATTTATGGAGTTTGGGGAATTTTGCAAGTTGGCATTAGTCTAAAACCAGCCCTCATAGCTCACATGAAGTACATGCAGCAGGCTGATTTGACTGAGTCAGATGGCACGGAAGCTCATCTTTCTATCACTGAGAAGGCAATCAAGAATGCATGCAAGATAGCTTTATCTTTAACTTCCTTGAAAGACTTTTCACATGTTGAAAAGTGGCCGGTTTCAAAAGTTTGAGTTCTACTCATTGACTCTAAGAAGGATAAATCTGATGTCATATAACACTATCACAATAGAGTTTGGTCAGTCATTGAAAAATGTCTCAATTCTGCTGATCTTTCCCTTGAAGGTCCAAGTAAAAGTAAACCTACAAACAAGAAGAAACGGAAAGCTGGAAATGAGCTTACTGGTGAACCAATTGATGGAGAATTGGCCTACCAAGGATTGTTCTTTCAGCTGTGAAGGAAGCAACAGGAGCCTCTTTACGCCTCCCAGTGATTTTTGTCTAGAAAATTATTCTGATGTGTTTTTCTTTTGGCATGGTTTTCAGTCATATATTTATTTAACTTGGTACTTCCTACTCTTGAATTTAAAGTTTTTTGTTTGATTACCTATTCTTGAATGCTTTAAAATTTGAATCAGGCCTTAAACAATCAGAAATCACAGTTCTGGAGAAGCATGTTACCTGTTCATTAAGTGAAGAGAACAGGGCCGCTTATTTCTACATAGTGCAAAGCACTGAATCAAACAATGATGACATTCAATTCCTATTAAAACTGTTCTTGAGAGGTTAGTTCCAGTCACTGTTTCATTGATTCATGGTATAACCTCTTCTTACTTGCCAGTGAGGTTTGAAAAGAAGAATCTGTATTATGTTTTATTTGGTATACAGTCCCATGTTTACAATCTTTCAAATGAAAAGATTCCGTTGTTTCAATCATAGGAGAAACTGGGGGGCCTAAAGAAATGACCATGGAGCTTTTTTTAGGTTGAGTCAGATTTTAATCTTTGCACTAGAGATCAAAGGACTCACTTAAGAAACGTGGGGGCCTATTTGAGTAATAAAGAGGGGTCATTACTTTCTGAAGTAAAGCTGTTGCACATTTATATATGATGATTACTGAATCTTCACAGTACATATTATGAACTAGAAGATGATGCATTTTACATTCTGGCAGTTCATTGTTACGAAAAAAAGTATATATATGTATGAAATATACATATTCGCCTAGGGTGGGTATCAAGTATATATATATACATACATATTGTTCTATAATTTGTGTATCTACACCAAATCCTACTACTCTCTTTTCTTATATCTACATTATCTATAATTTCTTTGATTTTTTAAAATTCTTGCACCATGACTTAAATCCACACACACACACACACACACACACACACACACATATATATATATATATATATAAACATCTATTTTTTGTGAAAAGAAAATCGAAAAAATGATAAAAACTAATCAAGAATTAAATAATTAATGAATGTTAAAACTAATATTATATACAGATACTATATTTCTTTAAATTGGTACAATCACAAGAGGTATTGCATTTTCTTTTTTTTAAAATAACTAAATATTGACCCAATTTTATAATATATTTACGATTTAATATTTATTAAAAATATAAATCATATTGATTTTTAATATTTATTTAAATTATTTAAATGAATATAATATATTTATTAATATACATATTTCATATTCATGAATATTTAAATGAATTTGAAGATTTATAATTTATTTCATTCACCTAATTCATGTTATTCTTTCAATAGTCAATATTTTTTTTATTAATATTATATTATTATTAATTAACAATTTTCTTTTAAAAGATAAAGTTTTATCTAAATTAACAAATTTATCGAAGATATTTATCTTTCTCAAACTAAATCTTCTTTTAAAAAAATTTACTAAAAAATACTAATATTTATTTATTAAACGAGGAAAGAAAAGTATGAAAAAAGTGGAGTTCTTCTATTATTTTCGTTAGATAATTTTTTTTTAATAAAAGTTATAATAATTATCGTAGAAATAAATACAAAATTGAGATTAAAATTAGTTTAAAATAAAAAAAATCAAATTTAAATGGTTAAAAAGATGTAATTGAGATAAAAAAAATAGAAATAAAAAGTTAATAAATAAATAAACGAGTAAGAAAAAAAATTAAAAATCACTAAAAAATAATAATTTAAGAGTTTAATTTAATTATAATAATACTATTAAAAACTAGTAATTTTATATATAATAACATATAGTAAATGTAATATATATATATATATATATAAGCGGAAGATGAATAAAGAAAAATATTATAAAATATCAAATGCTCTTTCTACATTTTAGACGTTAGATCAACTTTTTTGTCCTTAACTCTCATTTTTTTTTAATGTTTTTATCATGAGTATTTTTGTCTAAAAAATGCTATGAAGAAATTTTTTTAAAAAAAATTTGACTTTTCAATTTAATTCTTTGTAGAAAACGACGTCGTTTTGTCATCTAATAAAAAAATTTCTTTTATTTTTTTAAGGGTAATTTTATAATTTTGAATAAAATTAAATTTTAACTCTAATTATTATTTTTTTTTCAATTATTATTATTATTATTATTTTAATACAATGTTATCAACCACTATCTACAATCATAGATATATTAGAAACAATAGTAGCGAATTTTATTAGAGTTTTTTTTAATTGGATTATCCTGATATTTTATCAATACCGTTCGATTGATTGATGTTTCTTCTAACCCTAGTTATTCTTCCGCATTGACGGCACACAAACGGAAAGCTTCCCCTCTGTCTTCATTCTTTTCATTCTTTATTAGAAGAAGCAAGTAAAAAAAAAATTGCTTAATAACAAAAATAAGATTTTTTCTTCAATTGAGTTTAACAAAATTCAACAAAATTGAAGTCCTCTTTCTACAAATTCTCTTTCTACAAAACGTCATCGCTGTTGCGGTTGTCGCTAGTGTTGCTGTTACTGTTGTCACCGCCGCTGTAAAGTTATATAGACTTGAAGAAGAAGACTAATACTGAAAGGTAAAATTATTAGGGTTAGGGTATTTTTTGTTTGAAAAAGTTTTTTTTTTGTCTGTAGCAGAATCACGTCGTTTTGTTCAAAACAGTACTCGAATTGAAAGGTCAAAATTAAAAAAAAATAAAAATTTGCATTTTTCGGAAAAAAATACTTTGACGAATATAATTATATTTTTTAATTTTAAATAGTATCAAATTTTTGTTAATTGAATTATATTAGATATACATATTTATTTTTGATTTTATTATTTTTCAATAATTTACATGAAATTAAATTACAAGAGTTTTTTATTCTATTGGATTTTATTTTTCATATTTATTAGGCAGACATATTAATATTTAATATATATATATATATATATATATGTATTATTTTTTTTCTGCAATATTTCTTAATATATTTTATCCCCCAAAAGAAGTATATTAAAAGGGATATATTAGTAATTTCGCTCCAAAGTTTAGACTACAAGCAGTCGTCCTCAAAAAAAGAAGGTTCCCACTCCGTAAATGGTTCTACTGTGTACGTTCTCCTCAGCTTATTCTGCTCTTTCCAGCTTCCACCTCTCTGTACTACATATTCTTCTTCACCAACAACGCTCCAGGTTCTATTCTGAAGAATTTCAAGTTTCTAGCTAAGAAAAAGTTCTCTTCTCAGCTCTGATCAGTAACGTTACTTGATAATTTCATCTTTCTCTGTGTTTTTTTTTTTGTTTTTTTTTTGTTTTTATAATCTTCAAATTTTGATTTTATTAATTTTTTTTCCTGTAATTTGTTTGCATGCAATTATCAATGCATGATGTTCTCTAACGACAATTTTCGGTACTTTTTTTGCATTATTATTTTTTTTTCAACTGTATTTTTAGTTTTTGTGCTTCGGAAAGTGGTATATTGTGCTTGGAATTATCAATTTTTAGGTTCCGAAGCTTGATTTGAAGTCAATTTAGACTGTTCAGTAAATTGTTTTTTTTTTTTGTTTTTTGTTTTTGGTTTTTGTTTTTGTTTTTGTTTTTGTTTTTTTGTTTTTTTTGTTTTTTTTTGTGATTGTAATTGTGATTACACGTTGTGTACTTTGGAATTTTTGTTTGAAAAGTTGTGATGATTCTATATGATTATCATGAAATGTTGTGTGTAGAGTTGCTTTCTGATTCATGAGGCAGAGGAAAACTATAGAAAGGTTTAGGATGTTACAATTTTACTCACTCTGTTTTTTTGTTGCTTCATCTAAAAGCTTACCTCTTTATTTAGTAGAGAGGCTTGGATTTATTTACAAGCGTGGGCTTAACATAAAATTTCAGAAATAGGCACAACAGGGGTAGTAATCACACCAATGAATGTGGTAAGAGTCATGATTATGCATTAATAACCTAATGGATTTTTATTTTGTTTTCCCAGTTCTAATTGGCGAAGATCCGGTTCTGATTTTATTATGATTCAGAAATGATGTTTTGCATGATTTGGGTGATTGTAATTTGTTGGTGTGATGAAATAAGCTTTAAAAGACAGCTGTGTTAATGTGTTCTTTGAAGCTATCATGGCCAGTTTGTTCTAATAAATCTCTTATTTTATTTTTTAAAATTCTGCTTAGTAGCTTTCTGAAGGAATATAAAGTTACCCAATGGAGGAGGCACCAACAAAAGAGGTGGTGAAAGCATTGCTAGATTACTTGGTTGATCCATTGCTGGCTTCGAATGTGTCTAAGAAGGATCCTTCACTTCATACTCAGGAAGCAGTGGCCAAACAGGTTTACATTTACATTAATTGCACTTGCGTTCAAGTGGTACTAGGTGGTAAAATTTGCCGAGAAATCTTAGCATTTTTCTGATTAATGTTTGTTTCGTAGTGGCTGCATTTGTTAGAGTAACATTGTTCTAAAATGTAGCATAGAGGTGAAAATCTTTGATATAAGAAATAATTTCAATCTCCTTTGTAGTTAACTACAACCAGTTACTATTATCTCGTTGATTGTTTACACCTATCTATGCTTTTTTATCAGATGCATGCTGTTGTGCTACTCTACAACTACTATCATAGGTTGCAAAATCCAAAATTAGAATTTATGGAGTTTGGGGAATTTTGCAAGTTGGCAGTTAGTCTAAAACCAGCCCTCATAGCTCACATGAAGTACACGCAGCAGGCTGATTTGACTGAGTCAGATGGCACGGAAGCTCATCTTTCTATCACTGAGAAGGCAATCAAGAATGCATGCAAGATAGCTTTAGCTTTAACTTCCTTGGAAGACTTTTCACATGTTGAAAAGTGGCCGGTTTCAAAAGTTTCAGTTCTACTCATTGACTCTAAGAAGGATAAATGTCTGATGTCATATAACACTATCACAAATGGCGTTTGGTCAGTCATTGAAAAATGTCTCAATTCTGCTGATCTTTCCCTTGAAGGTCCAAGTAAAAGTAAACCTACAAACAAGAAGAAACGGAAAGCTGGAAATGAGCTTACTGGTGAACCAATTGATGGAGAATTGGCCTACCAACGGATTGCTCTTTCAGCTGTGAAGGAAGCAACAGGTGAGCCTCTTTACGCCCTCCCAGTGATTTTCGTCTAGAAAATTATTCTGATGTGTTTTTCTTTTGGCATGGCTTTCAGTCATATATTTTTTTAACTTGGGTACTTCCTACTCTTGAATTTAATGTTTTTTGTTTGATTACCTATTCTTGAATGCTTTAAAATTTGAATCAGGCCTTAAACAATCAGAAATCACAGTTCTAGAGAAGCATGTTACGTATTCATTAAGTGAAGAGAACAGGGCTGCTTATTTCTACATAGTGCAAAGCACTGAATCAAGCAATGATGACATTCAACTTCCTATTAAAACTGTTCTTGAGAGGTTAGTTCCAGTCACTGTTTCATTGATTCATGGTATAACCTCTTCTTACTTGCCAGTGAGGTTTGAAAAGAAGAATCTGTATTATGTTTTATTTGGTATACAGTCCCATGTTTACAATCTTTCAAATAAAAAGATTCCGTTGTTTCAATCATAGGAGAAACTGGGGGGCCTAAAGAAATGACCATGGAGCTTTTTTTAGGTTGAGTCAGATTTTAATCTTTGCACTAGAGATCAAAGGACTCACTTAAGAAACTGGGGGGCCTATATGAGTAATAAACAGGGGTCATTACTTTCTGAAGTAAAGCTGTTGCACATTTATATATGATGATTACTGAATCTTCACAGTACATATTATGAACTAGAAGATGATGCATTTTACATTCTGGCAGTTCATTGTTACGAAAAAAGAACACAGTGCAGCAGTATGTTTGAATTGAAACAAGAAGTGCTTCAGTTAGCTTAAACTTTATTGTAGATCTTTATGTCATTTCCTTTGGTACTAATAAATTATAGTTCCCTTTTTAAGTTAAGATCTATTACATTTTCTTTTCCAGCAGAAAACCCAGTTTTAGGGGGAAAAGGGGGCAAAAAAAAGAAAGAATCCCTGCATGTCCATCGGCTTTTTGATATTTTTTGATGGACCAAAAATATTGGCAAATAGTTACTGGATGGATATATCTCAATTTTAGTTTTTAACATTTTGCCTGTCAATCATGGTTTGAAGTTGGCTAGTTTACAGTTTTCATCTAGACATTTCACTATTATGTGTATGAAATCTATAGTTTGTATTTTTTGACTAGTTTGCAGGGCCCTCTGCTGCAATGGACTTCTAATGACTGGATCCTTACCCAAAAGATTGAGTACTACAATGTGCTCCCTTATGCTCAGATTATGTCAGACTGGCTTTCAAGGTAGAGTTGATATCATAATCCATCTTATGATTAAAAGCCACAGATATTTTCACTAAATATTATTTGCTAATTTTTTGGCAGTGGTCTATTAGATGACCATATCTGTTTTCTCAATATGTGTGAAGGGCAGTAAATTGTTTGCACCTCCAACATCCTGAAGGATTCCTTGCATGCTTATTCTAACTTTGCATAGTTACTGAATTCCAGATGCTATATTTCAGTAGTCAATTCTAGTTGTTCGCAAAAGTTAAATCCTACAGGTTCTACCTTGTAGGTCAGTCCCACACCACTACTACTAATAGGTTGCATAGTGGGATAAACAGTATGAAAACTTCATTAGAAACTACTTCCTTTTGTATCGGACTAGATATTTACATAAGGACATAGCCTTTATGACAACCAATCTGTGTCATATTAATCACTTTACTTTGTTTAATCTAATTAACGCACTACACCTAAGAATCAATAATGTGAAAACTTATTTGAAATTAATCTCTTCTTATCCAGATTTGGAAAAGAAGAATGGATCGGCCTAAATAACACGACTGATCAACAGTGATATTCCATCATTGTCATATATTCTTAATATCATACTAGATAAATATCATTAACGTATTTTAGATTTATGCAACTTCAATAAGTCCAAATAGAGGTACTCTGACTTCAGAAGACTACCAAACTGTATTGTTTTTTATATATTTTATTTGATAAATCACCTATTAATGCAGGGAACGTGTCTCAGATTGTTCACAATCACTAAACTTAAGCAGATTTGGTGGAGGAGAAAAGGATTCTGAAACAGAAGTTGTAGAGATTGTTAAAGTTAACTTTGAATTGGAAAACACAAATACAAACAGCTCGAAGGGGCCAGAAAGACCTAATGATGGGGAAGTGCGAGACAACATGGGAAGCATTCGTGGTAAATGGATTGGTGCTGATTCCTGGAGTAAAGAATCATCAGGTACAGATACCTCTAACAGGAAGAAGAAGGTTGATGACAAAGAAAAATCTGATAAGGAATCCCCAGAAATGCCAAGTGGTTTGGCTCCAAATGGAGCAGACACCCACAAGAGGGAGGAGGTGGGTGATGAAGAAAAGCATGATAATTGCACCACTGAGAAGCCCAATAACAAGGAAATCAAAGACAACAGGGGAAGTGTATTTGGGAACTGCACTGGTGCTAATTCCTGTGGTAAAGAGTCAAGTGGAACAGACAGCTCTGACTGTATGGAGAAAGTTGATGAGAAAGAAAAACCTGATAAGAAATTCCCAGAAAAGCCCAGTGATGGAGAGACAACTGGAGCAGACACTTCAAACAGGAAGGAGGTTTGTGATGAAGAACAGCATGATAATTGCACCACTGAGAAGCCCGGTAACAAGGAAATCAAAGACAACAGGGGAAGTGTATTTGGGAAATGCACCGGTGCTAATTCCTGTGGTAAAGAGTCAAGTGGAGCAGACAGCTGCAACAGTGTGGAAAAAGTTGATGAGAAAGAAAAACCTGATAAGAAATTCCCAGAAAAGCCCAGGGATGGAGAGCCAACTGGAGCAGACACTTCAATCAGGAAGGAGGTTTGTGATGAAGAAAAGAATGATAATTGCACCACTGAGAAGCCCAGTAACAAGGAAATCAAAGACAACAGGGGAAGTGTATTAGGGAATTTCACTGGTGCTAATTCCTGTGGTAAACAGTCAACTGGAGCAGAAAGCTCTGATGGTGTGGAAAATGTTGATGAGAAAGAAAAACCTGATAAGAAATTCCCTGGAAAGTCCAGTGATGGAGAGCCAACTGGAGCAGACACCTCAAACAGGAAGGAGGTTGGTGATGAAGGAAAGCATGATAATTGCACCACTAAGAAGCCTAGTAACAAGGAAATCAAAGACAACATGGGAACTGTATTTGGGAACTGCACTGGTGCTAATTCCTGCGGTGAAGAGTCAACTGGAGAAAGCTCCAGCGGTGTGGAGAAAGTTGATGAGAAGGGAAAACCCGATAAGAAAGTCCCTGACAAGCCCAGTGATGGGCCTCCAACTGGAGCAGACACTTTAAACAGAAAGGAGATTGATGTCAAAGAAAATTCTGATAAATGCACTCTTCAAAAGCCCAGTGCCAGGGAAATCCAAGAAAACAAGGTAAGAATTTATGGGAACTGCTCTAGTACCAATGCCTGTGGCAAAGAGTCAATTGGAGTAGAACAATTCTACATGGAGGAGGACGTTGATGAAAAACCTGATAAGCAGTTCCCTGAGTTTTCTAGTGATGGGGAGCTAACTGGAGTAGATAGCTACAACAGGAATGAGGAGGCTGATTGCAGAGAAAATCCTGATAATAATGCCCCTGAAAAGCCTAGTGACAGAGATGTTCAAGAGAACATGCATGGGGACTGCATGGATGTTCAGTCGTGTGGAAAAGAGTTAATTGGAGAAGAAAGCTCCAACGAAGAGGAGGCTGATTGCAGAGAAAATCCTGATAATAATGCCCCTGAAAAGCCTAGTGACAGAGATGTTCAAGAGAACATGCATGGGGACTGCATGGATGTTCAGTCGTGTGGAAAAGAGTTAATTGGAGAAGAAAGCTCCAACGAAGAGGAGGCTGATTGCAGAGAAAATCCTGATAATAATGCCCCTGAAAAGCCTAGTGACAGAGATGTTCAAGAGAACATGCATGGGGACTGCATGGATGTTCAGTCGTGTGGAAAAGAGTCAATTGGAGAAGAAAGCTCCAACAAAAAGGAGGTTGATACCATAGAAAAACCTGATAAGTATGCTACTGAAATGACCATTGATGTGGAGCCAACTAGAGCTGAGACGTTCCACAGGAGCAGTAAGGATGTTGATGACAGTGAAAAACCTAATGAAAGCACTCCTGAGAAGCCTAGTAATGCAGAAAGCAAAGACAACGTGGGAAACATATATGAGAACTGCGTGGGTCCTAATTCCTGCAGCAAAGAGCCAACTGGAGCAGACAGTTTCAACAGGAATGAGAACTTTGATGACAAAGCAAATCATGACAAATGCTATGATATCAGGAACTCAAAGTCCACAAGTTTCAGTACGGCTGATAAAGAAGTTTTGAACGTGATTTCTGCTGAAGAACCCCAGACGCTTCCCAATTTTTCCAGCAAGCGACAGAAGACATCCATTTATGGCATTGCCGTACCTTGCCTCTCTAGGGGAGGCAACAATAGGAATGGTAGCATGCCAATCAGAGTTTACCATCACCAGAAAAGGAAGATATCTGTTGAATGTTGTCCTGGTTCTTCTGCTGCTCCTACCCGATACAATGTAATTCCAATTTATTTTCTTTTCTATCATGTTCAGAATTTGAAAATTTCCGGCTATTTATGAGTTACCATGCACAAGACACGAACTTGGGCACTGGTGTTTGAATGCCAACTCTTAACCAACAAGATGAACATAGAATAATTCACTGTATATAACATCATTGACTGATTGCAGAAGGAGGCCAGTGAAGCTATGAAGAAGTCTTCTGGAAATGAATTTATTGATGGAAAGGTTGCTGGTATATGCACTCCGGGATATCTTTCGGCTCATCTAAATGATATTCCAGCTGAAAATTCTAGACTAGTTCCTTATGAGCCCAATGCTAATGATGCTGGGAAACTGCAAATGGTACTGGCCACAAAAGAAACTGAAATATCAGATGTTGCACTGAGGGTTCTTCTGCAGAAACGAGAGGAAATGGTAAGCATTTCATTTTCTCATCTGTTACTTAGATTACTATGTTATTTTCCTTCTTTAGTCTGAATTTATATTGTTTGAATGAAAAATATAGATTACTAACACTAGGCACAAAGGACCTATTTTCACAGCTCGAAAATAATATAGTGACCTTGAAATTTTAAAAATAAAGTTAACTGATTAAACATGCTAAATGGAAATAGTTTCTTGACTGAAGTTGATAGTAAGCCAATCTGAAGTTGTATTGGTCAAACTATCATCTAATATTGATTTTCTTGGGTTTTCTGGTGTCTTTTCAGTGTCATCAGCAGCGCATCTTAGAAGATAAAATTGCTTCATGTAGCAGAGATATCCAGAAAATCATTGATGGTATGATTTCTTATCTTGAACTTCCTTTGGTATAATAAATTCATGTAAGCATACATGCCATTTCTGTATTAACATTCTTTTATGGTGTTCTAGGTGACGAAGATGCTTTGGCTTTAAAACTTGAAGTTATGATTGATTGTTGTAATGATACTTGGCTCAAAGGTATGATGGATCAAAGTGATGTTCAGAGGACAGGTGAATGCTCAATGAGAAATAGACAGTCTGATTCTATAGTTACTTTTCAGTCTTCATGTCAGGTCAGTTGATGCACCAAATATTCTATCCTCATTTTACTCTTAGAGATTCATTATAGAATCTTGCGCTGGTTATTTGTTCGACTTGCTTCCATTGTTTTTACTTGTCATAATGGGAAATGAATGTTTTCTATTTGTCACATTAGAAAATCAAGGTGTCTTATTTTTTGTGACATTGTAGGAATTGGATAACATGTGTCGTACAAATAACTGGAGATTACCGGTGTACTTAATATCAGCATTGACTGGTAAGATCTCTCATTGGAACTGTAGTAAGTTTTTTTGGGTGAATTTCTTGCTTTTGGCTTTCTCAAATCTAGAAATAAATTGATGAACTCTAAGAAAAGTTTAAAATATAGTCACTGAATTCAATGAACTTTTATGTATTATGTTTCTTCTTTAGGGGGATTCATTGCAAAAATAGCTATGAAAGAGATGGATTTTGACCTTTCATTTACGGGTGAATTGAAATCAACTCCACATGCAGCAAGGGACTCAGCTGCTGCTCTGATGGTTGCCAAATTGAGCAAAACTTAATTCAGACCAAAAAAAAATGGACGATACCCTTTTGTTGTAACTAGTAAGACATTCTCATCATCTCTTAGTGTCTTCTAGACTCCATGGCTATTTATTCTACTAGTAACATGAGTGTGTTTGTGGCCAAATATCTGCTGTTGTAGTCAATTTCTGTTAATATATATATATATATAGAATAACATGAGTGTGTTTGTGGCCAAATATCTGCTGTTGTAGTCAATTTCTGTTAATATATATATATATATATATATATATATGTGTGTGTGTGTGTGTGTGTGTGTATTAAAGGGCAGTCAAAATGAGAAAAAATTTATTTGAAGCAGAAAAAAAGGAAGTTTTTCCAAAAGTAAAATTTTCACATTTAAGTTCTTGGAGTTGAACAAGTTTTATAAACAAGAATATAAATACACAATATTTCTAAAGGCCGATACAATTACCATATATAATTGCCGATACAATTACCATATATAATTAAGGTAGATTTAGGAAATGTAAATGGTAATATATAAGCTAGAAAGGTAATAAAATAATCAAAGGATATACAAGGATATACAAATATATACAAAGAGTAGCTTTTGTAAATATATCAACAATTTGATCAAAGAGTAGCTTTTGTAAAGATATCAACAATTTGATCGTTAGTTGAGATAATATGAAGTTTGAGTTGTCCTTAAATCTAGTGTGTGCGTGAAAATTTGATTTTGGTTATCACAATAGAGTAGAGTGTTTGTCATAATCATGGCACGATATTCAGTTTCTGTAGAGGAATGAGAGATAGTTGATTGTTTCTTACTTTTCCATGATATGAGATTGGAGCCAAGAAATATATAAAATTTAGTGGTAGAGTGTCGTGTTTTTTAGATCCCGTAATAGACGATAAGTGAGGTTTGTGAGGTTGATGCATAAATTAACATAAAACATTGATTGTAAAGGTGATGTTGGGTCTTAACAAGGTGTTTATAAAGTGAAGGATTTTCTAGGAGGACACCATCTTTATTATTAAGTTTGAGATATTGTTTCATAGGAGTGTCAGCAATATGAGCTAGTGAGACAACAATCATGAAGCAAATCAACTACATACGTATTATATATTTTCTTGTAAATCATGTAAAAATGCATTTTAAACATCAAATTGATATAATGGCTACGTCTTGACTGCAACTACTGTCAATAAGGTTCGAATTGTTACCGATTTAGCAACCTTATAGCACTCAATATTATCATCAAAATGTCTTTTAATCTTGTAGATATATTTACAACCAATCGGTCTTGGTTGGTAAAGGAACTAAAGACCAAATATTAGAATGTTTCAATGCTTGGAGCTCTATTGTGAAGTCTACTACTTTTTCTTAAGATGTACAAATAATATTGAAAATTATAATGAGATTTTGAAAAATTTGCTATAAGAAAGAAAATTATGCAAATAATAATTGGCTTGTGGTGAAGATGTTTGAGCATTATAACAATGATAATCGTTGAATTTAAAAAATGAGCGGTGCATTTTTTTTGAGAAAATTTGTCATGAAGATTATTCCAAACTTCACTCGGTGTCGTCATGTAAATGACAGTGTTAACCATCTCTCTTATTACAACATTAAGAAGTCATGAAAGAATCATGTTATTACAGCGATTCCACTAAATGGTAATTGCATGACTTCATGTAGGATAGTTATCACCATTCAATTGTTGAGCGATTAAAATGATTCTTGGATTGTTTGAATAATGTATGAATATGGAGATGAAAAATCGGGTTCTATTTTGGATGAAAATTCAGAATCATTTGTATGATTGAAGAAAATTGTTATATCTTCTTATTGAATAAACAAGAATATAAATACATAATATTTCTAATGACTAATTACAGTTACTATATATAATTAAAGTTGATCCATAAGACAATTATGTTTTTGTTTGTCAAAATTTTGTCTTCCAATTATGTTTAAAATTTTATTAAATGATTCATATTTTTATTTATTTTTCTCTGCAAAATATTAACCACAATGTTGATTTCATACATAAACTTGTCCTTTACATATATTTTAGTCAAAAGAAAGATAAACACAAACAGTAAAATTCTTCTAAATAGTAAATTACGTGATGTCTTTAGAAAACAAAAATCAAAAAAATTATCCAAATACACTTTTAGTGATCAATCTTTCATCAACTTTTTCAAGAAAGTCGGTAAGGGCAAACGTGTGAGGAATTTCTTTTAAAATTTATTTGCCCCAAAAAAAATCCAAGAAAATAACTACTCCCATAACTTCCGGAGGCTTTGTAGGAAGAAGAAGAAAATATAGTCCAACGACTTTTGTTCCTCGTAGTATTATAATTATTATTCATTAATATTTTATAATTAATGTTAATTTATTTTTATCATGGTGGAGTGAAAATAATATTTTTTTATTATATTAAAAAATTAAAATGTATTTTTTTTATAATTTATATTTATTATATAAAAAAATATAACATAATGGGCAGTAAAAAGATTATGAGTTTCATAGTAGATACAAAATTTTAAATTTTAGAAAAAAAATATTTATTAATTATTTTTATTAAAAATAATAATTAAAAGATTATTATTTTTTGTATACAATTATAATATTTTACAATGAAACCTTTGGTTTGACACAATAAAAAAGTGTATTAGTGAATGTTATGCAATGTTGCATGTTTAATTCTTGATGTGAACATTGTTTCAAGAATCAAGATGAAATCTAGATTAGTCGGAGTCGTTATGATACAATCCGAGCCGAAAATGCATTGTGAATGTCACGCAAGATTTGCATGTTTGATTCTTACTGTGAGAGTCATTTCAAGAATCAGGATGAAACTTTTCTCCGAGTAAGATTTAGATTTTGTGGACACAATCCAGTTCGAATCTGGATTAGCCGGAGTCGTTGTGACACATCCCGAGCCAAACATGCATTGTGAATGTTACGCAAGATCACAAGTTTGATCTTTACTGTGAGCGACATTTCAAGATTCGGGATGAGACCTTCTCCCGAATAAGATTTGGACTCTACATACACAATTCTAACCGAAATTGGATTAGTCAAAGTCGTTAGGACACAACCCGAACTAAAAATGCATTGTGAATACTATGCAAGACCGCTGATTTGATCCTTACTGTGAGCACCATTTCAAGATTCAGTGTGAGGTATTCCCAGAATAAGAATTAGACTCTACGGACACAATTTAGGTTGAGCACCATTTTAGTTAATTTGATACTTTTAATATTATCATAAGATCACGAACGTCTACAAAAATATTTTGAGTGTTACTTGTAGTTATAGTTTCTTTCAATGAATTATTCGAATCAGTAGAATCAAGATATTTTAGTTCGATACTTTTAATATTATCTCTTTAGATCACGAACGTCTATAAAGACTCACAAGATATATCATGTATTTGTACAAATCAAATTAAAAAAAAAAGATATGTATATCTATTCTTGTTTATAATTGCTATACCGATATGATATGATATTATATTATATATATATATCTTTAAATAAATAAATATATCATTAATATAAGTTATTTATGTATTTATAACTCTTAAAAGAAATGTAAGAGTTCTTCAGTGCATACAAGTTTACCACTGACACCAAATTGAATAAATATAACATAATATGCATGCAATAACTTATTGCATTCTTGAAATTATATTTTTTACTACCATAGCTATACTAAATAATGAAGATATATATATATATTAATATATATATATATATATAATATATATATATATATATATATATATATTATATATATATATAGGGGATTTCTAGCTCTTACCTTAAAGAGATATTTGTTAAATCACCTAGTAAACATAATATATACATATATACATTTATGTAAAAACTTTGTTGTATACATATAAATACATTTGTTATTGAAAATTTGTGAAAGAGGAGTTAAAACAAGGTAAAAAGTTCATTAATCCATAATATATACATATATATTATGTATGTATATATTTTGAAATACTTTTGCTTCTTGAACTCATTAATTTTTTAAAATTGTAAATGAGTACCTTACTAATTGAATTATATTTTTTTAACTAAATTTTTTTAATATATTGTTTAGAAAAATGTGCAATATTTTAATTTAAATTATTACAATCTTAATTTCTTGCATGATATTATTCAGACCAAAGACAAACCTAGAAAAACAACTTTCATTGAAGCAATAAATTAAGACTGGTTTATCATGATTAAATTATCTTTAACTTGCTGTAATATATATCGTGTGTGATATATATATATATATATATTAATATATATTATATATAATATATGTAAAATAAAAATTATACATACATATAATTAATTTATCTCTCTCTTTGTATGTGTGTGTATATATATATATATATATATATATATATATATATATATATATTATTACTCATGAATCATGATGACAAACTAAACCTAGGAACACAACTTGCACTTCGAGCAATAATATTGGAGGAATTCTTTTTCCTATTGTCAGAGCTTCTTTTTGCTATTTCCCTCATAGCATTTGTAAAAGACAATTTAGGGTTCTTCCTTGTTTCTTGACAGAAACTTTTATGACTGCCCAAAACTTCTTCAATGGCGTTTTTTTGTCTGTTTAATTTCTCTTTTACAGCTTCTGAACAAAGCCCACAAATCCATCTTCCCGAATAAGAATTTTTCACTTGTATTATGTAATCTTGTGTGCATTCTTCATGTAATCCACAACAATCACATTCTACTTCTATTACTTCTTCAATTTTGGCTATGGTTTCTAAGTCTTTTCCAAGTTTGTCTATTTCACTTAGGTCTGATACCACCTTTCGTAGTATCTGCGCATTCTGTGTCCCAAAAAGGAAAAAAAAACGTCAAATAATATATTATATATATATATATATATATATATAGATGAACTTATATAAATTTAAGTTCATATATAAAACTACTTTATACCTCTGACTTAAAAGATTAATTCAATAAGTAAAACCATTCGTTTATATTTAAAACGGCGTTTTTAAAAATAAACATATACACAAACAATTCAATTATGTTAATTTTCAATCATAGCCATTAACTTGATAATCAATTTTAGTATTCCTAAGTTTCAACAAGAAACCCTAATTCTTGCATATAAAGTAATTAGATTAAACCCTAACTTTAGCATTGATGTATTAGTGTTAAAGGGATTCAGAAAAATCCCTGCTATATATAGTAACATGAAATCTACATATATATATATATATATATTTCTGCTATAGGCTATATAGCTTCAAACAACTCTGCAATAACATAATATATGTAAAAGAAACAAAAAAGGGTTCAAATAATTCAATATTGCATGCATTACCACATATATATATATATATATATATATATATAAATAGATACATACCTTCATGATGTGAGAGAAATGTGTTTTTTCTTGTGGGGGTTTAGCTATCATTTTAATGGCTGAAAATCAGCTTTATGAATTCAGTACTTGAAAAATATTGAGAGTATATGTATATATCATATTTTGCAGGCACATTGTAGCTATATATATATATATATAGGTTGAGAAAAAGGATTGAAAAGTATTCCAAAACAAAACCAAAAAAAAAAAAAAAAAAAGGGAAAAAAAGATAGGATTTTGTTTGCAAGTAAAACTTGCTTTTTCATGTTGATAGTGACCTCTTTACAGGTAAGAAGATTTTGGACGACGCCATGCAGATGACTGTTTCCATCAAAATTTAATGCTCAAATTGCATCTAAAAAAGCTTACAGTGTTACAATCCCGAACCTCAATAAATTCGTAGTGCAATTATGAATATGACAATACTCACAATCAATTATTTATTATTATTTTTACTATATCGAAAGGAATATTCGAGTTAACTATAAGTACTTATGATCATTTTTATATATCATTGCAAATTCATTTCACTTATCATCAATATATCAATGTGGGACGAAGTAACTTCCACCTTCGGGTATAGCATTTAGTTCTCATAGTTTGAGCTGGCAACCCTGCTCTGACAACCTAATATATATATATATATATATACATACATACATATAGGCTACTTTTTATTGGATAGAAAGTAATGGTTTGAATCACCACAATTACAAATGTGTAAAAAATTAAAAGTTTGCCTTTTTCGATTTTCATATGATTAGACGGACTAAGTAACTTTAGTATGATAAAGTACTTTTCTTTTTAACTCAAAATGTGTAAAGTTATATTGAATATTTATGGTTCAAATATCCACAACTATAAACCTAAAAAGTTGAATAAATTTATCTTTTTTCGGTTATTTGAATATGATTAAGTTGGACTTAATTAGGGTTTAGGTTTCAAATATATATATATATAAACTCTAACTTTGTCTCAAAAATTCCCATAAAAAACTCCTAGTATTATTCCTTATAATTTTCTTAAACAAATATTAATATATTTATTATTTTGTCAAGAAAGTCTAGCTAAATTGGTAGTATAATATCTTACTTATGATTTGAAGAGTTCATCAGTTCCAAACATCATAGAGATAAAAAATTTTAAATTTTTTTTTTGAAAAATAAATCTTATCAATTTATACTTTTTTATTCCAAATCCTAAATTATTTGAAAATAAAGAAACTAAAAAAGATGATGTTTTTTTACAAATTTAGCTTTGAAAGTCTCTTTAATTTTACAGAGTTCATTAAATACATTCCTGTTCTTTAATATATATATATATATATATTGTTAAAAAGATATAACTTAGTTAGTGATACTATCATTTGTGTTTTTTTAAAAAATAATGAATTTCAGACATAAAAAAGATTAAAAAAATCTTAATTTTTTGTTTAAAAAAAAACATTTTAATCCTTGTATAACTTTTAAATTTATGACATTCTAATCATATATAAGATTACTTATACATATATATCATTGTTATAATGTAAAGTCATTAAATGTTTTTTGAAGGTTATATTGGACATTTTGTATTGTTTATATTCTTCAATTTACATGTGATTTTGTTTTAAAGACAGATATTATACTACAACATTAGAAAAACTGTGGAACAAAAACCATACATGCATAAATGATCAGCCATTAGAAAAACTGTAGAACAAAAAACATACATGCATAATAAACTAGGAATCAACAATCAAGTTTACAACCTTTGAACAGGAAAACTCGTGAGGATTCACAAGCAGACTGCATTCAACTTTGAACATCAATTATATATAATATATATATATAGAGAGAGAGAGAGGCTGCCATTGATTTGGTTGCCCTAAAATATATTGTGCAATGCATGATAGCCATATGCATGTGTGGATCATGTGAATCCTATATGCATATGGATCATGTGAATCCTATAAGCTCCAAGGGGGTGCATGCACTGAACATATATATATATATATATATATATATATATATATAAAGTCTAACTCTTTAATTCGAGGAAAACTCGTATTGTATAGATGACATTCACAAAAAATGTCAAACTTGAAATTTTATATAACATTTACTATGTGCGAAATTATTATATATATTTTTTACATTCAAATGAATAATAATAAAAAAAATGAAGAAAAGTCAATTATATCTTTAATGAAAAGGATTGTTCTTTGATTAGTTGATATGTAAAGTAGATTTTTTTTTTTGTTGAGTTTTGAAAAATCTAAAGAATTTTTTTCAATAGTTGTTATCCTAATATATATATATATATTATAATATATATATATATATATAACCATATTTTCTATTTTGACACTTTCAATAATTTGTTCATTCTTTTGTCATTTTTACTTTATGTTTCATTTACCTTTTTATTTATGATTGTAAGTCTATAAATTAAAGATAGAAAACATAGCTATATTAGGATAATTATATATATATATAGATTGTGTCTTAAATATTTAAGTAACACATAAGTAGTTACGATTGATAAGAATGAATATCGACAAAAACTTTCTTAATGTCTAAGTATGAGTCTATCACAAATTCTGTAAAAAGCAAGTCTGGAATACAGTAATGTATATAATTAAGTGTGTTTGAGTGTATTAGTTTTTACATATATACTGTGTATACATATATACATATACATACATCTTGCCACCAATTTCAATTTTAAACTACTCTAGTTTTTATCTTTAAAAAAAAGTACATATATATATATATATCACTATTTAAGAAAAGGGAACCATGTGGCTCACCTACTTTCCAAATAGAGAAGCATATTAATTGGGAGGACTACGAAAACATACATCTTGCCACCAATTTCAATTTTAAACTACTCTAGTTTTCATCTTTAAAAAAAAGTACATATATACTTATACATATACATATATATATATATATATATATATATATAATATTCATTATAAAAAGTCATCTATATTGATGAATAATATTTCACAACAATTCATTTCTGCCATATAACAACTTCATTCATAACTTCAAGAATTCGAGTTAAATTAATAATTAAATAAATATTTCAAAATTTTAAATATATATATTAAAAAGTTGTAGTTCAATAATAGTGCAAGTCAGAATTGGATCATTTTTTTAATATATATATATATAGTTTTTACTAAATTACATAGCCCATGAGGCTTAAATAAAATTTCATGTTTTTAGTAATCAATTTACTTTTTGTCCCTCATTATCATATGTAAATGTATTAGATATATTAGTTTAGATATACTAAGATATTGTTAAATATTATATTTTGTATTTTATATTTATTTATTTTGATTTTATACTATCTGTTACAATCCCAAAAATATTTAGATATATTCTCTTTCTTTTGATGTATCACGACTCTCTTGTATATATTTTTCATGCACATTGAATAAAACTCAACGATCAGTTTCTTTCATAGTATCAGAGCTTTAGTTTTCTCTCTAATCTTCTCTTGTATCCTTTCTCATGTCATTCTTATGGCAGGTCACAAAGAACCCAAATTTTTTTCTATTCTTCATTCTGCTCACATAGTCTCTAATATTACAAATTTTATTAAAGTTACTTTAGATATGCAAATAAGTCAATATGTCACATGGTCTATTCTTTTCAAAATTTATGCTCGCGCCTACCAAGTATTGGATCACATCCTTCCATCAGTTACTTCTGATGGTTCCTCTCTTCAATATACCGATCCTGAGCTTTGGTCGGGCATTGACGCTATTGTTCTTCCATGAATATATGGAACTATATCCAATGACCTTCTAAACTATTTTGGAACAAGGAACAACAATTGTCTTGCCTGGAATTAGCTTCGAGACATTTTTTCAAATAATAAAATTTCTCGAGCCCTTTATCTTGAAGAGGAATTCTCTAATGTTCAGATGGACAATTTTGCAGATGCCTCTTTATATTGTCAACATCTCAAATCCTTGGTGGATCAGTTGGCTAATGTTGGAACCCCTCATCACTAACAACTGGTTAGTTTTTCAATTGGTTGTTGGTTTAACTGACGCTTATGCTCATATAGGTACACAGATTCGTCACGATGATACCTTACCTTTATTGCAAGGCCCGATTCATGCTTCAAATTCGGACAACTCTGATGACTCTTATCATGCCAGCAAGTCATGCCAATCCGATTCTCGTGGTGATGGATCTGGCCAGACCGTGGTCGTGGACGTCGCAACAGTCACTCAAGGAGAGGACGCTGCTCCAATGACAATCATTTCTCTCGGTAATTCAATTCTGCTCTCGGATCTGGACCTCCATTCTATACGGGTCATCTGACCTGAGCTCCTTGGTTCACTACGTCTCAATGGGCAACTTGGAATTTATGGCCCCATCCATCATCCTCTTGGCCTGCACCTCCTTGCCCTTATCCATCACAGGCATGGCCTGACCCACTGACACCAACCAGACAACAAGGCATTCTAGGCTCTCATCCTCAGCCCACTCCCTCATCTCAACATTCACAGTAGGCCTATTTGACCTCTGGGCTCAATTTCTCTTCTGTACCCACTGACATTTCTGATGTTGTGCACACTTTGTCTCTCTCTCTCCTCCTTCTGACCAATGGTATATGGATACAGGGGCCACTTCTCACATGACTACTAACACAGGTATACTTTCTTCTTATTTCAATTTGAGCAATACTCAACAAATTACGATTAGTAATGGTCACTCTATTCATATTCAAGGTTCTAGTAATACTTTCTTGCCTAATCTATTTCCACCTTTTTCTTTAAATAATGTCTTGCATGCTCCTCTTTTAATTAAAAATCTTATCTGCATCAACTCACTGTTGATAATTTTGTTTCTATCGAATTTGATACTTTTGGTTTTTTTGTTAAGGATTTTCTGACAGGAATTCCACTCGTGAGATGTAATAGCTCCAGCGATCTCTTCAATTGTCATTCAGTTTCTGGTTCTTCATCTCTATCTTCTTTCACTGCTCTTTCTTTTGCGTTATGGCACCGGCGTCTCGGGCATCCTGGTTCTTCCATTTTAAGCACACTTAGTCACAATCGTCTTATTTCTTGTAATAAAATTCAAAAATATTTTTGTTCTTTCATTTCATGCCCTATCGGGAAGCACATTAAATTTCTTTTTAAATCTTCTGTCAATTCTACTTATTTTTCATTTGATGTTATACAGAGTGATATATGGACCTCTCTTATATCTAGCTCATGTGGTTATCATTACTATGTATTATTTGTTGATGATTTCACTAATTTTCTACGAACATTTCCCATTTCTCGCAAGTCTCAAGTTTCTTCTATATTTATTAATTTTCATACTTACGTTATCACCCAATTTAAAAGGCCTATTAAAAATTTACAAAGTGATAATGGTACGGAATTTGCTAATCGTTCTTGATCATTAATCTTTGTTTCTCTTGTCCATATACTTCTCCTTAAAATGGCACCGTCGAATGAAAAATACGTTCTATTAATAATATTATACGCACTTCTCTTACACATGCCTCTCTACCTCTTTCCTTTTGGTATCACACTTTACAAATGGCCACCTATTTACTAAATATTTTTCCTTCTCAAAAGCTTAATTATTTCACTCCACACAAATTCTTTATCATAAAATCACATCCTATTCTCATCTTCGTATTTTTGGATGTTTATGTTTTCCTTTAATTCTCTCTACTTCTTGCAATAAGTTACAGGTTCGGTCTACCCCATACGTATTTTTGGGATATCCTACTTACCATCGAGGTTACAAATGTTTGGATCTCTCCATTAATAAATTTTTTATTTCTAAACATGTATCCTTCGATGAAACTATTTTTCCATTTTTTACAATTTCCTCTACTAACTTCTTTTCTTTACAGAATACTCTACGGGCTTCTTCTACTTTTGATTCCCAACTTATGCCCCCATTTATTTCTTTAGCACCGACCATTTTTTCCGACCCAGCTCTCCCTCTCTAATGGCTCGCAACCTCCAACCAACTCTCCCACTTCCTAGTCCATTTCCAATCGGGTCGTGTCTCTCTCCCACAAATCCAACACTCTCCTACTCTGGGCCAGTCTTCGTTTAATTCCTCCAGGCCCAATCATCTCTCTTCTCCAAATTCAGCCCAATCCTCCATTCTATCTAGGTCCTCCCCTTCCAATTTTCAACCACTCGACAACTCAGCTTCCTCCAATTCTAGAAATGCCCCCTTCTTTCTTATCACCAAATGGTAACACGCTTATAAAATAGAATTTTTAAACTATGAATTTTATTTAATTTACATTTATTTTCCACTTTCCCAATTTTTCTTTTACCTACTAATCATCTCTCTACTCTTCGTGATCCTAATTGGAAGTTAGTCATGCAGGATAAGTATAATGCTCTTATTGAAAATAAGATGTGGGAGTTGCTACCTTAACCTACTAATGCTAATATTATCCAAAGTTTGTAGATTTTCAGGCATAAAACAAACTCTTATGGTTCCTTTTAGAGACATAAAGCTCGGTTAGTGGGTGATGGTGCTACTCAGCAACTCGGTGTTGATTGTGGTGCCATTTTCAGTCTCGATGTTAAACCAACTTCTATTTGTATTGTGCTCAATCTGGCTTTATCTTGAAAATCATAATTGTAGGAATGGAAGGATCACGAATGTTGAGACTATCACAGAAATCAGATAGTTGTTTACTAAATAATATGCTCAAATCTTTGGCAAAAATTGACATTGACCCTAAAATTGTGATCTAAACCCTCGCTCGTATTTTTTATACTTCACTTCTACTTTTCTAGAGATTCATATCTATTTGGTGCATCCTAACACCTAACCCAAGATATCTTCGTTGACGGCACATATCTTTGTCAGTGGTCGTCATATTTGACAAAAAGATGTTTGAAATAAGCTGTTGTAAAGGAAGATTTCCTAAGAAGATTTTGGACACCATTTTGTTCATGAATTATACAAATTATGATACCTAGTTTTGTTGCACACCAATGGCTTTTGTATATGAAGCATGTGAGTCCTCTATATATGAGGAGAGATGACTGGGTGCAGTAATTTTCACTTTTAGATGATGAATTTGAAGACGGCTTGATTAGTTATGGAGATATGAAAGTTTCTTTATTGTTAGATGTGAATTGTTTGAGTATTACCAAGGTGATAGGAACACCACCGTTAAAATTTATATCTTACAATTTACTAAATGTTAAAATTTATTGGGGAGGATGACATTATTATCCTCGGAGCTGATGAGAATAGTAACCATTAGTTTACAATTTGAAAGTTCCGTTAGAGATAAAATCCACGATTTCCAAATTAATAATTATTCATCGATGAAGATGAAGATTTATGAAAATGATGTAAATCCTACAATCAAATACGATGCCATTGTTGATACACCTACTACTGAGGTGGCTTGTATTTTTTATATTTTACAGAAGCTAAATAAGTTAGTAATAATAACAATTACCAAAGAATGAATGAAGTTTATAATGTATAATGATGAGCAACATCGGACTATTAAAGTGACTATTTTATTGTTTAGAAATACAATGGTAGATAAACCAGAGGATGCAATTGTCATTAAGTTGAAAGATAAACTATTGACAATGACCTTTGATTTGATGTATTTAAAACATGTTGTCAGTGATGCTGCCTCTCGGATATCCAGTAGAGTTTTCATTAGCTTGTGTAGAGGGACGCATCTTCTTAAGGTGGAGTAAAAGGTTTAAAATATGATTTACTTAAAGTTCTACTTAGATTCTATTGATTATAATCCAAGCTAACGTGTTTCAAGCCCACCACAAGTAGAATTCCCTTGAATGTTATGCTTGAAATGTTCAAACATTTTTCTTTTGTTGATTGTAATTACTTTCTAGTTATGAGGCTAATGATGATATCTCGGTTATTTTGCTTGCTTGAATGTTATGCCTAGCATACTTCAGTATTTTTCTTCCGTTGATTGCCACTAGTGTCAAAGAAGGTTTGCAAGCAATCATGTTGGCACAATCTATTATTTCTTGAGCATATTTCTTTCTCAAAAGAAATAAGACAAATGAAGAGCGAGTAACAAAGATGCCCAAAAAATAATAAAGAGGACCTAAATCCTTCATAACAAATTTAGAACTAAACATATCCATAAAAGAAGTGCAAAGCTACTAAGAAGAAATAGTGAGAATGATATCATCAACATAGAGAAGGAGATAAGTAATATCAGTACGCTTGCAATAGATAAAAGAGAGTTGTTAGAGACACCGTGAGTAAAACCCAGATGACGAACATAGTCAACAAACTATTGACACTAAGAACGAGCAGCTTCTTTAAGTTCATAAAGGAGTCTTTTCCTAAAATGATCCAACTTTTTAAAATTTGTCCCAGTTTAACCTAGTTTATTTCCCAAACTAACTTTAACTCATTCTCAAAATGAGTTTTAATGGGACCTACTAATTTTTTTAAAAAATTTCCTCTTTTTTCTTTTTCTATTTTTATCTCTCTCTTTTTAAAAAAAAAAAAATCCTCTCCGTTTCGTTTCCCCTCTCCTTCTCTTTTCTTTTCATTTTTTTTATTTCTTTTCCCTTTCATTATCACCTTCTCCCCACTTTCCCTTTTCTTTTCATTTTTTTGAAATTCTCCATTCCACCTCCCTCTTCTTTCCTTTTTTTTTTAATTATTTTCTCTTCTCCTCTCCAGTCCATCTCAATTCCATCTCCTCTCCAGTCCATCTCAATTCCACCTCCAGACGTCCCTCTTCTTTCCTTTTTTTTTATTTTTTTCTCTTCTCCTCTCCAGTCCATCTCCATTCCACCTCCCGACGTCCCTTTTCTTTTTTTTTTTTCTTTTTTTTTCTCCAGTCCACCTCTCCACATAAACCCTAGCCCACCTAAAAGTCAATAATTGTTTTTTAGTGACTGAGTACACCACTTCTCAGTGCTTCAAAATTTCAGGTTAGTATGGCTTGTTTCCCTTTTTTTTTTATAATTGTCTAAGTTTTTATTTGTTTGATAAAATTTGATTTTATTGTCTTTGATGATTTGGTATTTTATTATTATTATTTTTTTGAAAGGATGAATGATATTTTTTTCAATCATAAACGAAAGTGAAATATGCCTAAATAGTACAGAGAAAATATTGAGGATTAGAGCGTGTATTAAAATATTGGGGATTAGAGTGTGTATTAAAATATTGGGGATTATAGTATGTATTAAAATATTGGGGATTAGAGTGTGTATTAAAATATTGGGGATTATAGTATGTATTAAAATATTGGGGATTAGAGTGTGTATTAAAATATTGGGGATTATAGTATGTATTAAAATATTGGGGATTAGAGTGTGTATTAAAATATTGGGGATTAGAGTGTGTATTAAAATATTAGGGATTAGAGTGTGTATTAAAATATTAGAGATTAGAGTATAATTTATCACTGTAGAATTCCCACAACATTTGAGACATGTATAATAATATATATATATATATATGTATAAAATGATTCTGTAGTCACGTAGAAAGACAAAAGGCAGAAAGAAGGAATTATATATACATACATTATTCGAAATCTCTCCATTTGTGTATATATATATATATATATATATATATGCTCTCTCTTTCTTCTTCTCTTAAATTATATATTAAATTTTTATTTACATTTTGTAATTTTGTAGATGGCATTGTTGAAGGAACCAATTCGATTAAATATCTATTGGGATTCTAACATTTTATACGATGTAAATGGCAATCCATATTTTGAAGGACCAGCTAAAAAATCATGGGTTTTTAGAAGACAAATATCATATTCAGACATAGTTCAAAAGGTATGCAACTTTAAAGGTGTTGATATAACAACAAACCTAAAGTTCATACTACGTTATCCGGGTGTTGTAAGAGGTTGTTCATTTGTCCAATATTCTATTATTACAATCATGGATGAGGAAGATATGGAACATATTTGGTCTATACCAAGTGACTTCAAGACTGTGGGTGTTTCTATTTTGGTTCAAGAATCTCCAAGACCTCCTTCACCACCAATAATTCATGAATCTCCAACTCCAACACCTCTAGTGCAATCAAATTCGAGCTTGTTGAGACCTTTGTTGATGGAAAATATTACATGTGTTGACAATGATTTCACACTTCCAATTCCAAATAATTCGTCAATTCCAAACAATGTTTCAAGATTACATCAAACAACGGAGGATGAAACAACACATATAAATTTGGATGTAAATCTCATGGCATCTCAACCTTCAATTGATGATGGTCCTGCATTTATGGATTGTTTTGGAGGAACTACAGATGTTGATGGGGAACCAGATAGCGAAGGACCAAATGATGATGATGGATGTGCTTCAGAGAATGAAGATAATCAGAATAATGTCAATCCACAATGTAAAATTTTACTTCATCATCATTCATATCCATGTTATAGTGATATGGGTTGTGGTGAACCCATACCTGATGACGTTGAAACGGTAAATATCAATATGCAGAGATGGTCGGAAAATGATAATGAGTTGAGATTGGGAATGAGATTTAGTGATAAGGCTCAAGTTCTTTATGCAGTACGAATGTGGCACATACAACAAGGTCGGGAATTTACAGTTATCAAAAGTACTAGTACCCTTTGGACAGGTGAATGTAGGAACAAGACAAGAGAACATCCATGCAGTTGGTATATTAGAGTAATTTGGAAACAATCATTCAAAATGTGGTATATTTCAGTGTTAACTCATGATCACACGTGTATCATGCGAGTTGTCAATAATAACCACCGAAATTTGACTCATAAGTATATTGCAAGAAATATTATACATCTTATGATGAATGACCCAGAGACTCATGTTAGTGTTATCAAAAAAGAAGTGCACAAGTTATTTCAAAGTAATTGTTCCTATAAGAAAGGATGGCACGCAAGGAAGGCTGCAGTTGAAATCTTGTTCGGGAGTTGGGATGACACTTTCAAAATATTACCGAAGTATATGCGTGCCTTACAACAAGCAAATCCAAATACAATCGTACAATGGAAACACCATCAATCAAGTTCCGAAAATGATAAGGTATTTCACTACATGTTTTGGTCTTTCAAGCCATCTATCTCCGGTTTTACCCATTGTAGACCAGTTATTTCTATAGATGGTACATTTCTTAGAGGTGCATATAAAAGCATTCTCCTCATTGCTAGTAGTTGGGATGCAAACAACCACATATATCCCTTGGCATTTGCAATTGTTGATGAAGAAACTACTGCAAGTTGGAGTTGGTTTTTACGACTTCTACGATGTTACGTGGTACCTAATAGGACTATATGCTTAATTTCTGATAGGCACGAGGGTATTTTGAGTGCAATTAGTAATCAACTTGAATGGCAACCACCACATGCAGTTCATAGGTATTGTTTAAGACATGTAAGGGCAAACTTCAAAGTGACATTCAAAAAGAAAGAGTTGTCAGATTTGATGTATAAGGCTGGATCGACTACTAAGATCACAAAATTTAACGAGTTTATGGAAGAGATAAAAATGAGGAATGTGGAAGCATTTAATTATTTGGCAGCCATAGATAAGGAAAAATGGACACTAGCATATGATGGCAGTTACATGTATGGTTGTTTGACTACAAATCTTTCTGAATCATTAAATAGTGTCTTAAAAAAGTGTCGTGCATTACCTCTAAAGGCTTTGGTTGAGTTTGTATGCGACAAAATTGTTCATTATTTTAGTAAATACCGAGATGAGGCAACACATACTATACATCCTTTTCCATCTATAATTTGGAGGCAATATGTTAAGAATGAAAAAAAAGCAAGAGGACATATTGTTTTCTATTACAATCTTCAAACTGGAATATTTAGGGTTACTACACCTGTAAGGGGAGATGGAAGGGGAAACAATGTTTACACAATCAACATCAATGATCAATCATGCAGTTGTAATAAATGGTCCATATTTGGAATACCTTGTTCTCATGTATTTGCAGTATGTCGACATCGTGGTTGGGATCCAACTTCATTTGTTATGCCATTTTATTCAACCTCTAATTACAAGTTGATTTATGAGGCAAATTTTTATCCTGTCGCAAATGAAGAAGAATGGAATGAAGAAGGGTTTGTACTTCATTGCTATAAACCTAATATGAAGAGGGGTGGTCCAGGTCGTTTACGATCTCGAAGGTATCGGGGTTCAATGGATGCAAGAAATCCGGACTCACCTCCAAGATGCGGTAACTGTCATATGTCAGGTCATAATAGAAGAACTTGTATCTCTAACCGAAATAACGATGGATGTTGATTTTGTATTTCACTTGTTTTTATAAAAAACTCATTGTTGTACTTTTATTATATATATATATTATGATGGACTCAGTATGATTTATATATTTATAATTGACGTTATGTTCCACATAATTTTCAAACGTGAATTATAGGACGCATTTTGAAGATGACTCCTAATGTTTCACATAATTTTCAAACGTGATAAATTAATAGCACGCATTCTGAGCATGAGTCCTAATGTTCCACATAATTTTCAAACCAGTACTAAGTTGTAGAATGCATTCTGGCGACGAATTCCCGTACTGAATTATAGGACGCATTGAGAGGATGAGTCCTAATGTTTCACAAATTTTTAAACGTGATAAATTTCAGTACTAAATTATAGGACTCATTAATAAGATGAGTCCTAATGTTTCACATAATTTTCAATACTGAATTATAGGACTCATTGAGAAGATGAGTCCTAATGTTTCACATAATTTTCAAAAGTGATAAATTCCAGTACTCAATTATAGGACTCATTGAGAAGATGAGTCCTAATGTTTCACATAATTTTCAAACGTGATAAATTCCAGTACTGAATTATAGGACTCATTGAGAAGATGAGTCCTAATGTTTCACATAATTTTCAAACGTGATAAATTCCAGAACTGAATTATAGGACTCATTGAGAAGATGAGTCATAATGTTTCACATAATTTTCAAACGTGATAAATTCCAGTACTAAATTATAGGACTCATTGAGAAGATAAGTCCTAATGTTTCACATAATTTTCAAACGTGATAAATTCCAGTACTAAATTATAGGACTCATTGAGAAGATGAGTCCTAATGTTTCACATAATTTTCAATACTGAATTATAGGACTCATTGAGAAGATGAGTCCTAATGTTTCACATAATTTTCAAACGTGATAAATTGCAGTACTAAATTATAGGACTCATTGAGAAGATGAGTCCTAATGTTTCACATAATTTTCAAACGTGATAAATTCCAGAACTGAATTATAGGACTCATTGAGAAGACGAGTCCTAATGTTTCACATAATTTTCAAACGTGATAAATTCCAGTACTAAATTATAGGACTCATTGAGAAGATGAGTCCTAATGTTTCACATAATTTTCAAACGTGATAAATTCCAGTACTGAATTATGGGACTCATTGAGAAGATGAGTCATAACGTTTCACATAATTTTCAAACGTGATAAATTCCAGAACTGAATTATAGGACTCATTGAGAAGATGAGTCCTAATGTTTCACATAATTTTCAAACGTGATAAATTCCAGTACTAAATTATAGGACTCATTGAGAAGATGAGTCCTAATGTTTCACATAATTTTCAAACGTGATAAATTCCAGTACTGAATTATAGGACTCATTGAGAAGGTGAGTCCTAATGTTTCACATAATTTTCAAACGTGATAAATTCCAGTACTCAATTATAGGACTCATTGAGAAGATGAGTCCTAATGTTTCACATAATTTTCAAACGTGATATATTCCAGTACTCAATTATAGGACTCATTGAGAAGATGAGTCCTAATGTTTCACATAATTTTCAAACGTGATAAATTCCAGTACTCAATTATAGGACTCATTGAGAAGATGAGTCCTAATGTTTCACATAATTTTCAAACGTGATAAATTCCAGTACTAAATTGTAGAATGCATTCTGGCCACGAATTCCCGTACTGAATTATAGGACGCATTGAGAGGATGAGTCCTAATGTTCCACATAATTTTCAAATGTGATAAAATCTCGTACTGAATTATAGGACTCATTGAGAAGATGAGTCCTAATGCTTGTCGAACGCATTCTGGCCACGAGTCATAATGTTCCACTTTATATACATCTATATCTATAGAATTAAATATAATTTTACAATAAGGAAAAATGGATCATATAACAAAAATCGTTGATTTTTGTAAATAATAAAATAGCAATACCAATCTTCAATTTATAGAACAAATCACGTCACCTCAAACTACAACAATGTCAAAGCAAAAAGTTGATTTGTAATAAATTAAATAAAAATACAACAATGCCAAAACAACAAGTTCATTTATAATATAGAACATCATCCAGGGGTATATCTATTTACAGTCTTCCGAGCTCGACGAGGCCTAGTTCTAGTATGTGGTATAATCTCTTCAATAGTAGAATCATGAGAAGGTTGAGAACCGGAGCCTGAACGAATAACATTTTCTTGACTTGGATTTTCTTGGGAAGTTGATGCTGAACCACATACATATTCTAGAGTAAGACACTCTCGAGGAGGTTGCGAAGTTGAACCAAAATCAAATACTTCATCATCCTCTCGTACCTCAGTTGAATCAACATCATTTGCACGTCTGGTAAAGTTACATTTTTTACCTCCTCTCTTTACCCCTTTTGCTCCACGTGTGAAGATTCGATTCTTTGGTCCTTTAGATGGATGAACCACATTTTGTGATCCTGTAACAACACATGTTGCCTCGTGATGTCCAATCCTCGATCCTACTGCAGCAAGACCACGAGTAAGTAAATATTTAATTTGACTAAAACCAATTTGATCATTTGGTTCAGATATATTCTTCAACTGCTCCTCACATATTCGGAGACTAGCCTCAGCAGCATTGGTCTACAAGCAAATTTGAGAAAAAAATTAGAAATTAGCAAATTATTAATTAATAGTTAATATATATATACTAACTAGAAGTAGAAATTACCAATATGACAGCACTAGAACCGGTAATGGAATATCCCTCATCGACATGCCCTCGATAAATCGGATTGCCTACTAAAATGCGAGTAATTCTAATATACCAAGAGTAGTAATCCTCGGCTACATCACTTCCATCAACTGTCGTTGGTATTTCAGAAAGAACATGATTGTATCGATTTTCCCAACGGTAAAGATGAATCCGGTGATGTATCATCCAATCAATAGACATATTCCCACGTAATTGGAATTTGTGTAGATGAGATAGTTCACCTGAAATATGTTTTGGAATTGATTGATAAAGTCCAAATTGCCTAGTAACTCGATCAGGACAATGAAGCTCTACAATCTCCCAACATATCAATGGTACTTCAGCACACCATATATCTCGGCCAACTAAATATCTCTCGGGAAGATATTCAATAATCTCATTGTATGGCATCCACGAAAACTACAATATATATATATATATATATATATATATATATATATATCAATTGCATTGTCATAAATAATAAATTATTATTAAATTGAAATAGAATATCACCTGATTGGGGGACATTGCGTCAAGTTGATCCCGATAAGTGATAAGAACATGGGTCGATAGTTTGGTGAGATCAAATTTCACTTGCCACTTTGCTCGTACGGTGCTAACTCTGAAAATTGGTAACTCAAGGCGTACATTTGGTCGTAATATGGGAAGACGCTCCCATGCCCACAACTGTAAAACAAAATAATTCAAAGTAATATTAGATTCAACTTTCAATTTAATGTAACTTTGAAATATTTTAATATTTAAATTAAATATTACCTGAAGTAGTACCACCGGACCAAAATCTCACGGGCCTCACATTTTGATGACAACACAATGATCGATACAAATAAGCGAGAGTGCCACTACCCCAACTTAAATTTCCAGCGTCCTTCAAATTTTCTAAATGAAGGAGATATCTAAGGTTAATTTTATTACCTGAACGATCAGTGAATAATAAACCACCGATCAATAAGCTAACGATCGTGAGTACTGCAATAATGATCCTCAGATGCATCGGGTGATAAAGAAATCGACAAGTACCTATCTAAAGCAGCCTTCCTCATTCTATTACCCTTTATTTCATCTACTCTAGGTCTAAAACCCAAAAGCCTCTCACATGAATCTTGCCAATATTCTGTACCACCCGCAATCCTTGGCCCAATAATAGGCTCTCCATCAATAGGTAGACCCCATAACACTGCAATATCTTGTAATGTAATAGTCACCTCACCACATGAAAGGTGAAATGTATGTGTCTCAGGTCTCCACCTTTCTACAAGTGCAGTAACTAAACTATGATCAACCATAAAATACCCAGCACGTGCTACCCCTCCAAATCCAGCAATATCTAATAACTCCCTCACTCTAGTTGGAGCCATGCTATACAACTCAAAAAAACTAGAATCAAACCTTCTCACACCCAGTGCATTCTCACTCGTCTCTTTTACACCATCTCATATTAAAGATGTCCTATGATCATTTTGCTCATTCAAAACAGTTTCCTTTATTGGACCTGGATTCACAACTTCATGAGAACTCGTCATCTACATTAACATAAATATGGATATTTATTAGAATGTTTCATTCATGACATGAGTCCTGATAAAAAAAACTAAAAAAAATATCTCTTTCCTACTAAGTAACATGTCACACAAAGAAAAATGAATATTATTAACCATTTAAAAAACATCTAACAACATTGAATAAAAATGATGAGAGACTTGGAAGCAAAGAAGAAACAATAGCAATGATTTCAAATTCGCAATACATGATGTTGTGTATTGAAAATTAAAGCACAAATAAGAAATTCCACAAAGAAACAAGCTCAAATAGTGTCATAATTTGATTGAAGTCTGAACTCGAGTTATAAAGATACTATCAATATCTAAAATAATAAATTATCATCAAATCCCTTCGGGATAAGACATGCAATAACAGGGTAGTGAAAACTCATCCGAAAAGTATGTAAATAATTGAATATTCTTCAGTATTGCCCCCATGGAGGAAATAATTCAAAAACTTGAAATATTCACTAAAAGACACCCAAATTTATAGAAGTTCAAGTTAGGAAGTCAAAAGACTTACTAGGCCCAACTACTACACAATATCAAAAGAAAAAGGCTAAAATGTCAAACACAAAATAAATAACTATTTCAGAAGCAAATTAAGATTCTGCGGAGAGCGCAGCACGCCTTTCGATGAATATAAAAATTTCTCACATATATATATATATATATACACACAGTCGGGTTGGATTGTTTCCAAAGTAATAAATAATCCAAAATATTGACAGCAGCAGATATATAATAATGAAGATCTGATATTATGAACTGAAGACGAGAGAAGATATGACTTACCTAAAATGAAACCAAGAAGAAGAAGTAGAAAACTTGTGAATGATGTCGTATTTGATCCAGAAGGAATATTACTGAAAAGAAACTCTAGTTGAATAAATAAATAAGTAGCCGAAAAATTGAACAATTTCTCCCCCTCTCACTTTCGGTATCTTTTTTACAGCAGCATTCAACAGATAAGAGAAGAAGAAAGAGAGAGCATATATATATATATATATATATATATATATCCACAAATGGAGAGATTTCGAATAATGTATGTATATATAATTCCTTCTTTCTGCCTTTTGTCTTTCTACGTGACTACAGAATCATTTTATACATATATATATATATATTAATATATATATATATATATATATATATATATTATTATACATGTCTCAAATGTTGTGGGAATTCTACAGTGATAAATTATACTCTAATCCCTAATATTTTAATACACACTCTAATCCCCAATATTTTAATACACACTCTAATCCCCAATATTTTAATACATACTATAATCCCCAATATTTTAATACACACTCTAATCCCCAATATTTTAATACATACTATAATCTCCAATATTTTAATACACACTCTAATCCCCAATATTTTAATACATACTATAATCCCCAATATTTTAATACACACTCTAATCCCCAATATTTTAATACACGCTCTAATCCCCAATATTTTCTCTGTACTATTTAGGCATATTTCACTTTCGTTTATGATTGAAAAAAATATCATTCATCCTTTCAAAAAAATAATAATAATAAAATACCAAATCATCAAAGACAATAAAATCAAATTTTATCAAACAAATAAAAACTTAGACAATTATAAAAAAAAAGGGAAACAAGCCATACTAACCTGAAATTTTGAAGCACTGAGAAGTGGTATACTCAGTCACTAAAAAAAATTTATTGACTTTTAGGTGGGTTAAGGTTTATGTGGAGAGGTGGACTGGAGAAAAAAAAAAGAAAAGAAAAGGGACGTCAGGAGGTGGAATGGAGATGGACTGGAGAGGAGAAGAGAAAAAAATTTTAAAAAAAGAAAGAAGAGGGATGTCTGGAGGTGGAATTGAGATGGACTGGAGAGGAGATGGAATTGAGATGGACCGAAGAGGAGAAGAGAAAATAATTAAAAAAAAAAGGAAAGAAGAGGGAGGTGGAATGGAGAATTTCAAAAAAATGAAAAGAAAAGGGAAAGTGGGGAGAATGTGATAATGAAAGGGAAAAGAAATAAAAAAAAAATGAAAAGAAAAGAGAAGGAGAGGGGAAACGGAAACGGAGAGAGGAAACGGAGAAGATTTTTTTTTTTTTAAAAAAAGAAAGAGATAAAAATAGAAAAAGAAAAAAGAGGAAATTTTAAAAAAAAAATTTAGTAGGTCCCATTAAAACTCATTTTGAGAATGAGTTAAAGTTAGTTTGGGAAATAGTTTTATAAACTAGGTTAAACCGGGACAAATTTTAAAAAGTTGGGTCATTTTAGAAAAAGACTCTTCATAAAGAGATTTCTTAAGTAATAAGACATAATTGGAATGGTGAGAGTTGCGAAATCCTGCGAGTTAATGTATATAAATTGTGTTAGAAAGATTGTTAAAGAGAAAAGTATTTTTGACATCCAATTGATAAAGACACTAATATTTGGATAAAGTCAGACTGAGCAAAATATGGATATTAGCTGGTTTAACAGCGGGACTGAAAGTGGTACCACAATTGAAATTGAGTTGCTAAGTAGGGCCATCACCCACTAATTGAGTTTTATGCCTCTCAAAGAAACTATTAGTGTTTTTTTTGTTCTTGAAAATCTACAAACTTCACATAATATTAGCATTAGTAGGACGGGGATGTGGAAGAGGAATGTAAATTAAATATTTTAGTTTAAACTTTCCATTTGGAGAGCGTGTTACCATTTAGTGAGAAGAAGGAAGGGGGGATTTATGGAAGTAGAGGAAGCTAAGTTGTCAGGTGGTTAAAAATTAGAAGGGGAGGACCTAGATAGAATGGAGAACTGAGCTGAATTTGGAAAAGAGTGATGACTGTGCCTAGATGAATTAAAGGAAGACTAGCCAGAGTTGGAGAGTGTTGGACCGGAGGAGAGAAAGACATGACCCGATTAAAAATAGACGCGGAAGAGGAAGAACTAGGCTAGAGGTTGCGGCCATCTGAGAGGGAGAGCTGGGCTAGAGAAAATAAGTTCGTGCTGAAGGAATAAATGGGGGAAGAAGTTGCGAATCAGGAGTAGAAGAGGCATGTGGAGTATTATGAAATAAAAAATTCAGTAGAGGAAATTGTAGAAAATGAAAAAATAGTTTTATCGAAGGATACATGTGTAGAAATACAAATTTTATTTGTGGAGAGATCCAAACATTTGTAACCTTGATGGTAAGTAGGATATCCCAAGAACACGCATGGGGTAGACCGAGTGGGTAACTTATTGTGAGAAGTGGAGGGAATTAAAGGAGAACATAACAACTAAAAGTACGAAGATGAAAATAGGATGAGATTTTATAATAAAAACTTTGTGTTGTAGTGGAAAAATTAAGTAAGGAAGAATATTTAGTAAATAGGTGGTCATTTGTAAAACGTAATGCCAAAAGGAAAGAGGTAGAGAGGCTTGTGTAAGAGAAGTGCGTATAATATTATTAATAGAGCATATTTTTCGTTCGACATTGTCATTTTGAGGAGAAGTATATGGACAAGAGAAACAAAGATTAATGCAATGAAAAGAACAAAAATGATATAAAGAACGATTAGCATATCCAGTACCATTATCACATTGTAAATTTTTAATAGGCCTTTCAAATTGAGTGACAATATAAGTATGAAAATCAATAATATAGAAGAAACTTTCATTTGTGAGAAATAAAAAATTAGTGAAATCATCTAGAAATAACACGGAGTAACGATAACCACATGAGCTATATATAGCAGAGGTCCATATATTACTTTGTATAACATCAAATGGAAAATAAGTAGAATTGATAGAAGATTTAAAAGGTAATTTAATTTGTTTCCTGAGAGGACATGAAGAACAAAAATATTTTTGAATTTTCTCTGGTCCAACTCTCTATCAAATGGCCCGCAATCTCTAACCTAGCTCTCTTTCTTCCGGGTCCATTTCTAATTGAGTTGACAGCCTTGCATATATTATCTATATTATTCGTGATAATAGTTGGATTCTGGGAAGGAGATACGAAGAATTTTATCCAGCCACATGACCCAAAGAATGCCAATAGTTTCTTTATATTTGGTGCATCTGAGGTCTTCAATGGTGCCACCATTGTTTACTTGAGCTATATCGGTTACGATGCTGTTTCAACTATGGGAGAAAAGGTCAAAAATTTGGTTAAGAATATCCCCATGGGTGTCTCGGGCTATGTGATTCTCGTGACTATTGTTTATTGCTTAATGGCTGCCTCAATGTCCATGCTTCTCCCCTACGACTCGGTATGCTATATCATCCAATTGTGACTACTTTAACATGCCAGTATTAAGGGAGGAAAAATGATAATTAATAATAATTTAAAAGTAAAAATATTGATAATGACACAACTTATTATCATTATTGATGATCAAAACTGATATCCTTCTAGATTGATCCTAAGGCGCCATTTTTAAGGGCATTTAAAGTAAGATTAGATGGTTAGAAATGGGTATCAAATATTATCAGTGTAGAAGCAAGTTTTGGAATATTGACATCATTGTTAGTAGCCATGTTGGGTCAAGCTCGATACATGTGCATGATCGAACGGTCTAGCGTTGGTCCCAATGTGGTTCACCAGAGTACATCCTAAAACATCCACTCATGTCAACGCCTTAGTTTTTCTCGGTTAAGCTACTTACAATAATTTGGTTGAGATTTTCAGTTTCTTCTATTTTATTTGACTATTGTTATTATTATTGTTAGTAGTAGTACTTTGGTTATATGGACAAGATAAACAAAGATTAATGCTATGAGAAGAACAAAAGCTCAATTAGTGGGTGATGGCACTACTCAGCAATTTGATGTCGATTCTGGTGCCACTTTCAACCTAATTGTTAAAACAGCTACTATCTGTATTGTTCTCAATCTAGCTTTATCTAAATCTTGGTGTCCTCATCTATTGAATGTCAAAAATGATTTTCTCCATGGCAATCTTTTTGACGCAGTTTATATGCATCAACTCCCGGGATTTCGTGACTCTCATCATCCCGAATATGTTTAATTACTTCTCGTGCTTAGTATCAACGGTTTGTTGACTATGTTCATCATCTGGGTTTTACTCACAGTGTTTCTAACAACTTTTTAGTTATGAGGCTAATGATGATATCCAGCTATTTTGCTCGCTTGAATGTTATGCCTAACATACTTAAGCAATTTTCTTTTGTTGATTGCAACTTGTGTTGAAGAAGATTTGTAAGTAGTCATGTTGGTAGGATCTATTATTTCTTGAGCATATTTCTTTTGAGAAAGAAATAAGATAGATAAAGATCTAGTAATAGAGATGCCCAAAAAATAATGAAGAGGGCCCAAATCCTTTTTTTTTTTTGTTCGACATTGTCATTTTAAGGAGAAGTATATGGACAAGAGAAACAAAGATTAATGTAATGAAAAGAACAAAAATGATATAAAGAACGATTAGCATATTCAGTACCATTATCACATTGTAAATTTTTAATAGGCCTTTCAAATTGAGTGGCAACATAAGTATGAAAATCAATAAATATAGAAGAAACTTTGACTTATGAGAAATATAAAATTAGTGAAATTATCAAGAAATAACACGGAGTAACGATGACCACATGAGCTATATATCGGAGAGGTCCATATATCACTCTGTATAACATCAAATGACAAATAAGTAGAATTGATAGAAGATTTAAAAAGTAATTTAATTTGTTTTCTGAGAGGGCATGAAGAACAAAAATATTTTGAATTTTCTCTGGTCCAACTCTCCCTTTCAAATAACTCGCTCTCCCTTTCAAATGACCCGCAATCTCCAACCTAGCTCTCTTTCTTTCGGGTCCATTCTAACTGAGTTGACAGCCTTGCATATATTATTTATATTGTTCGTGATAATAGTTGGATTCTGGGAAGGAGATACGAAGAATTTTACCCTGCCACATGACCCAAAGAATGCCGATAGTTTCTTTCCATTTGGTGCATCTGAGGTCTTCAATGGTGCCACCATGGTTTACTTGAGCTATATCGATTACAATGTTGTTTCAACTATGGGTGAAGAGGTTAAAAATTCGGTTAAAAATATCCCCATGGGAGTCTCGGGTTATGTGATTCTCGTGACTATTTTTTATTGCTTAATGGTTGCCTCAATGTCCATGCTTCTACCCTACGACTCAGTCTGCTATATCATCCAATTGCGACTACTTTAACATGCCAGTATTATGGGAGGAAAAAATAATAATTAATAATAATCTAAAAGTAAAAAATATTGATAATGACACAACTTATTATTATTATTGATGATCAAAACTGATATACTTCCAGATTAATCCTAAGGCACCGTTTTTAAGGGCATTTAGAGTAAGATTAGATGGTTAGAAATGGGTATCAAATATTATCAGTGTGGAAGCAAGTTTTGGAATATTGACATCGTTGTTAGTAGCCATGTTGGGTAAAGCTCGATACATGTGCATGATCGAACGGTCTAACGTTGGTCCCAATGTTGTTCCCCAGAGTACATCCTAAAACATCTACTCCTGTCAATGCCTCAATTTTTCTCGGTTAAGCTACTTACAATAATTTGGTTGAGATTTTCAGTTTCTTCTATTTAATTTGACTATTGTTATTATTGTTGTTAGTAGTAGTACTTTGGGTATATGGACAAGAGAAACAAAGATTAATGCTATGAGAAGAACAAAAGCTTGATTAGTGGGTGATGGTGCTACTCAGCAATTCGGTGTCGATTACGGTGCCACTTTCAATCTAATTGTTAAAACAGCTACTATCTGTATTGTTCTCAATCTAGCTTTATCCAAATCTTGGTGTCCTCATCTATTGAATGTCAAAAATGATTTTCTCCATGGCAATCTTTTTGACGCAGTTTATATGCATCAACTCCCAGGATTTCGTGACTCTCAGCATCCCGATTATGTTTGATTACTTCTCGTGTCATGTTGGTAGGATCTATTATTTCTTGAGCATATTTCTTTTGAGAAAGAAATAAAACAGATAAAGAGCTAGTAACATAAATGCCCAAAAAATATTGAAGAGGGCCCAAATTCTTCATAGCAAATTCAAAGCTAAGCATATCCATAATAGAGGTGCGAAGCTACTCTGAAGAGGTGGTGAGAATGATGTCATCAACATAGAGAAGGAGATAAGCAATATTAGTACCTAGAGCTGTAAACAAACCAAATGTTTTGCAAACAAAGCTCGTTCGAGCTCATTTATGCTCGGTTCGAGGCTTGTTCATTTATTAAACAAATCGAATTCAAACAAATTTTTAGGCTCGATTAATTTTCAAGTCTACTCAAACAATGTTTGTGAATATAGTCGAGCATTCGCAAATAAATTATAAATATTTATATATATTATAGATATTATTAAAAATATATATAATATTTAATTTACATTTTTTTCCTAATTTGTAGTGCTTCAACTTCCTTAATTTTCTCTAAAACCTTAACTCAATCTCTTTCTATGTCTTTGAGATGAGAACCGTTAAAGACTCCTAAGTCATAACTCAACTCAAACTTTCTTTATATTTCTTTGGTAAACCCTACAAAATTGGCAGTTCTCCTTCCCTTACCTTCTCCAAAATTCAAACTCAACTAAAAATAAGTTTGAAGGTAAGTAAATTATTTCTTTACGATGTGTATTTGATTTTATTAGGATAATTAGATTGTATTTGTTTGATATTTTAAAATTTGTGATAATTATATCATTCTTAATTGCTATCATTTTAGGTTTTTATTTTTATTCTTATATAATACAAGAGAATATAGATGATAATAAGATATTTAGCAAAACAAATTCAAATCTAAATTCAACATTGAATTTGAATTAATTTAAAACTTAAACAAGCGAACTCAAGCAATACAAACATAGAATCGAACGAACTCAAACTAATTTTTCTATTCAAAACATTAAATGAGTGAACTTAGATAGTGCTCAAAAATTAAACAAACAAGCTCAAACTTTTGATGTTCGGTTCGACTCGACTCGTTTACAACTCTATTAGTACCCTTGCGATAGATACAAAGAGAATTGTCAAAAATACTGTGAGTAACACCTAGATGATGAACATAGTCAACAAACCGTTAATACCAAGCACGCAGAGCCTAATTAAGTCCTTAAAGAGATTTCTTAGTAAATAGACATAATCAGAATTTAGAGTTACAAAATCCCGGAGATTTATGCATATAAACTGTGTTAGAAAGATTGCCATAGTCAAAAGTATTTTTGACATCCAATTGATGAAGACACCAAGATTTAGATAAAGTCAGACTGAATATGAATAGTATGGTTTAACAACAGGATTAAAAGTGTCACCATAATCGACATTGGGTTATTTAGTAGCGTCATCACCCACTAACCGAGTTTTATGTCTCTCAAAGGAATCATCATAGTTTGTTTTGTACTTAAAAATCTACAAACTTCGGATAATATTAGCATTAGCAAGACGAGGTACCAACCCCCACATCTTATTTTCAATAAGAGCATTATACTCACTCTGCATGGCTAATTTCCAATTAGGATTACAAAGAGTAGAAAGATGATTAGTAGGTAAAGGAGAAATTAGGGAAGTGGAAGAGGAATGTAAATTAAATAAAATTTGTGGTTTAAACATTCCATTTTGAGAGTGTGTTACCATTTGGTGAGAAGAAGGAAGGGGGGCATTTCTGGAAATGGAGGAAGCTGAGCTGTCGGGTGGTTGAAAATTGGAAAGGGAGGACCCAAACAGAATGGAGGATTGGACTGAATTTGGATAAGAGAGATGACTGGGCCTGGAGGAATTAAAGGAAGGGGGGCATTTATGAAAATGGAAGAATATCGGTGGTTTCTTTCCATTTGGTGCATATGAGGTCTTCAATGGTGCCACCATGGTTTACTTGAGCTATATCGGTTATGATGTTGTTTCAACTATGGCCGAAGAGGTCAGAATTTCGGTTAAGGATATTCCCATAGGCGTTTCAGGCTCTATGATTCTTTAGATTATTCTTTATTTCTTAATGACCGCCTAAATGTCCATGCTTCTCCCTTACGACTCGGTATGCTATATCATCCAATTGCAGCTACTTTAACATACCAGTATTAAGGGAGAAAAAAAATGATAATTAATAATAATAATCTAAAAGAAAAAAATATTGATAATAACATAACTTATTGTTATTATTGATGATTAAAACTGATATCCTTCCAGATTTATCTTGAGGCCCTATTTTCAAGGGTATTTAAAGTAAGATTAGACAGTTGGAAATGGGTATCAAATATTATCATTGTGGGAGCAAGTTTTGGAACATTGATGTCATTGTTAGTAGCCATGTTGGGTTAAGCTCGATACATGAGCATTAACGAAGGGTCTAGCGTGGTCCCAATGTGATTCGGTAGAGCACATCCTAAAACATCCACTCCTATTAACGCCTCAGTTTTTCTCGGTAAGCTACTTACAATAATTTGGTTGACATTTTTAGTTTCTTCTATTTTCTTTTTCTATTATTATTATTATTGTTAGTAATAATACTTTGGGTATATGGATAAGAGAAACAAAGAGTAATGCCATAAGAACAAAAGCTCAGTTAGTGGGTGATGGTGCTACTCATCAATTTGGTGTCGATTGTGGTGCCACTTTTAGTCCCGTTGTTAAAATGGCTGCTATCTGTATTGTGCTCAATCTGGCTTTATCCAAATCTTGGTGTCTTCATCAATTGAATGTCAAAAATGCTTTTCTTCATAGCAATCTTTTTGGCATAGTTTATATGCATCAACTCCTAGGATTTTGTGACTCTCATCATACTGATTATATCTGATTACTCCTCGTGCTTGGTATCAACGGTTTGCTGACTATGTTCGTCATTTGGGTTTTACTCACAGTGTTTCTAACAACTCTCTTTTTATCCATCGTAAGGGTACTGATATTGCTTATCTCCTTCTCTATGTTGATGACATTATTCTTACCACCTCTTCTGAGTAGCTTTGCACCTCTGTTATGGATATGCTTAGTTCTGAATTTGCTATGAAGGATTTGTTCCCTCTTTATTATTTTTTGCATATCTCCGTTACTCGCTTTTCATCTGGCTTACTTCTTTCTCAAATGAAATATGTTCAAGAAATAATAGATCATTCCAACATGAGTGTCTACAAACCTTCTTCTACACCAATTGATACAAATTCCTTGCTCAGTGCTACTACACCAACTGAATATCGTCGTCTTGTTGGTGCTCTTCAGTATTTAATTTTCACCTTAACAAATATTTGTTATGCTATTCAACAGGTTTGCCTCTTTATGCATGATCCTCACACTCCTCATTTTATTGCCTTAAAACATATTATTCGATACCTTAAAGGCACACTTTCCTTTGGTCTTCATCTCTATTCGTCTTCCATTCATACTCTCCTTTCTTACACTGATGCTAATTAGGGTGGTTGTCCAACCACTCGCTAGTCTACCTCGGGATATTGTGCTTATCTTGGTGATAATCTAATCTACCAAATGCCAGTCTACTCTTTCTCGTTCCAGTGCTGAATCCGAATATCAATGAGTTGCTAATGTTGTCTCAGAATCTTGTTAGCTTAGAGACCTTCTTTTGGAGCTCCATTGTCCCATTGCTAAAACTGCTTTAGTTTATTGTGATAACATAAGTACTACTTATCTTTTTGATAGTCCTATTCAGCATCACTGCACGAAGCACATTAAAAGGGATATTCATTTTGTTCGTGAAAAAGTTGCTCGCGGTCAAGTTCGGGTACTTCATGTTCCTTCTCATTTTCAGATTGCTGATATTTTCACTAAAGGTCTACCGTTGCAACATTACTAAATACACCCGCGTAGTTGAAATGGGAGGATCACGAACGTTGAGACTATCTTGAAAATCAAAGAAAAGTTGCAACGAAAGACCTTTAGTGAAAATATCAACAATTTGAAAACGAGAAGGAACATAAAGTACTCAAACTTGACCACGAGCAATCTTTTCACGAACAAAATGAATATTTAATCCAATGCGCTTCATGCAGTGATACTAAACAGGATTATCAGAAAGATAAACAATACTAATATTATCTTTAGTAAACTAAAGTAGCTTTGGCAATAAAAATTCTTCTTCTGCTATCCTGACTTCTTTTTTCAAAATACTCCACGAGCCTCTTCTACTTTTGATTTACAATTTCTGCTCCCATTTATTCCTTCAGCATCAACCTATTTTCTCTGGCCCATCTATCCCGTCTCACAACCTCCAACTCAACTCTCCCTCTTTCGCGTCCATTTCCAATCGGGTCATTAATAAATTAGATAATTTCGTCAATGTCATTAATAGTAATACATTATTTAGTAATCAATTTAATTTTTGTCTCTCATTATCACATGTAAATGTATATATTTTAAAATATGTGATATTAATGAATTTGATAGAAAATAAATTTATGTTTTGCTTAAAAATTATATTTTTTTACATAAAAATTCTAATTTTTTTATTTTTTTTCATATATTCTTTCTATTTTTTTAAAAAAAATTAAGAGTTTGTGTGGTTTTAATCAATTAAATAAATAATAGTTAAGTCATTTTTGCACAAAATATTTGCAAATTTAAAATAAAAATTTTACCATACTCATTCACCAAATATTAGTAAAATAGTAAAATAACTTGATTATCCTTTCATTTTATTCAGTAAAATCATACATACCCTTATATTTTTAAAAGACAAAATTTGTGAATAATTTTATTTTGCTTAGGTAAAAAAGTTTGAGATCTTAAAATAAAAAAAGATTTTTTGTTTCTGTAATAATAGGAGAATTGAAGGGTTAAAAGTTAACGGAAATGTAGTTAAGTCCATGGACCAGTTGGAGCAGCACCGCCGTTCTGTCACCACTATGTGACGCTAATATTAGTAAACCAATATAACAGTCAATTAAAACGGGAATAATTTATATATCTTTTATATAATTATTATTTTTGGATAATAGACGACAGAAATCGTATTTTTCTACGAAGAATATAAAGGTTAATAATAGGGAAATTCATAGAGCAAAAACCTTGAGGGGGAGCGTTTCAAGTCTCTCCCCTGTAGATTGGAGGTAAAATTTTGGTTAATTTATAAGATACCTTATTATTATTATTTTAAAAAAAAAAAATTAATTTTTTTTTTTAAAAAAAAGAAAAGAAAATGGGATTGTTGAATAAGCAATTAATTAGCTGGCATTTATAGTTGTATGCAGATCAAAGTTTTAAATTTATGCGGGCCCTTTTGTTTTGATCTGAAGCTTAGCTGCTTTAGATCAGGATCGCTAGAGGTGGTTTGAAATAAGAAGTGTTGTTCTTGATTGTTTTTCCAAGGTGGGTTTGGATAAATTCATGATTCTTTGTAATTTTAACACGAGATTATGAATTTTTGCTGGTTAAAATTTCTTCTTTTTTTTTTTGGTTTTAACAATTGTTTAGAACTGAATTTGCTTTTCTTTTGATTAATATTTGCCTGACACTTTCATTTTATTTATTTTGAATTATGAAGTCAACAATAATTTCGAAGAAATTGTTCTTAAGGATACAGGAGTTTGAAAATTGGAGATGGGTTCTGTGAATTGTGTTCATTTATTCGGTAATGGTTTCAATTTTGATTTGTATTCTGTAGAGAGGCTTGAAATTCTGTCCGCGTGAGTCAACTGCAAAGTAAGATGGGGGTTATGTCAAGAAAGGTTATACCTGCATGTGGTAATCTCTGTTTCTTTTGCCCTTCAATGAGGGCAAGGTCAAGACAGCCAGTTAAGCGATACAAGAAGCTGCTAGCTGATATCTTTCCGAGATCGCAGGTGAATTTCTCTGCTTACCATCTCCATTTTTGCTTTCACCTCTTTAAATGCCTGCAATTTAATGGTTTTTACTCCTATCAGTTAATTTTAGGAAATATATGTAAGTAAAAAATTTTAGTTTGTTATCTGCATTCTATTCTCTCATTGTGTAAGAAAATATATACTGTGATGTCTGTATCCTCTAATTTGTTAGAGTCTCCTGTCGTGAGAATCTCTGAGTTATTTAAGATCACTGGAGAGTTTTGATTTAGTTTCTTATTCGTCAACATTTGGCAGACTGGTGAACCAAATGACCGGAAAATTGCGAAGCTTTGTGAATATGCTTCAAAAAATCCATTAAGGATACCCAAGGCAAGTTTTATTAATTTTTTATTAACTTTCTTGTACACATTATGATATTGGTTTAGCATACATGGACTGCCTCATTTTAAGCATCTGCCTCAATATTCTTTTATTATACTTCTTCAGTGAATCATAGAAATGGTTCTGATATTCCATAGGCTACCTTGGTTTTTTGGGACCAATAGTGTTCAGTTGTATCATAGTTTATCTCAGGAGTTGTAAAATGTGGAACTTTGAGTCTATGAACCCCTGAATGCTACTAGACATGACACATTTTGATTAGGACTTTTGGTCCATTCGCCCAACAGTAAATCTAATGTCATCTATAATTTTTTGTAAATCTGAAAAGTTTTAATTTTTTGAGGTTCATTAACCTGTACTTCTGATACTGTCCTTTCTTATCATTTATATTTTGTATGATTTTCTTTCGATGGAAATAATTTGATGCTATTTTGGAACTTCAAGACATCAATTTGTAAGAAAATAATAATAAAAAAAAAATTGAACTTTTTATTATTCAGACTTGTAATTTTCGTGTTCTACCTTGTTTTGTTGCTTACATTTTTTTCTATGCTCCAGATTACCGAGTATTTGGAACAGAGGTTTTACAAGGATTTGCGAAATGAGAACTTTGGCTCTGTGAAAGTTGTTATAATGATTTACAGGAAACTGCTATCCTCATGTAAGGAACAGATGTAAGTTTCGTTTTTGTGAATAATTTGAGAGCCAGATGCAACCACTCAATGCAGATTTCCAGATAGTGTCTTAATTTAATATATATTGCTCCTCTCTTTGCAGCAATGGTATATTTTGTGCACTTGTATTCTGTTTTCTTTTCCTTTCTTCATGTGTAGGTGAAACTTGTCATCCTGTTAAACTTTTTAATCCAATAGGTGTAAAATATAGCTGTTACAAGAATCTAGTTTTGGCAGGAGTAGTTGCTATGTTCTAAAAGACTTGGATTTGTTGAAATACTCTCTTTGGAGAGTAAGTAAACTAATTTGATATTTAGTTTCCATCTACAGTTACCGTACGATGCTTTCTAAACAAGAATATGAATATTGGATATTGATTAAGAAGAGCTATGTGTTTTCTTGAATGTTTCTAAAATTTTAATTGCAATTGTAATTAACAATTTAGTTATTAGTCCATTTCCATCATAATGTAAATCATGTACATCAGGTCACACGATTAATGAAATGCATAAAAACTGACATCCATTGTATGGGATGGGCAAAGATTATAAACATAAGGAGTTAGATTTGATAAACTTAGCTGATTTATTGATGGTAACTGGTACTTGAAGACATTTTCAGACTGCCAATTAAAAAATAGGTTTGAAGAATTAGTACAATGGAATCTTTTAGGTACATGCAAGCAATGACCTTAAGTTAGGTTCGGCTGTAAGATCATTATCAAAGTTATTCTCACTAGTGCAAGCAGATACACAAAGAAATTTGAAAGTTTTCTTATGCAAATTTGAAGGTTATTCTCACTGGTCTTATACTCTTTTGTGGTTCTTATTTTATTTATTTCTGTATTCTTTAGCTTCATTTGTATTTTCCACCTTATGTTCCCTCCATACATCTTAGAAAATGAATCTTGATGGGGAATAGGTTACTGAACTATTTATGATTATTGACAAGATGATTAGATGACTTGTTCACTGATGACAAATATGTGTGATTTTTTCTATTTCTTCTTGAATAACTAGTGAAGAAGGTCCTTTAGAAAATTTTTATGCACATTAACTGTTAAATAAAAGGGTACAGTTTCGCACTGGAAGTACCTTATAAGCAATTTATGTTTGTTTGAAAGATTGTTTGAATAGTCCAAACTGGTGTTTGCTCTTCCATCGCAATATATTTATTTTTGAGTTTTTGGAAACTCGAATTACAGTTGTAATTAGTTATTTAGCCTTTTGTTTTATTTTATTTAGTTATTTCCAGTTAGGAAAAGCTTCTTTATCAAACATAATTTTTGATTCTTACTTTAAAATTTAAAATTTATGATATTAGACACCTTACTTTAATTACAATTTTCAATTATCATTTATTAAACTATATATATATGTAAATGGTTTAAATTTATATGCCATCACTCTTACACATGTAATTTGTAGTGTGATTTTGAATATACTACTACTACTACTATTATAGCTTTATGGAATTTTATTAATCCTTTACTACCAAGTGAGAAAAAAAAACTTTAATATGACATGATATTATAAAATTAAAATTATACATGTTTTTAACATTTTATTAATTTTATAGTGATTCTTAAAAAGTAATAATTTGAATCTTATGTTAAAATATTAAAAGATGTTACTTTAATTAATAATTAAATTAGGTATGTTTTGGACATTCATTACTTGTAATGACGTTTGTAATGAATGTCAAACTGATTATGATCTATTGTAATTGCGATTATTAAAAGTTTGATTGAAATAATTGTGTTTGAAAATGGGATTGGAGAACTAGAATGAGCTAGAGTGTGTTGAGAAAAATTAGTTCCTAAATATGAACAAACAAATGAAGGAAGGAATGATGAATCTTTTGTAAAATGATGTTTGTAGGAACACCAACTTCTAAAGGCTAAATTACTTATGATCATTGAAAATTACAAGTATTGAAAGTCCTATTGAAATCGTTCTGTTTGAAAAGTTCTTTCTTGTGCATGGAGTTTGAGAATTGAGAAATGAACTAGAGTGTTTGGATAAAAAATTAGTTATTTAGCATGAACAAAAAAACTCCGGAAGAAATGATGAATCACATTATTTATTAATGCAGTATTGTCCTCAACTCTTCTGTCATATGTTATCTCTGTTTACAAATTTATCTCTTGTATTGGAATTATTAATTATTAATTTTTATTTTTTGCATGCTCCTTTAGTATTCCTTACTTGCAGCTAATCAAGTTGAGTAATGATTGAGTTGGCAACTGTCACAGGCCACTTTTTGCAAGTAGTTTATTGGTGATTGTTCGCACGCTTTTAGAACATTCGCAATTTGATGAAATGGTAATCCTAGGATGCAATACTCTCATTGACTTCATGAGTAGCCAGGTAATTTCTCAATGATCTAGCTGTTGAAAACAATTTTTTGTGGACATTAGTAGGACATGCAACATGCATCAGGATGGTACTTCAAAGGCTAATTTTCTAATAATAGATAAATTCAGTATTGAGAAAGAATTTACTGATAACTGGGATGTTGAGTATCTCTTGAAAGCTTAAAGATCAGGATTTTACAATTATCACTACAATAAGCCATTAAATTGTGGAATAATTTATTTTTTAATAGCCTCTCACTATGGATAGTGGGTAAGAATTGAAACTTTTCTGTAGGTACCGTACGATATTATTTAACAAATTTTGTGCTTTTCTTGATCTTTTCTGCATATTAAAGAGACTAGTAACATTTCTTTTCTAAAAAACATCGTGGTTTGTCAAGTATGTCATATGAGGCAACTATTACTATGTCAATGAAATGCAATTGACTTCTTTCTGAATGAGGCAGATTGATAATACATACATGTTCAACTTGGAAGGCCTTATACCTAGACTTTGTCAATTAGCTCGTGAAGTTGGAGAAGATGAAAGAGCATTACTCATGAGGTCTTCTGGAATGCAAGCTCTGGCCATCTTGGTAAACTCTCTATTGTCCTTTCTGTCATTATGCTCCCTTCCATATGTTTTCTTGGGGGGAAATAGCTTTGGTGTTTCAATTCCTGGGTCATAGCTAAGGTTAGGGCAGGGAGCATCACTAGCTCTAAATATGTATTACCTTGGAGGAAGCTTCATCAATCTCTTCATATTCGTGCAAGCTTAACACAATTATGCTATATCCTATGCATCTTGTGCAGAGGATGTACATTACTTGATACTCCAGTAATTCATGCCTTGAAATGTAGCATAATTATGAGAACATATGAATAGAAAATTTTAGTAGTGGTGGTGCTTTGTTGTATTCTCATTAGTATTGAGAAGTTAATATAGTTTCTGGTATGTAATAGATTCCTTTTGTCCTTGAAAACTGGCGAGGTGCAACCATAATGATTTGATGTGTGTTAATTTAATTATTAATTATGATAATTGAAGTATTAGTGACATTTTTCATGATCTGGGAAGTCTTATGTGGAGGGCAACTCAATTATGATCAACATCTCTTGGGAAGAAATTCCTATGATGTATCCAACCAAAAGGAAGAAACAAAATATGGAATTAGGGACAGAAATGACAATGATTAATGTTGTGTGAATTGGTTTACCAGAAAATTTCTAGTGGTACCATCTCAATTAAAATTGGTTTGAATACATGCCAAAAAGGGAGTGGTGTCTACTGCCGAGTGTAAAGTAACTTTACTCTTTTACAAGTGAATTAAAGTTGATATTTTAATGTGAAAAGTTTTCTGAATTATACATCATAGACTATGATATTTGTACTTAAATTTTGTGCGCCGTTTAAATGGTTTCATTCTTCATATTAGTGGCCTCATTTTTGGTTAAGAAGGTATTATTATTTCTGAGAGAAAAAAAGGTAAAAACCTTCAGCTATTCAAATGCTGGTTTTCCTCTGCTCTAGAGATCATCTTTACTAGTAGGAAAACCCTCCCTGGTTTAAAGCATGATGCACGTGTATCTTATGATTTTTTTTGTATTTCCTAAATTATCTTCTTTATAGGATAATTCTCTAATTCTCTTATCCCTTAATAATTACTGTTGACTTTGTATTATTTTGTATTTCCTAGCTTATCTTGTTATTTTCTTGTTTCTACCTCTCTAATGCATCCTTATAAAACAGGTGAAATTTATGGGGGAGAACTCCCACATCTCGATGGACTTTGACCATGTAAGAATCTCTTCTCACTTAACTTTATCTTCTATTAGAAGATAAAATTACCCTCTAATGCAACTGTTAGAGATAGTTCTTGGACCTCTACAGCTCTCCTGGGCACAAAAACAGAAATAGTATGTGCTTACACTGGAAAAATTCAAATTATCAATTAAGCCCTCAGGTAGGTTAAACAAAATTTTACTTTAATTCTTTTGGAATACATCCAGGATCTTGGATCTTGGAAGTGCGTCATACCTAGGACCTTGGTGGTTGATAAGGGAAACGTTCTATGTTACTACATAACTTAATAATCCAATGTGCTATGCAAATGGGTTGGAGAATGTTTGATGTCATGGGGTAATTGAAATATTGACTTACCAACAATTGAAACTTTGTTTGGGGGGACAAAATGTGATTGACTTTCAACTTTTGTATCAACCAAGAATACACCAAAAATCACTTTGTATTTGTCTAATTTGATGAAGTACTCTTTCTTGTTATAGATAATAACGGCGACTTTGGAGAATTTCATAAAACTTGGAACCAACATAGAAAATCACAAAGAAGACAAAAAGGATTCTGAAGTATCAGCCCATTGGGTACAGGGAGTGCTCAAAGCTGAAAATCAGGAGTCTTCCTTTCCTAATATCAGTGAAAAAATTTCTTCATTTCCAAATCTTATCAATTCCAAAATGGAGTCTACCATGTAAGTTTCTATTGAAGCTTGAAACTATAGCAGTTTTCCTTGTGTGCTATGTTTTTATGTCCCCTGATTCTCAGGGAAGCAGCCAAGAATCCTTCATATTGGTCCATGATATGCTTGGTTAATATGACTCGACTGGCAAAGGAAGCAACAACAGTGCGGCGAGTATTGGAACCACTATTTCATTGTTTTGACACTGAAAATTATTGGTCACCTGGAAGAGGGCATGCCTTCGTGGTGTTGGCCTATATGCAATACCTGTTGGAGGAATCAGGTTATTATTTTAAGCTCACTGCCTCACCTTATACCTCAAGGAATGGAAAGTTTTCTTTATTTTTTTTTGTAGCCTTGTTCCCATTTATTTCCATTCTCTGATTTTGTGCCAACTTTTATTTTTCAGGGGAAAACTCTCATTTGTTATTATCTATCTTGGTTAAGCACTTGGATCATAAGAATGTTAGCAAAAACCCTGATATGCAGATAAGCATCATTGATATTACAACTGAACTTGCCAAAAATGCAAAACAGCAGGCCTCTGTTACTATTACTGGTGCTATAACTGATCTGGTTAAACATCTAAGAAAATGCATGGTACATTCAGCCAATGATTCAAGTCCGAGGGATTCTTCAGATGAGTGGAAGAAGAGGCTTCAACCTGCATTAGAAAATTGCATTGCTCACCTATCAAATAAGGTAGGTGTGTGCTTTCTTACAATGTGGCTTTACTAGTCTGTGTAAGATACTAGTGAATAAGTCGCTACTCTGGCTTAGTTGCTACTCCATGTGGAACTTTACCCTTTACTTAAACAGATTAAGCCACTTTAAGCTTTTTTCTTGGATCAGTTTCTATGCCTTAGATTCCTTTACTTCTCATCTCAGAAAAATTGCCTATGTTTGTCTCCTATGCTTGGATATTTGATTAATTGTTGTGGGCATGCCACTTTTAAAATGGTACTTTGTTTTGGCATAGCAGCCATTTATGCATTTTGACCACTTGATTGAGTCACTTAATGAGCAAGGACTTAATCCTATATTCAGGACTTCTGGATTTTAAAGTAGATTTGTCCTCTGGGCCATTACAGGTCCAGAAAGTGTTAAGATATAAACCTCAACACTATCTGAATATTTTTTCTTGATGCCTCAACGGATTCTTTTCTGTTGTTATAAATAGATATCTCTCAATGTGCATACACTACGTGATAGCCGAAAAGATAGCTGTTTGATCACCCCTTTACTTTTTCTTCTTTCTTTTCTTGTATTTTTTATTTTATTTTCAGGGGATAAGTTTATTCCTTTTCTTTCTAATTAGTACTTTTCACAGTATACAATTTCATACCCTTTAAGAAAAATTCTACAACCCATCTGACTTGTGTAGAAAGGAAAGACCAAACACTCATGAAATTAAGGTATTTTTCACTGTTTTTGCCAGAAAAAGAAGATTTTTAATGAGGACTATGAAGCTTTAGTTGGACCCCTAAATATGTTTTGTTTATAAGGGTATGAGTGGGGAGGAGGAGAGGGATACGGTAAATGTTTTCCAGATTTTATAACAAAACAAATCAAAAATAAAGTACAGAAATCTCCGATGTGCAACCAGTGAGTAAAAACGGAAGGATTAGCTTTTTAGGTTTCTGTTTCCACTTATTTTTGGTGATATAATGAAACATAAGTATGGGCTTGTACAATATTTTGTGTGTCATAAATAGGTTGCAGACTCTGGAGCTATCCTTGATATGATGGGTGTTTTGCTGGAGAATATTCCTGCGTCTACTGCTGCTTCTAGAGCTACAATATATGCAGTGCTTCAAACTGCAAAAATTGCTTCTTCAGTCCCTAACAAATCATACTACAAGAAGGTGAGACAATCACATAACAGATTAATTTCTCACATGATCGTTGAAGGTGATGACAATATGCTGATGTGTTGTTAGGCCTTTCCTGATGTTCTCTTTCATCACTTGCTCTTGGCCATGACACATTCAGACCATGAAACACGATTTGGAGCACACTGTATTTTGTCCACCGTTCTTATGCCATCTCTTAAAGATATTTGGCCAATCCAAGACAGGAACTTACCTCCGGCTCTTTCTGGGGATTCACCAATGAAGTCACGAAAGATGAGAATCAGAAGTTTCTCCCTTGTCGATGAGAATGGTTGCCAAAAAGAATGTTTAGATGCAAAATCAAGAGAGGAAGAAAACAAGTTAGGTGATTCCAGTGATGATGATTCTGTTATATGCCAATCAAATAACTTCAAAGGTGCTACTCCTGAAGGAAAACAAGTATGTACTGCAATTATACCTCTTCTGGTCATAGTCATACTTTCATCTATAAGAATAAGGGAAAACGATTTATTGAATTAACAAATGTTTCATAAAATTTCAATGTCTGAACTACTTGAGATTATCCAGGAGCTTACTTCCCTTCGGCTGAGTAGTCACCAAGTGAGTCTTCTTCTCTCATCCATCTGGGTTCAGGCATCATGGATAGAAAATACTCCTGCAAACTTTCAGGCATTGGCACACACATATTCTATTGCTCTACTCTTCAGCCGATCAAAGGTGGGATATTCCAGCAATTCTTATGTTTTAGGGGTTTTCCATTTCTCTTGTGCTGCTCTTATTGTTATTCTCATACTTGGTGAATCATCTTTCTTTTTTTTTCTTTTTTTTCTTTTCCTCTGTTTTTTCTTGCTTTCCCAGGGTTACTGAATAGCCTAAAGTGTAGGGACAGGATTCAATTGGTAGTTGCTGGTCCTGTATGTCTGCAAATTATCTTAGTTGTGTGAATATTAGTAGAATCTGTCAGTCCAATTCAGTAGGATATGTTGAACAAGTTTATATTTAGTTCATTCTTGCCTGTTATTATTATATTTCCAAAACACTGCAAGTTATGTTTCTTATTAGTTTTTTACTAGTTTACAAAGTCAATTTTTTAGTTCAAGTTTGCATTAAATAAGGATGCCTTGCCCCATCCATTTTTTTTTTCCTGAGTTCAAGTTCCTTTTATGGGCTGTACCACATTGAAAAATGATAACCATTGCTTATTGCCTCCAGCCTGCTCCTCTTTACAGACAAAATTATGACGGTTCTCATCCTAGATTGTTCTAGTTTTGCATTTAGTATGCAGTCTCAATTACATGTTTTCTGCTTCTATTTGCTGTACATTTGTCATACATATTTAACTTCCCCTCTGTGTAGATGTAATTATGAGTTAGTCATCCTAGAAATATTTCATTTTGCATTTTATATTCATTCTCTATCACCATCTTTTCTGCTGGTATTTTTTGTGTAATTGTCAAACATATAAGATAATTTCTCCATCTCTAAGTGTTTTTAATGATATCATGTTCTAACTAAGTTGAAGAGCATAATCAAATCTGAATTTATACTACTACCCAATCCGATAACTATAAGAACTGTAATTTAAGTATTGAAATATAATGTAGCATCAGAAAAAAAAGAACCTTCAAATCTGGGATTTGACTTCTTGTATGTACTTCTTTGTAATGTGCAGATATGATGTTAATTAGAGATGGGATGGCATTCTTTTCTTTGTTGCATGATAATAGTTATTTCCACTGTTATAAACCTTTTTCATGGAGAACATTGGCTTTGATAGTCTGAAAATCTAATTATGTAATAGACTATCATTTAATTGTTTCAAAACATGTGACATTTGATGTGTGATAAACAATTTGAGCAGAAGACAATGATTCAGTCCAAACTAGAAAAACAGTAAAAGGTGAAATGTTTGATCATAAGAGGGAATTGTGGGTTGCACATACATCTTATTTCAGCAGATTACATTTCAATAATTCTAGCAGGGGTATCTACAATCTGTTATCTTATGTTTTTCCTGTCTTCTTTATTTTTTGCCCGACCTTTGTACGACTTGGTTTTGCATAATTACTTCATATGGGATTCAGTATATAATACTTTAATGCAGAACTCCAGTCACATGGCCCTGGTTCGATGTTTGCAGTTAGCCTTTTCTCTTAAGCTTATTGCTCTGGATAATGAAGGTCAGTTTGATTTGTTTTGAATTCCTTTTATGTTCATAAACAGCATTTGCAATAGGTGAGTTTTTTTGTATTTTTCAAGTTTAGAATGAGATGTGTGGGTTTGTTGTGTTATTTAATCCTTATGAATTATAACTTTCTTGAGCCCCCCAACTTTGTTCAATACTGCTTGATTTAGAATGGGTCATGTTTGGGTGCTAAGCCAAACTTCTTGTCTCAACCCAAATTAATTAAATTAAAATTGCCAACTCAAATCATAGACTATTAATAGTTCAAAATGACCTGAAAATAGTTAGATCTCAAGGTGGGTTGATATTTATTCTTAGAGGTGTTAAATTTCGTCTAGTTTTTCATCTATGATGAGGCTTTCTTGAGTCTGAATTTATCTCCTACATCATAATATATGATTATCAAAATACTATCTCCAAGCAATGCTGACTTCTGTGCAGAATACAGGGGTTGTAGGCATTGAGTAAACACCTATCAATAGACTATACTAACACTTGATTCTTAGAGGGATATAACAGGCAGTGTTTATATGAAAGAAAGACAATTCTATATCAGTTTTTTCCTCTTAAAAGTTTCTCTAATGCAAATACCTTACATGACTGTAGGTGGCCTGCGACCATCTCGAAGAAGATCTTTGTTTACTTTGGCTTCATACATGCTCTTATTCGCAGCAAGAGCGGGCAATTTGCCAGATCTCATTCCGGCTGTTAAATCATCGTTTACTGGTGAAACTGTAAATACTTTTTAACTTAAGAAGCTCTAATTTGTTTTTCTTTTTTCTTTTTTTTCGGTTTGTGCAAATCTTGATTTTAAATTCAATCAACCATTCAAATATTTCTTTTGATGTCTTGTGTAAAATGTGCATTTTCTCACTGTATTTATTCTATTGTTGTAATCTCTCTTTTAGGTTGATCCATTCCTCAATTTAACTGAGGTTGTCAGGCTGCAGCCTCTTTGTACTTTGCTCAGTGTTAAAACCCAAGGGTATGGGTCGCCAGAAGATGAAGATGCTGCTGTGAAATCCTTGTCAGCAATTGATTCAGATGACAAGAAAATAAGAGAACTTGCCATATCTCTTTTCATGACAAAGTATGCCAAATTGTCGGAGGTAATTTGCTTGAATTGTATAAAAAAAAATTAGTTCCTGAACTACTTCCTTCTACAGGTTTAGTCTCTAAACTTCTGTTTAAACATTCCAATTTCCCCATTTACTCCACAACTGCTCCCATACCCCTGTGAATGCTGGGAGTGTAAAAACCAACTGAATTTGGCTAGAATTCTGCCTAAGTAGTCCTTTCCTAGTGCTATGATCCAGCATTAAAGAAATGAACTGAATAACGGAGCCAGAAGAAGAGGAAATTGATAATAAAGAGCTTTTTGTTCGGTATTTGAGTGACATTTGTTAAATTTCTGTGAGAAACTTTCACGAATTAATTTGATTTTTTTAAAATCCGGGGGCTTTTGAACTCCAACTAATGGTAGTTGTACTTTGTTACTGGTAGTTAATGGTTAAACTTAGTGTGTGATTAACATTGCAGGATGAGTTGTTACAAATGAAGGAACAACTTCAACAAGGATTTTCACCGGATGATTCTTTTCCGCTGGGTATGCCATTGTTCTTGGAGACACCATGCCCAGCTTCTCCACTCGCCCTTGCAGATTTTCAATCATTTGACGAGGTTATATTTGCGACATTATTTTTCTACTTGTTACTTCAATACCCTTCTATATCAATTATAACTAAGCAGTATCTGTTTTTCCGGCATTCAGATTATGGAACCATCTGGGCTTACAGATGAAGAATCATTTCCTGATGCAAATGGAAGTCAATCAGATCGAAAAACTTCTCTTTGTGCCAATCCACTGGATATTCTCAGTGTTAACCAACTCTTGGACTCGGTGAGCAATTGCTTTTCCTCTTTCATTTCTCTGTCTTATTGTGGCGCTTAACCCTTTCCTTGGCAAGAATGATGGTTCCGTTATTTTGTTTCTCTTTTTTCCGGGATTAAGAATAATAGAGCTCATTATGATAGGACGGGTTAGATTTTTTCATACTAGCTTTGAATTGAGTGAGATTTATTTCTCGATAACTTTGCCAACAATATATATTAGCTAAAGATTAACAGAGTCAAGAAATTATACATTTTAAAGAATTCATTTTCATTTCTAAGTTTTTTTCAGAAATTGTGTCGTTAATTCTTGGTACAGAACCCTTTGTGGAAAACTGCAGCCTTGTATTATCCCTTTATAATTTCCAGAAAAAAAAGGCGATCTCATTCTGCACACGTACTTGTTTTGTTACTGCAATTTCGAGTCTGTTTATGTATAGTCAAATCTTGATATACTTCCATGGACAGGTCCTAGAAACAGCCCGCGAAGTTGCAAGCTTTCCATCTTCCACTGTGCCAACATCCTACGATCAAGTCAAGAATCAGTGTGAAGCTCTTGTAACTGGTAAACAACAGAAGATGCTCGCGCTCCAAAGTTTCAAGTTGCAGCAAGAAAAGAAGGCAATTATTTCCATTGGAGAAAAGGAATCAAGTGTTTCTCCTTTGTCCGGCACGGTTAGAAAACATCTCCTCTTTCTTTCCTCTTTTATTTTCAAGAAAATACCGAAAATGTGAAAAAACAGGAGGGAATAACATCATATTTGTTTGAATATAAACAACAGTTTCACCATAGTTTATATACATAATTTGCAGGCATTGAATTCGTTACGAGACGAGCAACAACTGGAAAATAATATCGATCCAGTACAGAGTCAGAGTCAGAATCAGCTTGCTCGTTGTTCTCGAGATCTTGGTCAAGAACAGTCCTTCCGATTACCACCTTCTAGTCCATACGACAAATTCTTGAAAGCTGCAGGGTGCTAAATCACTTGGTAAGAACAATAAAAATTCTTGTACATTTAGACACCAAAACCTTTGATGAAAGCTTTTGTGTTAATCTTTTTTCTCTGAAATTTTTTCATTCTTTATTGCAATTTGTTGTGTGCATTTGTAAGAAAGTATACATACATATACATATATATATATAGGTTTTCCCTACTGTTGGGTGATTTTGTCAAATGGGCAGGTCGCATATATATATATATAGCTAATAGCTAGCAGCAGCTATTGAGCACGCACACACACACACACACACACTAGAAGAGTATATTTTTTAGACAATGAGTGATTGTAAACCTTGTAATCCAACTTCCATGAATATATATATATAGATATGTATGTATGTATGTACGTTTGTAATGACATGGAAAACCAATGCTTGCATGAACAAGTATATATGATAAAGATACCGTAAGTCTTTTTTGTTTCAATAATAATAATAAAAAAGAAAAAAGTTGAAATTTTGCTATTTTGGATGTTAGAGTTTTGGCTAAGGTTTTTCGTAGTAGTTAATGTTCTTACATAGTTGTAATCGAACAGAATATGGAATGTTTGACTTAGTTTGATTAATGTATTGTTGGAAATTTGTTTAATTATTTGTTCATTGATATAGTTTGAACATTTTATATATATATATGTATGTATTTCAAATGCAAAATTATGAATTCTGAAAAGTACAATCTATACATCTTCTCAACCAATCTAATGACACAAAAATAAAGGTTTTCTATTTTTTCCTCCAATAGAATTCGAAGTCATCTCTTGAATAGGTAAATTTTATATTTTTCTACGCTTATTATATATATATATATATATATATATATATATATATTTTTTTTTTTTTTTTTTTTTCAAATGCAAAATTATGAATTCTGAAAAGTAAAATCTATACATCTTCTCAACCAATCTAATGAAACAAAAATAAAGGTTTTCTTTTTTTCCTCCAAGAGAATTCAAAGTCATCTCTTGAATAGGTAAATTTCATATTTTTCTACGCTTATTCTTCTCTACAATAATACTAACAACTACCCTTCACAGGTAATATATTTGTGTGTGTATATATATATATATATTGTTATACACTATTCATAATTAAAATTAATATATTTATGTGTATATATATATATATATATATATATCACCGTGAATATTTGTAAATAATTTTAGTTAAACTAGCTTGATTAACTATAACTCGCACAAATATAAACCATAACACATGCAAAGCTCAAACAACAAGATATTCATTATCTTTCACTCATTTTAATATTCTCATTGCATTCTGCACTCTTAGAAGAAACTTACGATTATTCTTTTTTATTCTTTAATTCTTTATAAGATTCTCAAAATTTAGTGTTGACTTTATTATTAGAGAATCAATGTCGGAAGCGCATCCCTAATATATGACATTTTACAGGAGATTTGACAATAAATGCAACTTTTCTATTATTTACGTTATGTTGAACTGTGCATGTATTATGATTTCTGATCAAATTTATATTTTATCGTATTATTTACAAGTTACAAAATCATTGTTATTTGTGAATTTTTGATTTTTTTAATAGACATACTTTTCCTAGTTTAAAAGTTCAATGACAACTTTTTGTGATCTTTTGTAAATCACCATTAGATTAATTCTAAAATAGCTTGACATTGATTTTGTCTATTAACGTGTCTTCACCATCTTTGTATATTTTTATCATATAAAAGTTTACCATATAAAGACTCAGTCAAAAATGAAGTCTTTTCACCTACCACCACATTTTCCTACATACATGAACATTTTACGAAGCAAGTCTTAAAATTAAATCCATTTCGAAATCAAATTTTAATACTTAAAAAATCAAATTATTTGATCGGATCAATAGAAATAAAATTTAATAAAAATTAATTTAATGTATGTATACTTTATTACACATAATTTTTTTTCGTGTTTTTTTATTAATTTTTTATGTTCACACTCATACTTCAAAAATGTTAAAAAAAGACTCCCAAAATATTCTCAACCTATACACCTTGTCAACCAATCTAATGAAACAAAAATAAGGTTTTCTTTATTTTCTCTTCTCCTATAGAATTCAAAGTCATCTCTTGATAGCTAAATTATATATTTTTCTTTGGAACACTCATTCTTGTCTCCAATAATACTAACAACTACCCTAAAAGGAAAGATATATATATATATATATATATATATATATATATATATATATTTGTTATATGTTATATTATTATTTTCAATTTTCTTTTAAAAAAAATTTAAATTATATTTATAAAATTTAACTCTAGGCATTCAACCAAAGCATACTATGCCCATAAATACACACACACACACGTCCCATTCTAACGTTAGATTGTTCTATACCATGAGACAAAAGATCTCGTACTAAAGATTTACTACAAATAATTTTGAAAGGAATCACAGTGAAGTTAACTATCACATAGATAGGACCGACTGAAGTGAACATCACATGTCGGAGAGTTTGAGACTCGCTTCATCTTACTTGGTCTCGACTAGCAATTAAAGAGACCATTCAAGTAACATGATTTCTGATAGACTAATGCATACAAGAATATTAAATGGTTTTAACCGACAAGCACTATGTATACACCTAGAATTAGAATGATGAGCATTGTCCAACTTTCAAGTGTCTATCCCGATAATACATACACAACTCAAACAACAAGATATCCATTATTTTTTCATACTCTTCATTATTCTCTTTGCATTTTGCATTCCTAACTAAAGGGAATCATAGAACATTCTTTTTAATTTTTGATTCTTTAGGAAATTCTCAAAATTCGTTAATAACTTTATCATCGAGAGCTAATGTCAGGAATATATTTCTTAGTGCATGGTATTTTCCAAAACATTTGGTAACAAATAAAACTTTTCTATTGTGCATGACACGTACAATAATGTCGTTTTAATCAAATCTATACTTTATCGTATCAACCAGTTACTCAAAATCATTGTTATTCGATGAGTTTCAATCTTTCTTTAAAAATAAAATAGACATATTTTCTCTAGTATGAAAAGTTCAAACACAAAACTTGAGTGTATTTGGTAAATCACCATTAGATTGATTATAAATATAGCTTGACATTAATATTTGTCCAATCAATGGTTCTTCACCATCTTGGTAATATTTTATTGAATAAAAGTTTACTAAAGAAGGAATCATTAAAAAAAGAAGTCTTTCCACAACCTACCACCAAATATTTTGGTAAATGCATGAACTTCGGATAAAGCAAAGAGAGTAAGAGAAAGTGTGCTTACCGCAGGTTTCCGACTTCTGTCTTCTCCCAGACAAAGAATTTTTTATTAAAAAATCGCATACGCAGCGGTTCCCATGACACAAATTTAATTTACTTTAATTACCGTATTCGTTATTATTTGTTGTTTTTTTTTTCTAAAAAAAAATTAAAATTAATATATCTTTTCAGTTTTTGAGACCAAATACATACTTTTAATTGAATAATTATTCTATTATTTTATTTTATTTTTTATAATATGAAAATATAATAAGTATAAATTATAAAATAAAAAAATATCTATTTTTTAATTTTTTTTTAAAAAAATTTATTATATAAATGTATTTATTGACATTTTTTCTTATAAACCATAAAATAAATTTATATTTGTTGTGACATGAAATTTTATATTATTCATTATGATTTGAAGCTTTTTATTGGATTAAGCATTTTAAATTTCCCGTTTATAATATATTATTAGTACTAATTTTCACGATGACCTAAAATCTCAATATATTAACTTTTTAATATAATAAATAAAAAAAATAAACATAGTTTTCTCACTTGTAAGTATAAAAAAGAGAGGGAGTGTTATATAAATACAAATACACGGTTTCGGACAATAATGACTGCAATTCCTCGAAATTAGGGTTTTCTTTTGTCAACTTCTATTTTTTTATGTGGATTAATTAATTAATTGATTAGACATAGAGATCCGCAAAGTTTCAGCTTAATTATGAACCGAGACCAAAGATCACTTTTTAAGTGGGAATCCAACTTTGTGAAGATATATATATATATATATATATATAATGTGTATATTATATATATTTGTATATTATTGACTTAGATTCATCATCATAACATTATACATATTATAATATAGTATATACATATATAGCTTGTTTAAAAAACTTGTGAAAAATTATTAAATACAAATTTGAAATTTTTTATTTTATAATATATTTTTAATTTGTAAAACATGAAGTGAATCAAAACAGTGTTTATAACACCATTAGATTAAATATCTTTAGTTTTTTCTGTTTCTCGTTTTAAGTTATATTGGATACCTATTAGTAGAAGTTCTCCTAACATTTGTATCTCTATATATAATGTTCAAATTTAAAATCTTGTATAAGTAACCAATTAGGATATTTTTATATACATAGTTGGAGGCTAGAGTTAAAAGTTTTAAATTGAAGAGAGAAAGTCCACAAAATATGCCATATTTTTAATACAAATCGAATAGTAAAATGGCAACTAGCGCCATTTGCTTACTTAAAAAGGAATAGTAAAATGGCCATCCAATACCAATTTGCACATATATATATATATATTTTTTTGCCATGTTTCTAACCTAATCCAATTCTCTCTCTTTCCCTTTCTTTTCCTTAGTTCTTACTTTATAATTATTAGTGAAATTTTGACCAGAAAAATTGATCACATGGGTTGGTGCACTAATACATTCAACTGATCTCTCTTCTCTATAAATTCTGGTGCTTTAAAGAAGAAAGACAATATATCCTAAAGCATTTGAAAAAGAAGCAAAGATAAAAAGCAAGCAAGCTTTAGCTATCTAAAAACACTAAGAGAAATGGAAGTTGCAAAAAGCCTCTGCATGAAAGGTGGGATTGGAGAAGCAAGTTATGCTAACAATTCAGTTGTTCAGGTAATGATATATATATATCTATATATATATATATATTTGTTTACGAATGAGAAAATATAACTCAATTAATAACAATTTTATTTATAATTTTTGATTGATTTTTCCAGCAAAATGCGATACTAAACACATTGGCGATAATTGAAGAAGCCATCGGCGATGTTTACACAACAATTCATCCAAGAACGATAAGCATTGTCGATTTGGGCTGTTCTTCGGGACCGAATACTTTGCTTTTCTCATCACAAATAATTACGAGTCTCGAAAAGAAAAGAAAAATTGATGAGTCCATAGAGTATCAGATTTACTTGAATGATCTTCCCAGCAATGATTTCAACAACATTTTCAAATCTTTGCCAAATTTTCAAGAAAATTTAACTCAAGATCAAAAGGGTTCTGGTTATAGTAGATGTTTCGTTGCAGGTGTTCCTGGTTCTTTCTATGCCAGACTTTTCCCTTCTAATACTCTCCATTTTGTTCACTCTTCTTCCAGTCTCATGTGGCTATCTCAGGTACATATATATATATATATATACACATATATATATTTGACTATATAAGTTTTTAATTACTTTATTAAAATGGGATTTTTGATTATAAATGAAGGTACCAAAAGGGCTAGAGGAAAACAAAGGTTACACCATGATTGCAACCACAAGTCCACCAAGTGTGGTTAATGCTTATTACGAACAATTCAAGAAAGATTTTTGGAGTTTTCTAAAGTTTCGTTCAGAAGAAGTGATTTCTGGTGGAAAAATGGTTTTGAGTGTAATTGGAAGGAAATATGATGATCGTCGTAGCAAAGATGGTAGCCTTATGAATGAATGCATTTCTAAAGCTCTTATTGCTTTGGTTTCTGAGGTAATAAATAACACAGTTAGTTTGACTTATCTTGACTAATCTTATATCACTTAAAATGTTAAATATTCTACTTATATATATATATATATATATATATATGTATTGTAAAACTAAATGATGTGTTGTGTTTTTTTTTCTTGCCATTATTTGTAGGGTTTAATTGATGAAGAAAAATTGAACTCATTCAACATTCCAAAATATATGCCATCGCCAATGGAACTAAAATCACTGGTTGAAGAAGAGAAATCATTTACAATGAACAGAGTTGAGATAAACGAGGTTCACTGGGACCCACAACATGACAATACTCAGGAAACCAGTTTGACCGGTGACCGGTTGAGGGAGTCAGCTCATGGAGCTGCAATGGCCATGAGAGCTGTGCATGAACCCATAATTGCTGATCAATTTGGTGAGGAAATAATGGACGCATTCTTCGTAAAGTTAAAAGACATTCTCATTGATTGCATTTCTAAGGAAACTGAAACCTATCATGTCAGTATCACTATGTCCATGACCAGAAACTCTAATTGAACAGTATAATATATATATATATATATATTTCCAATAAATATGTAATAACTTTGAAAAAGGGTTCTGTATTTTTATTTTATGTGTTGGAGTTGACGTTTGCTTTGGCCTCTTTATATTTAATATTGTAATTGTAAAACCCCACTTTGTTTTTGTTTGGACATGTAATTTTATCGAGAATTAATACTTTTCATGTTTTCTTACAAATATTGTTTTGTCATGTTTTTTTTGTCATCTTTTGACCTCTCTATATATATATATATCAACTATAAATACACTCGAATCATTTCAAAAGTTTCAAGACATTTTCAAGGACAGTACAAAATAGGTAAAATATATTAGAATAAAAAATTATGCTCCCAATGTTTCAATAAATATTTGAAACAAGCAATCATGCACCACAAATGGACATACTAAGAAGGTTAAAAATTGCGATGATTTGGATATGGATTGGATTCCCTCTCAACGGTCATACAAGGACTCCCTTTTATTCTCACGAAGATGAGTGAGATTTATTTCTCAAGAAGATGAGTGAGATTTATTTATAGATTTATAAAATAAAAAATAAATACTCATATAATCATTACATTTAATATTATCTTACTACTCATATTAACTACTTACTAAATAATTAACCATAACTATCCACTAATATTGAGAGGACAAATTGGGTGTTTGCAGCTCCTAAAGCAAGGAGGAGTGTTAGAATAATGTTTTACGGCTGAAACTTCTAAGTTAGTGGGTAACAACTCAATGTTAGTGGATAGTTATGGTTAGTTATTTAGTGGGTAGTTATAGTAGTTAGTGAGTAATTAATATAAGTAATGAGATAATGTTAAATGTAGTGGTTATGTGAGTATCTATTTTTTACTTTGTAAGTATATAAATAGGTCTCACTTGTCTTTCATTTTAATCAATCAAATTATTCATCTTCTTATTAAGCATCTCTATTATTTATATTTCCAACAATAGGCTTTGGAGGAAGAACTATAGCCCATAAAGATATCTGGTTCAATCATCTTATCAAGTTTATCACGACTGACCTTCTTCATGATGAACCTATTTATCCTGTCACTGACTCTAATTTGTTGAGTAGTATAAGGGTTTGTTAGTTGATGCTCAGTGCTTGCTTTTTCACAAAACTTGTTGATTTTTTTTATGTATACTCTTTCTCATTGTTAGACTTATTAATTTCAAGACCTAAGTTACCTGACGCATATCAAATTGCAGAAGGAGAAAAAGACAATGAAATCCAAGGCAAAGGCATGTTTATTTGCTATAGTCTCATCTACCATCTTCACTCGAATAATGACTTTGAAGTCAGCATATGAGATATGAAATTATCTCAAGGCAGAGTATGAAGGAAATGAAAGAATCAAAGGAATGCGTGTGCTAAACTTGATTCGAGAATTTGAGTTGCAGAAGATGAAGGAAACAAAATCAATTAAAGAGTATTCTGATAGGTTATTGAATATTGCAAACCAAATCAGATTACTTGGTTCTGTGTTTATAGATTCAAGAATAGTTGAAAAAATTCTTGTAACTGTGCCTGAAAATTTTGAGGCATCTATTTCAGAATTGGAAAATACCAAGGATTTAACTAAAATACTCTTGCAGAAATTTTAAATGATTTGCAAGCACAGAAGCAAAGAAGAGCCAGGAGACAAGAAGGTGTTGTTGAAGGCGCTTTGCCAGTCAAGCATCATGAGAATGAAAAGAACAACAACGAGAAGTTTTTCAAGAAAGGATCCTACCCTCCATATCAACATTGCAATAGAAAGGGTCATCCTCCTTATAAATGTTTGAGAAGACCAAATGGAAAATGCACCAAATGTAACCAAATGGGGCATGAAGCTGTAATTTGCATTAACACTAATCAATCTCAAAGTGAAGAGGCTAAGATTGCAGATCAAGAGGAGGAGGATCAATTGTTTGTGGCTACGTGCTTTGTGGGGAGTAAATTAAATAAAAGCTGGTTGATTGATAGTGGTTGTACCAACCATATGACCCATGACAAAGAGTTGTTTAGAGATTTGAAGCCAACTAACATCTCTAAAGTCAGAATTGAGAATGAATACATTTAAGTTAAAGGAAAGGGAATAATTGCTATAACAAGTTGTTCAGGTACAAAACTAATTTCTGATGTTCTCTATGTTCCTAAAATCCAGCAAAATTTGTTAAGTGTTGTCACTCTCTTGGCAGCTTTGAGATGTAATTCACTTGCACAATGCATGAAACGAGACCAAATACTTACATCATTTAAAATATTAGGTCTTGTTGTTGTGAGATACATCAAGCAACCAATCAAACTCCTGAAATATCCTTCATCAACTTTGTCAGCTCCATCTTCTTTGCACAACTTCTCTTTTTGATTCATTGGAGTGTTGACTGCCTTGCACTCCTCCATATGAAACTTCTTTAGTATTTCCTTTTCTGATGTACTTCTCTATGTCCTTGAAATCCAGCAAAATTTATTAAGTGTTGGCCAATTGATTGAAAAAGGATTTAAGGTTATTTTTGAAGACAAATATTTTTCTGATTAAAGATGCAGTAAATCAGGATATTTTCAAAGCAAAAATGAAGGAGAAAAGTTTTGCTCTAAATCCATTGGAGGAGGAGCAAAATACTTTCTCAATTAAAGAAAATACTACAGAAGTGTGTCATAAAAAGCTAGGGCACTACCATCACCAAGTGTTGTTGCAAATGAAGTTCAAGGTTATGACAAATGACCTTCCAAAATTGGATGATCAGATTTCAAGTTCTAAAGTATGTCAGTTTGGAAAATAGAACGTGAAATATTTCTCAAAGATTAAAAGCAAAGCAACGAGGAAGTTGAATTTGATTCACACAGATAAATCAGGTCTTGAAATTAATAAGACTGACAATGAGAAAGAGTATACATCAGAAAAATTCAACAAATTTTGTGAAGAAGCAGACATTAAGCATCAACTAACAGTTCCTTATACTCCTCAACAAAACAAAGTCAGTGAGGGGAAAAATAGGTTCATTATGAAAAATGTCAAGCATGATAAACTTGACAAGATGGTTAAACCAAACATCTTTGTGGACTACAGTTCTTCCTCTAAAGCCTACAAAATTTATCATCCTCACAAAACATGAAGACAAATTGAGTGTTTGCAGCTCCTAAAGCAAGGAGGAGTGTTAGAATAATGCTTTAGGGTTGAAACTTCTATGTTAGTGGGTAACTACTCAATGTTAGTGGGTAGTTATGGTTAGTTATTTACTGGGTAGTTATGGTTAATTATTTACTGGGTAGTTATGGATAGTTAGTGGGTAGTTAATATGAGTAATGAGATAATGTTAAATTTAGTGGTTATGTGGGTATCTATTTTTTACTTTGTAAGTCTATAAATAGGTCTCACTTGTCTTTCATTTTAATCAATCAAGTTAATCATCTTTTTATTAAGCATCTCTCTTATTCACATTTCCAACACATATTGACAGTGATATTTCTAATCTTTTAGTTATGAAGAATTTAGCTCTACATGAACAAGAAAATATTTACAATTTTGAAGATTTTATTCCTTTATCTGCTGTATTCAAAGAGAAATTATATGCCTCCTGAACCAATCAATTATTATTAAAAATTTTGGTAAGAGATTTGGTTTTCATTTTCTTCTTTCTAAGTTAACTCAAATCTGGAAACTTGCGGAGCACATCAAACTTGTTGGAAATATGAATAAGATAAATGTTTTATAAGAAGATGATTAACTTGAATGATATGAAAAATGAAAGACAAGTGAGACCTATTTATAGACCTACAAAATCAATAACTAGATACCCACATAACCACTACATTTAACACTATCTCATTACTCATATTAATTATCCACTAAATAACTAACCATAACTTACTCATCCACTAACATTGAGTAGTTACCCACTAACATAGAAGTTTCAATCCTAAAACATTATTCTAACACTCTTCCTTGCTTTAGGAGTTGCAAACACCAAGTTTTGTTATCAAATCTTCAAATTTGCCCATTGGCAATGGTTTGGTGAATACATTTGCAACTTATTCTTCTATTATGCAATAAATTAATATAATATCTCCATCTTCCTGCACTTCCCTCACAAAGAAAAGTTTGATGTTGAAGTGCTTGGTCTTTTCATGGAACACTGAAATGTGAGAGATAACAATGACAGCTTGGTTGCCAACAAGAATCTTTGTGCTTTCTTTATGCTCCAAGTTAAGATCATTCAAGAACTTTCTTAGCCACAAGGCTTGGTTAATAGCTGTTGTGGCAGCAACAAACTCAACTTCTATAGTGGATTGAGTTATTGTTTCCTATTTCTTAGAACTTCATGAAAAAACTCCAGATCCAAAAGTAAAACAGCAACCTGAAGTACTCCTCATATCATCAATGGGACCTCCCCAGTCACTATTAGAAAAACCAGCCAGCTTGAACTCCTTGCTCCTAGTGAACTTAACACCAAAATATCTTGTGCCTTTGACATATCGAATCACTCTCTTAGCAGCCTTGAGATGTAATTCACTTGCACAATGCATGAAACGAGACAAAATATTTACAACATTTAAAATATCAGGTCTTGTTGTTGTGAGATAAGTCAAGCAACCAATCAAACTCCTAAGATATCCTTCATCAACTTTGTCAGCTCCATCTTCTTTACACAACTTCTCTTTTTGATTCATTGGAGTGTTCATTGCCTTGCAATCCTCCATATGAAACTTCTTTAGTATTTCCTTTGCATACTTTTTCTGGCAGATGAAAACTTCATTTGTCTTTGCTTGATCTCCATTCCAAGTAAGTAGGACATAAGCTCGAGATCTGTCATTTCAAACACCTTCATCATCTCTTGTTTGAAATTTTAAATACAATTTGTATTGTTTCTTGTAACCAACCAGTAGATCATCAACATACAGTGAAACAATAAGGATGTCAGTACTATTGTACTTGACATACAAGGTTGATTTAGATAAACTTTTTGTAAATCTCAAATTCAGCAAGTGATCATCAAGTCTGCTATACCAAGCTCTTAGAGCTTGCTTCAATCCATGAAGAGATTTCTTGAGAAAAAAGACTTTATCCTCTTCTCCTTTTTTTACAAAGCCTTCTAGTTGTTCTACATAAATCTCCTCTTGTAGAAAACCATTCAGAAATGCTGACATAACATCTAACTGGTATACTTTCCAATTCTTTTGTGCTGCAACAGCAAGCAAAAGTCTAATGGTGTCAAGTCTTGCTACTAGTGCAAATGTATCAGAATAATCTACACCAAACACTTGAGCATAACTTTTAACCACAAGCCTAGCTTTATGCTTGTTGATTGAGGCATCAGCATTAAGCTTGGTTCTATATACCCACTTAACTCCATCACCTTCCTGTTTTGGGGTCGATCGCCAACTTCCAAGTGTTAGTTTTCTCAATGATGAATAGCTCCTGCTCCATTGCAACTATTCAATGTTGATCCTTTTTTGCTGCTTCAAAATTTGTAGGTTCACAAACAACTATATTGCATCTTTGATAAATTTCAGAAAATGGTCTAGTGTCTCTTATAAGTTCATCATCTACAAGTTCATTTTGCCAGTCTTCATCTGTATTTTCTTCAAAGTCTGAATTAGAAATTTTGAACTGTAGTTCTGTTTGATTTCTTTTTTCTAAATCATTCCAACTCCACTCTTCATCTTCTACAAAGTACACATCTCTGCTCACAAGTATCTTACCAAGTTGAGGTTGATAAATTGTGTAGGCTTTAGAGGAAGAACTGTAGCCCACAAAGATACCTGGTTCAACCATCTTGTCAAGTTTATCACGCTTGACCTTCACAATGTGAGTAAAACATAAAAAACCAAATACTTTAAGAAATTTGAGTGAAATTTTACAGTCATACCATGCCTCAAATGGTGTTTTATCCTTTATTGCCTTTGTGAGAAGTCTTTTTTGAAGAAATACAACAATAATTGTTGCCCATGCCCACTGCATTACATGCTTCCTCTCACATCTCTCATTCTAAGCATGCATTTTTTGACTGTAAATATATAAATACATCTCCTTTACACTATTTTTCAGACTCTTCTATTAATATATCAGATAAGTCTACAACTAGTTATGTATTAAATGTTATAAGTACTACTTCCCCTATATATAAGTATGCATGTCTCTCCCCTACAACAAACTAATCTACCCAGGAGGAGAAGGATGACTTTCAACCAGCAGCCCCAGAGTCTCCCAAATCCCATAATCATCCCTCATTATCTCCCATCTACCCCAACCACTCTTCTGGAGTGGGGATTTCAAGGATTGGCCCTGAATATCCATGGCTAGATGGACCATCAGCTTGTCTTGATCATGATTTAGAATCCCACCACTATATCCTCCATAGTTCAATAAGTGATCAAAGGCAATCTAGAGCAACTTATTAACAACTCATGGCTGTTAGAGTCCAACCCATGGAATAATCAGCTCCTTCCCTCTTAGTAGCCTATGTATGAATTGGTCCCCTACTTAGACATGTGTTTTTCAATCTCCCCCTATGTCCCCCTTGGGCCCCCAATCCTGTGATGCTCCCTCAGGATCTCAACATAGAGCCGCAACCTGCTCCCAACAAGACTCAAGACATTACCCTAATGAGGTCTGCAAACTTAAAAAAGCATTGGGTGGTCTCAAACAAGCTCCTCATGCTTGGTTTGAGAGATTTTCTATTGTTATTAGTTCTCTTGGATTTTCCTCTAATGCTCATGATTCTGCTCTTTTTGTTAAATTTACATATGTTGGTCGTATTCTTCTTTCACTTTATGTTGATGACATGATTATTACTCGTGATGATATTCTTGGTATTGAAAAATTGAAGCACGAGTGGGCTCACCTGTTTGACATGAAGGATTTAGGTCTCTTGCGTTATTTTTCAGGTATTGAGGTTGCTACTTATTCCAAAAGGTTATATTTTGTCTCAGTCTAAGTACATAGCGAATGTTCTTCATCTCGCTCGATTGACAGATACTCAGACTATTGATACACCTTTAGAGCTTAATGCTTGATATAACTCTACAAATGATACTCTATTATTTGATTCTACTATGTACCAAACTTTGGTCGGTAAGTTAATCTATCTCACTATTACTCGACCAGATATTGCATATGTTATTCATATTGTTAGTCAATTTGTTGCATCTCCAACTACAGTTCATTGGGTTATTGTTCTTCATATTTTACGCTATCTTCATAGTACAATTTATCATGCTCTTGTGTTTCCCTCTGATTCATCTTTGGAGCTTTATGCTTATTCTGATGCTGATTGGGCTGGTAATTTGACTGATTGTAAGTCTATTACAAGTTTTTTCATCTTCTTAGGTGGTTTTCTTATCTCATGGAGAAGTAAGAAATAATAAGTTGTTTCTCAATCCTCCATAGGAGCTGAGTATTGTGTCAAGACTACTACCATGAATGAGCTTGTTTTGTTGCGATGGATTTTGCAGATATGGGAGTTTCTATTACTACCTCTACTCCACTTTATTGTGACAACAAGATTGCTATTTACATTGCTCGTAATCCGGTCTTTCATGAACGCACTTAGCACATTGAAATTGATTGTCATGTTAATCGACAAGCTATGTGTAACAATTGTCTTGCCTTTCATTTGTTCCACCCTACAGTTGGCTGACTTTTTTTACTGAGTCTCCCACTATTTTGAGATTTCATTTCTTTGTTGATAAACTCCGGATGCTTCTTGTAGCAACATGTTTGAAGAGAATGTTAGAATATATATTAGTTATTATTTATTATTTCTTATAAAAATAGAATTGTTTTTTGTTCAACTAATTGTTTCCTCTATATATATATATATATTCTCATTTCTATTTTGTAATCAACATTTAATTATTATAAAACTCTTTATTGTTTCAATCCTCACACTAATAATTATGTGTTAATTGAATAAATTGTTCCTCATTATTGGATTAATTATTTTAAACTCATATCACACAATTTATCTCTTATTTAGTCTTTAAAACAAATAAAAAACAAACATGAAAATTTTGAAAAAGGATAAACCATCATTTGAGTAAAGATACTCTATATGTGTGTGTGTGTTTGTCTCGGACAAATGAATCTTTATTCCTTCAATTTTTAATAGAAAAGAATGACATTTGTGCCCAAAATCTTTACAATTATTTTGCGTTGCATGATTGCTTGTTTAAAATATTATTCAAACATTGGGTGCATAATTTTTAATTCTAATATATTTTACCAATGTTAGAATTAAAAATTATAGACTTGCTTCATGAATGACTATTATCTCAGTATGATTAGAAGAAGTTGCTGCTATTGTTTGCTTCGTGGAGCGTCATGATATAGCAGTATTACCATATGTAAATAAATAGCCATTTTGAGAACGTGCCTTATGCGGATCCGAAAGATAACCCGCATATGCATATCCAATCAGTTTTGGGTCATTTACATTTGAATAAAATAATCCAAGGTCAATTGTCCATTGGAGGTATCTAAGGACGTGTTTAATACCATTCCAATGTCGTCGTGTTGGTGAAGAACTAAATCTTGCTAATAGATTTATAGCAAATGCTATATCAGGTCGAGTATTATTTGCAAGATACATCAGTGCACCAATAGCACTCAAATATGGTACTTCAGGACCAAGTAGTTTTTCATCATTTTCTCAAGGTTTAAATATATCTTTATTTATATCTAGCGACCTCACGACCATTGGAATACTCAATGGATATGCTTTATCCATGAAAAATCTTTTCAACACTTTAGCTGTATATGTTGACTGATGAACAAAAATTCCATCTTTCATATGTTCAATTTGAAGCCCGAGACAAAACTTAGTTTTCCAAAATCTTTAACTTCAAATTCTTGTTTTAAACAATCTATAGCTTCTCAAAGCTCTTCTGGAGTTCCTATGAGATTGATATCATCAACATATATAGCAAGAATCACAAAACCAAAATCTGTTTTCTTAATAAAAACACATGGACAGATTTGGTCATTCTTATATCCTGAATTCAATAAGAATTCACTAAGGCGATTGTACCACATGCGTCCAGACTGTTTAAGCCCATATAATGATTTCTGTAATTGATAGAATAATTTTCATGAGGGCCTTTAGAAGCCTTTGGTAATTTGAATCCTTCAGGGATTTTCATATAAATCTCATTTTCAAGGCTTCCATAAAGATAAGCTGTAATGACATCCATTAGACGCATGTCCACCTTTTCATGAACTGCCATACTTATAAGATATCGGAGTGTAATAGCATCAATAACGGGTGAATAAGTTTGATCATAATCAATTCCTGACTTTTGTGAAAAGCCTTGTGCGACGAGTCGTACTTTATATTTTACGACTTCATTATTCTCATTTCGTTTTCGCACAAACACCCATTTATAGCCAACAGGTTTTACATCCTTTGGCGTTTGAACTACAGGTCCAAAAACTTCTCGCTTCGCAAGCGAATTTAACTCTGATTGAATCGCATCTTTCCATTGAGGCCAATCAATTCTATGCCGACATTCTTCAACTGATAAAGGATCTAAATCCTCATTATCCTTGAAAATATCAAGGGCTACGTTGTATGCAAAAGCATTATCAATAACAACATTTCTTCGATCCCAACTTTGATTTGAACTGGTGTAATTAATAGAGATTTCATAATTCTCTTCATCATTTGTAGTTGGAATCTTTTCATCAGTTGTCCCTTGGTTTTCCTTTTCTGTTTTATCAATATGATCTTCTAGATCATTTGTTCCTCTTTTCTTTCGAGAATTTTTATTTTTGGAACCAAGGGGTCGGCCACGCTTCTGACGTGTTTTTGATTCAAAAGTTATAGGATTAACTTTCTGTCCTTCAAGAACTTCTATCCGTATAGGAGCATCTATAGTTGGAAGATGCAATTTAGTGACTCTACTGGAGTCAGCAAAAGAATCTGGTAGTTGATTTGCAATTTGTTGCAAATGTATAATCTTTTGAACTTCAAGTTCACTTATATTTGTGCGTGGATCTACATGATTCAAAGAAGTTTTCTACGCAAGTTCAATCTTATGCCATTTATTCTCTCCCCCTAATTTGGGAAACAAATTTTCATCAAAATGGCAATCAGCAAATCTTGCTGTAAATACATCCCCCGTCAAAGGTTCAAGATACCTTATAATGGACGGGAAGTCATACCCAACATATATCCCCAATCTTCTTTGCGGACTCATTTTTGTCCTTTGGGGTGGTTCAATTGGGACATATACAGCACACCCAAAAATTCTCAAATAAGAAATATTTGGCTCTGAACCAAAAGCCAATTGTATGAGAGAAAATGTATGATAACTCGATGGCCTTAAACGCACAAGTGCTGCAGCATGCAAAATTGCATGTCCCTAGGCTGCTGTAGGGAGATTCGTTTTCATCAATAATGGTCTAGCAATTAATTGCAGCCTTTTAATAAATGATTCAGCTAGACCATTATGTGTGTGAACATGAGCTACAGGATGTTCAACAATTATTCCAATCGACATGCAATAAGAATCAAATACATGCGAAGAAAATTCACCAGCATTGTCTAGACGGATTCGCTTAATAGGATAATCAGGAAACTGCGCTCTTAAGCGAATTATTTGGGCAAGTAATCTCGCAAACGACAAGTTGTGAGTCGATATTAAACAAACATGCGACCATCGGGTCGATGCATCAATCAAAACCATAAAATATCGAAATTGGCCACATGGTGGACTAATCGGTCCACATATATCTCCATGAATCCGTTCTAGAAATGTAGGACTTTCAACTCCTACTTTCAATGGTGCTGGTCTTATAATTAATTTTCCTTTGGAACATGCAGCACATGAAAGTTTATCAGAAGTCAAAATCCTTTAATTTTTCAAATGATGACCGTGCGTTGTTTCGATAATTTTTCGCATCATAATTGATCCCGGATGACCTAAACGGTCATGCCAAACTTTAAAAGTAACGGGATTAGTAAACTTCTGGTTTACTAAATGATGCGTTTCAATAGCATTTATTTTTGCATAATATAGGCAAGATGATAGAGTTGGTAGTTTTTCCAACAAAACCTTATTACCGGATGTCATTGTTGTGATACCCAAATATTAATTACCATTATCTTCCATAGTCTCAACATGATATCCATTCCGTCAAATATCTTTAAAACTCAATAAATTTCTTTGAGACTTTGAGGAATATAATGCTTTATCAATAGCAATCATAGTTCCTCCCGGTAATATTATATTAGCTCTTCCGGAGCCTTCAATAAGTTTTGCACTACCATTTATTGTGGTAACACTTGTTTCTCCCACATTCAGGTGAGAAAAATACTTCTCGTATTTCAGTATGGTATGCGTAGTTCCACTGTCAATAAGACAGACACTTTCGATATCGTTGTTCAAACCAGAAAATAGAACAATAGCCATCTGTGTTGTTAAGAAAATATTTACAAAAATAAAAATTAAATATATAATATCACAACAAAAGTAATATAACACATAATATAATATTCTAGTTATTTTGGACACTTTAATTTCCAATCAAGTGGTCAATTATTTATTTTGGATGTTCGAAAAGATCAGTAACATCAACATCAATATTTTCAAGATCGTCATCATTTATTTCATTAGACAATTTTGAGAAATAAGTCAACAAGATATTTTGTCGTGCTACAGGCACGAGACCAGTGACATTTCATGCCACAGCCATAATATTTGTCTTCATAATTTTTCGGAACAATATTTCTTTTCTCATTATGTTTTGTCCACTTCAGGTGGTCATAAATATTTTTGGCACTTAAATTATTATCATGATTATAAGGGCTAAATTTATCACGACTTTCATGATCGTATTTTCAACCGTGACCACGGTAACGACCACGACCACGACCACGACCAAGATCTCTTCTGGGATCATGATTTCTAATAATATTCGCTTCAGGAAATGGAGTAGGCCAGTAGGTCGATATTTTTATCAGTAATTCATTATTCTGTTCCGCAGAAGACAAAAATTAACTTTCTCACGATATTGTTACTGCAGGACAATATTCGTGGCATGAAAAGTGGAATATGTTTTCTCAACATATCATCATCCGTTATATCAACTTCACATAGTTTCAACTATGAAACTATTTTAAACATTGAGGAGTTATACTCACTCACGGATTTGAAATCTTGCAACTTCAGATGCAACCAGTCATACCATGCTTTAGGGAGAACGACCGTCTTCTGGTGGTCAAATTTTTCTTTCAAATTTCCACACAAACTAAGAGGATCTGTCACGGTAAGATATTCATTTTTCAAATCCTCATGAACAAGATCTTGTATTGATGACACTTTATGTTATACAACGGTGTCTGCCGGACACGTTGTGGCAAGATGCATTCTGGCATCTAGTGTCCATGACAAATAATTCTTTTCAGTGACATCAAGAGCCACAAATCTTAGTTTAATAAAATTTGACATAATAATAACAGAAAACGTACCGGTAAAAAACGTACCTAATTGATCTTCAAATAAATTTTAAAATTACTTACCCAGTGGTAGAGACTCGTGCTGATAACATGTTATAATATTGTATAATCTATATATATGTGTGTATATATATAGTATAATATATATAATATAGTAATTGGTGTGGAGATAGAGGGAGAGAGGGAGAGAGGAGAGAATTGAAGAATATCTCGGAAAGTTGGGAAAATGCAATTGAAATTCTATCAAAATTTTTCTTATACAAATTGGAATCCATACACCTATATATATACATATATTATCATATATATATATATATATATATATATATATATATTTATTTATTTATTTTTTATTTTTTAATTTTTTTTTATACAAATTGGAATCCATACACCTATATATATACATATATATATATATATATATATATATATATATATATATATATATATATATATTTATTTATTTATTTTTATTTTTTTAATTTTTTTTTATACAAATTGGAATCCATACACCTATATATATACATATATTATCATATATATATATATATATATATATATATATATATATATATATACATCCATTATAACTAATATATATTTATATAGGCCACTAATTAGTGTCATTCTCACTTAACTATATATATATATAATCACATATCCAAAATATTAGGTAATATTTATGTAATTTTCTGAAATGATAAACATTTATTAATTTAATAAATCTTCGTAATTCATAATAAAAAAATATTAATTCTAAATAAAATTACATGTCCAAACAAAGATAAAAGTAAGGCTTTACAATTACAATATTAAATATATAAAGAGACCAAAAAAGTCAACATGTCAAAGCAAACGTCAACTCCGACACATAAAATAAAAATACAGATCCCTTTTTTCAAGTTCTTACATATTTATTGGATATATATATATCAATATATAGATGTATATATATATATTATACTGTTCAAGTAGAGTTTCTGGTCATGGACATAGTGATACTGACATGATAGGTTTCAGTTTCCTTAGAAATGCAATCAATGAGAATGTCTTTTAACTTTACGAAGAATGCGTCCATTATTTCTTCACCAAATTGATGAGCAATTATGGGTTCATGCACAGCTCTCATGGCCATTGCAGCTCCATGAGCTGACTCCCTCAACCGGTCACCGGTCAAACTGGTTCCCTGAGTATTATCATGTTGTGGGTCCCAGTGAACCTCGTTTATCTCAACTCTGTTCATCGTAAATGACTTTTCTTCTTCAACCAGTGATTTTAGTTCCATTGGCGATGGCATATATTTTGGAATGTTGAATGAGTTCAATTTTTCTTCATCAATTAAACCCTACAAATAAAAAAAACACAACACATCATTTAGTTTTACAATATATATATATATAAGTGAAACATTTAATATTTTAGGTGAAATATTTAAATAAGATAAGATAAGTCAAGTTAACTGTGTTATTACCTCATAAACCAAAGCAATAAGAGCTTTAGAAATGCATTCATTCATAAGGCTACCATCTTTGCTACGACGATCATCATATTTCCTTCCAATTACACTCAAAACCATTTTTCCACCAGAAATCACTTCTTCTGAACGAAACTTTAGAAAACTCCAAAAATCTTTCTTGAATTGTTCGTAATAAGCATTAACCACACTTGGTGGACTTGTGGTTGCAATCATGGTGTAACCTTTGTTTTCCTCTAGCCCTTTTGGTACCTTCATTTATAATAAAAAAATCCCATATTAATAAAGTAATTAAAAACTTATATAGTCAAATATATGTGTGTATATATATATATGTACCTGAGATAGCCACATGAGACTGGAAGAAGAGTGAACAAAATGGAGAGTATTAGAAGGGAAAAGTCTGGCATAGAAAGAACCAGGAACACCTGCAACGAAACATCTACTATAACTAGAACCCTTTTGATCTTGAGTTAAATTTTCTTGAAAACTTGGCAAAGATTTGAAAATATTGTTGAAATCATTGCTGGGAAGATCATTCAAGTAAATCTGATACTCTATGGACTCATCAATTTTTCTTTTCTTTTCGAGACTCGTAATTATTTGTGATGAGAAAAGCAAAGTATTCGGTCCTGAAGAACAGCCCAAGTCGACAATGCTTATCGTTCTTGGATGAATTGTTGTGTAAACATCGCTGATGGCTTCTTCAATTATCGTTAATATGTTTAGTATCGCATTTTGCTAAAAAGAATTAATAAAAAATTGTTAATAAGTTACAAAAAAAAAAAAAAAAAATATATATATATATATATATATATATATGCATATAAAGATAAATTACCTGAACAACTGAATTGTTAGCATAGCTTGCTTCTCCAATCCCACCTTTCATGCAGAGGCTTTTTGCAACTTCCATTTCTCTTATTGATTTTAGATAGCTAAAGCTTGTTTGCTTTATATCTTTACTTCTTTTTCCAATGCTTTAGGATATATTGTGTTTCTTCTTTAAGGCACCTGAATTTATAGAGAAGAGAGATGAGTTAAATGTATTAATCCACCAACCCATGTGATCAATTTTTCTGGTCAAAATTTCACTAATAATTATAAAGTAAGAACTAAGGAAAAAGAAAGGAAAGAGTTAGAATTGGATTAGGTTAGAAACACGGCAAAAAAACAAAAAATATATATATATATATATATCTGTGTGTGTGTGTGCAATTGGTATTGGATGGCCACTTTACTCTTCCATTTGTATTAAAAAAATGGTATATTTGTGGACTATATCTCCTCAATTTAAAACTTTTAATTCTATCCTCCAAGTATACACCAAGTTATTAAACATGTTAGTTTAAATTTCTTATACATAAACTCTCAAACTCAATAGAAATACAAATATTACGAGTACTTCCTAATAGAGAGTATCAATACGCCTTAAATTTGAAAACATAAAAAAAAAATACACCGAAATTATATATATATATATATATATATGCAAATATTTAACCTAATGTTTTATTAGATATTCTTTATTTAAAATTAAGTTATTTTTTATATATTGTGCATGATTTTATAAACACATATTTAACCTACTTTTGATTCATAAATTTAAAATGTATTATAGAGTAGAGAATTTTAAACCTTCATTTAATAATTATTCTCAAATCTTCTAAGCTAGAAATATAAAATTTTAGGTTACGATATATACTGTATTACATAATATATATATATAATATATATAATATATAATATATATAATGTTATGAATCTAAGTCAATAATATACAAACTTTCAATCTTCACAAAATTGAATTCCTCACTTAAATGATTGATTGATTGATTAATTAATTAATTATTAACTAATGAAATAAAAAAATAGAAAATTGACAAAAAAATAAGTCTTAACTCCAAGGAATCGCAGTTATTGTTGTCAACAAATCTTTAACGTGTTAAAAAAACTAATGTTTTCTGCATTTATTGATATATTTTTCTGTCATATTTTTATATTTTTTTGTAGCTTTTTACTTGTTTCGAATAAAAACATACAAAATTAATTTATTTTTTATTAAAAAGTTTAATATATCATTTAATTTCATAGTTTTCTAATATAAATAACTATAAATTAGGTAAAAAACCACTTATTAGTGTGGTAAAAAAATAAAAAATTAAATTTCTATCACGTGAAAGGCGGCGGATGGAATTGTTTAATAAAAAATTCTTTGTGTGGGAGAAGACAGAAGTCGGAAACATGCAGTAAGCACACTTTCTATTACTCTCTTTACTTTATCCAAAGTTCATGCATGTACCAAAATATTTGGTGGTAGGTGTGAATTAAACAAAATTATCCGAAGTTCAATTAAATAATACAGAGATTGGGATGACTCATGAATTAAACAAAATTAATGTTTTGTCTCATGGTGATTTACTAAAAACACCACATTTTTGGGTGTCAACTTTTCACATAAAAATTAGTCTATTTTATTTAAATGTCCAACAAAAGAAAATTAGACACAGGAGGTATATTTCCGGCATTGATTACGTGATAATTAAGTTAGTGACGAAAATCAATTAATATCTAATAGAATTGGGAAACTGCAGAGTTCCCAGCAATTCTCTCGGAAAGAGGATAGAAGAATACTTAGAGTGATTATGTGGTGTTTGTTATCATTTTGTATTAGGAGAGAGACCAGCAGAAAATTGACACTTGAAATTATACTGGTCCGACAACTAACTAGGGCAATTTGAATTGATGGTGTCTAACAAACTTTGTCGAATCAAATACATTAAATGTTGCGGACTACGGGTATTTGTCTGTCAGTGTTCATACTCTTTGTGTGAGTCTGTATATACGTCAACCAAATTAGAGTTGGAGTCTTTTCAGCTCCCACTTGACTTTACGTGGTGTCCAACTCAAATTTTTTTAACGATATAGATTATTTAACATTTTAATTTTTTTTTAAAAAAATTGAAATGTTAATGAACAACAACTTGTTAATAATATAACAAATTATAAATTATTTATTGTAAATCTTGGTATTAGAACCCGTTGTTCTGTGGTACAAGACAATCTAAGGTTATACAACACATAAATATTACATATAAGGTAAGAGTTAGGATCAGTCTTTATGAATAGGAGTTAAATTATAAAAACATAATTTAAGTTGAAATGTGAATTAATAAAAACAATAATTCTTAATGGTAGATGATATATTGTGAAGATTCAAAACTAGGAGGAATATGCATATACATTTTTGCTTCTAAATTTCCGTGTAAAAAGGTATTTTTTATGTCACGTTGTTTCAAGTGCATGATAATAAAAACTCGATTGTGCTCGTCCTTGTGATTAGTGAAAAGGTTGCTTGATAATCAATGTCATATGTGTAGGGAGGCAAAGGGTCATTACGACACTCTCAATGTCACACTTACAAGGTTATGAATCTATTTCACAATTTAATCAACTTAAATATTGTCACAACTAATTCACTAAACTAAAATTAATAATATTACAGCGAATAAATAGCTATAATAAGAAGATTAAGCTGCAAATAACATACACAATTTATTTATACATGAAAAAACCCCTTCGGACATGAAGTGTAAAATTAGACCACGGGACCATTTGAGGAGTCCATCCTATATTTCTCTTATTAATAATTGAGGGTCAAATAAACCTAATTCAGTCTACATAGGTTCACACAATCAATAATATACTCCAAACAATAAGGGATCAAAAATAGAGAACAAAGTGTAGAATTCACCCAAAAATACAATTTTGTCCACACATAATTCTAACCAAAATTGAAGCTCAAAAAGACTATAAGACTGTCCAAAATGAAACCCTAGATGTCAGTAATAAGCTGTCAAAATTTCAGTTAAATCGAACCACATTTGACCTTGATTAGAGTTGTACCATCAAAATCGAAAACTACAACACTTTCTTAAATTTTCTACTCCCCTTCTTTCTTTCTTTTTTTCTTTTTTCTTTTTAATGATAAATATCCTAGTTCAAGAGTCGAAATAAATTAGAATAAAACAATCCACAATAAAAATCTACATTAAAAAAAATAATATCAAAACAATACACATCCTACAATAATATGAATGTGTATATATTTTTTCTACCAATCTTGCTTTGTATCAATCAATGGTGCCATCTGCTTTATGCTTGAAAACCCATTAATATTTTTTCATGGACATTAATATTAGTTATTGTGTGCAATGAGATTTTTTAAAAGATTTCAAGAAATAAAAAAATTAAAAATTAAAAAAATAAAAGAAAAGAAAGGTGGGGAGTGATGATATATATATATATCAAGGACAAGAGAGCCGTTTTAGAGAATTTCTTTTTAACCTCCAACTCAAATTTAATTTAGTTGAAATGAAAGTGTTATTAAACATAAATAAATTATTATAATAAATATAATTTAAAATGTTATCGAACATAAATAAATTATTAAAAAAATTACAAGTTTTCTATATATATAATAAGATAACATTACTCCAATAAAAATCAAGATATATAACAATTACGAAGATGTATATAAATTATCAAAATATTTTAACTTTTAACCTTAAATATTAAGGTTGATATTCGAGTTAAAACTTTGATTTATAAGTAAACCATATATAATTTGATTATAATAACAAGTATCACATATAAAATATAATAAAATATTTATATGATATTTAATTTACAAATCATAAATTTTAAAATAAGAAAAGAATATTTAGTGAGTTTAGTTTCAAATAAATTTATGTTTGGCAAGTTCATCATAAAATATTTTTTAAATTTTTAAATTTTTAAACTTTTTTATTAGAGAAAAATAAGGTCCATTTTGACCAATTCTGTCAAAAAAACCTAAAAAAACTAATGGATGTATTATTTAATTAATTAAATAAAAATGTAAAAATATCATTACAATAAAAGAAAGAAAAAAACACAAATGAAGCGAAAAAACAAAAAGAAACAAGAAAGAGAAATTTGGAAAATTCAAAATCCTAGGTTTGTAGTTCTAAAAAATTTAGAAAATTCAAAAGGACACCAATTGTATTTGCTTCAATATTTTCAACTTCAATTTACAATGAAATATAATGCTACTATTTAAAGGCATGTATTAGACCTTCAAATTACAACAATTATACTAAAAAAAATAAATTTATAACAAATAATTCAATGAACAGTGCAAATCGAATTCAATGAACAATCTCTACAAACACTACCATAATATTTTCTAGGAGACCCCAAACATTCTAATTTTTTATTCATTTGAATCTAGACATTCAGACCTTCAAATTCATATGGCATACATTAAATTTGGTTACCATTTAGCCTTTTCAATTCTAAAGCTAAAAAATTCCAGCTAATATTCAACAAATTTCTCCCTTAAACTCAAACTTTTTCGGTCTTTCATCCTGAACATCTTTTTGAATTTTTTAAACAAAATTATTAGTAGAGGCTTTGTAAAAATATTTGCAACTTGATCATAACTTGCAATATGAGCAAACATTTTATCATAGTCTATTCCTGCCTTTTGTTTGTAACCTTTTGCAATTGGGCACTCTATACCTTTCAATTTCTCCTTGAGCATTCATCTTTTTCTTGTATACCCACTTTACACCTATGGGTTTATCTCCTTTTGGTAAGTCCACCAAGTCCCAAGTTTAATTTTTATTTTTATTTTGTTTTCAATGGCCTTTATATCTTCATTCTTTGCGCCTTTCCACTTCTTGTCTCTTATAGTCTCCTTAAAAGAAATATCTTTTAAGTCTGCTAACAAACAAAAGAAGTATAGTCATATTGATCTTGTAGGCTCCGCCCGTTCTAGGTTGTCTCGGCTCTTCTTCATTATGATATACTTGAGGAGTTGTTGGAGTGATTATAAGGTGCAACACTCTATAACTCTCCTTTTTCTTGTGTCACATACTTTTGATTTTTCCAATCCCATGTGCTTTCTTCATCTACTTGTATATCTCGGTTTACAATTACTTTTTTATCAATTGGTTCAAACAACTTGAAAGCCTGTCATTTCATCATACCCGATGAACATATATTTCTTACTCTTATCACGAGTTTGGTTCTTAGTTGGTCTGGTGTATGCAATAAGCCACACTACCAAATACATTAAAATATGATATGGTTGGTTTATGACCACTCCAAGCCTCTTGTAGTGTTTGATTTACCAATTTTGTTTGCTAACATCGATTTTGCACATATATGGCACATTGTACAGCTTCTACCCTTTTTTGTCATGAGATTGCTTGGTTTTCTGTTTAAAAACTTCTATTTTTAACCTTGTTGCTATCCTCCTTTCTTCTAGTAGATCTAAGTCTAGGTGTCGCTGTCGTTTGTTACTTTCGGCATTGTAGACGGAAACTCTGTATGACGGGAGTGCGAGTTCGGCTAGAGATATGGCCTCTGATCCAAACAGTAAGGCATACGGTGTTTCACCCGTGGGGCCCCTAGCCGAAGTCTGGACTGCCCAAAGAGTTGCTGGGAGCTCATCAACCCATTTGCTGGATTTCCCTTCCAAGTTCTTTTTTAATGCCGTCAGTACTAGCTTGTTTGCTGCCTCTGCTTGACCATTGCCTTGAGGATGTGCGACTGACGACTTCCAGTGCTTGATTCCCAGGCGAGTGCACTCTACCGTGAATTTTTCCGCGAATTGAGTACCGTAGTCGGTTACCACCGCGCGAGGTGCTCCGTACCTACACAACACAAAGTCATGCAAGAATTTTAGAATATTTTCCTCGGTGGGAGCTGCTAGGGCCTTTGCCTCTACCCATCTAGAGAAGTAGTCTACGACCACCACCAGGTATTCGCTTCCTCTGGACTTCGGGAATTTCCCCATTAGATCAACTCCCCACATCTCAAAAGGCCATGCTGCCAAAATCGGGGTTTGGGGTATGGAAGGCAGTCGAGGTATACGTCGCATCTTCTGACATACGTTGCATCTTTTGACGAAGTTCTCTGCATCCTTCCGCAATGTCACCCAATAAAATCCCTGATTTAAGACCTTTTCTGAAAGAGGTCTGAAACCAAGATGCCCGCCACACACACCTTCATGCATTTCCTCCAATATGGACTGAGTGAGATTTGGCGAGATACAGCGAAGTAAGGGCCTGGTGAACGAACGACGATATAGGATGCCGTTGATTACTATGTACCGGGCAGCTCGTTGTCGTACCTGTCTAGCCTTAGTTTTGTCTTCGGGCAAGATGTCCGAGGTTATGTAATCGCGTAATTTGTCGATCCAGGTGGGTGCTTCGGTTGATTGTCTCAAAGGAAGGACGACTTCCGAAGTCGTGACAAGCTCTACTATTACTCCCAGAGTGTTGGGGGTTTCTCCTGATGCTATCTTCGCCAACTTATCAGCTGACTCATTCTGACTTCGGCATATTTTCTTAAGCGAAAAATGGCGGAACCGAGGGACCAATTGCTCCACCTTTTCAACATATCCTTTGATACATCTCCGAAAGATACATATCCATCCTCTATCTCTTGCATATCCATAAAGAAATTTTTGTGTACACACATATGATTGCTAGCACTGGTATGAAGATACCACACCATTCACCATGTCGTTTTCTAAAATGGTATCTTCACGAGCCATCATGAGAATATCATCTTCTTTATTCTCATATTCCACGACTAGATTTTTATTTTCTTCCACCTTCTTTTAGGAGTAACAATATTTTGCTTAGTGTCTATATTTTTCGCAATTATAACACTCGACATTTTGACGATTTGATCAGCCTCTTTCACGATTGTGTCCTAGTCCATGCTAATATTGTTGGCTCATTTGTCTTTTCTCTTCGGTTTTATTTTCACGACCACAATCTCCACCTTAAATAAAATTGTGATTTCCACGTCCACGTCCTCTTCTTCGGTTGGATTGTGCATACATCGTCTTGTCTTCCTTAATGATCTTTGTTTGTAAAGCTTGCTAGAAGACATATTGCTTCTGTTTCTTCTTTTTTCATGAGCTTCAAGAGAACTTGCAAGATCATCAATGGTCATTTCTCCTAAGTTCTTTGACTCCTCAATTGCACCCATAACATTCTCAAAATCACCCGTCAATAATCGAAGAATTTTCTTCACAACTCTTGCATATGTGAGAGTTTCTCTATTGAATTTGAGTTGATTCACCATAATTTTTACATGAGCTAAGTAGCTAGATATGTCTTTCGTATCCTTTATTTTCATGCCCTCCAAGTAACATGGGAACTTTGAGCACTTTACTCCTTTCCTCTAGGCAAGATTTGGGTAGACATAATCAAGAAGATTCCACTCATTCGAAAACTAAAATGCACATTCTTTCAGTCAAAAAATTTCGGAGGAGAAGGCTACCAAATTCCTGCACTAGACTTTCTAAATCAACTCAAATCATTGAACATACGTTCAATATCAAAGATGGGATATAATTTAGTGTTCAAATTTCCAAGCAATCTTAAGAAGTTGACTCTATCAAACTTTCACCTACCATGGGAAAACCTTATTAGGTCGATCGCAACTCTACAAAATCTTGAGATTCTCAAATTATTAAACAAAGCTTGTGAAGGTGAATCGTGAGATATGGAATTAGAAGAATTCCCCAAACTTAAATATCTTAAACTTCAGAGAATTTGAATCTTGTTCATTGGAACGTGAAAGAATATGATCCATGAGAATTCTCTATCGAATAAGATGAATAAATAGACTTTATACATAGAAAAGAAAATATCTAAAATATTCTCGTAACCTAATCAAATCAAATATAAATAAATTATAAAAAAATAAATACAATATCTTTAATAAAAATAATCATAAATTAATTATGTAATAGAATGCAAATAGTGAAAAATTACCTTGTTTTCAATTATTATTTGCTTTTTTTAAAAAACAAATGTTTAGTAATTAATCGTTGTAATTTAACATTTCACATCGTTTGTTTAAAGATCTTTTGTTATAAAATTGTGTATATATAATATAATATATGTATGTATGTATTAAATATATGTATTGAAGGGAGAAGGGAAGAGAAGAAGAGAGGAAGAGACGAGGGGAGAGGTCTCGGGAGTAAATGTAAAAGATGGAAATTTTCCTTTGTTTCAATTGAATTGTTGTATCTAAAACAAGGGGGTATTTATTACAAATTTTTACACTAGCTTAGCTAGTGTAAACTCCACTAAAGTATTAGTGGATTAAACACTAACTTTTATTTTCCCACTTAATCATATATATATATATATAAATATATATATATCTACTATTACAAAAATATTAGGTGATATTTATCACCTTTTGTAATTTTCTGGGATGATGGACATCCATTAATGTAATGAATCTTCGGGATTCATAACACTCCCCCTTGGATGTCCATTACATAAAGAATATGCCTCGTTAAAACCTTACTAGATAAAAACCCAGTGGGAAAAAAAAAATCTAGTGAAGGAAAAAGAGTACACTATTCTTCATGTGTAGATTTCTCCCCCTGATGAGATGATTTCTTGAAATCTTTAAATCGACGCAAACCAATTTTATATCTCAATTTTTCAAAGGTTGCTGTCGGAAGAGATTTAGTGAATATATCTGCAAGATTATCACTTGATCGAATTTGAAGCACATCAATTTCACCGTTCTTTTGAAGTTCATGAGTAAAGAAGAATTTAGGTGAAATGTGTTTCGTCCTATCTCCCTTAATATATCCTCCTTTTAATTGAGCTATACAAGCTGCATTATCTTCATATAGAGGAGTTGGAATCTCTCTTCTGGAGGATAACCACAACTCTCTCTAATATAATGGATCATTGACCTCAACCATACACATTCTCGACTTGCTTCATGAATGGCTATTATTTCAGCATGATTAGAAGAAGTTGCTGCTATTTTTGCTTCGTAGAGCGCCATGATATAGCAGTATTACCATATGTAAATAAATAGCCATTTTGAGAACGTGCTTATGCGGATCCGAAAGATAACCCGCATCTGCATATCCAATCAGTTCTGGATCATTTACATTTGAATAAAATAATCCGAGGTCAATTGTCCCTTGGAGGTATCTAAGGACGTGTTTAATACCATTCCAATGTGTCGTGTTGGTGAAGAACTAAATCTTGCTAATAGATTTATAGCAAATGCTATATCCGGTCTAGTATTATTTGCAAGATACATCAGTGCACCAATAGCACTCAAATATGGTACTTCAGGACCAAGTAGTTTTTCACCATTTTCTCGAGGTCTAAATATGTCTTTATTTATATCTAGCGACCTCACGACCATTGGAATACTCAATGGATATGCTTTATCCATGAAAAATCTTTTTAATACTTTAGCTGTATATGTTGACTGATGAACAAAAATTCCATCATTCATATGTTCAATTTGAAGTCCGAGACAAAACTTAGTTTTTCCAAAGTCTTTGACTTCAAATTCTCGTTTCAAACAATCTATAGCTTCTCGAAGCTCTTCTGGAGTTCCTATTAGATTGATATCGTCAACATATATAGCAAGAATCACAAAACCAAAATCTGTCTTCTTAATAAAAACACATGGACAGATTTGGTCATTTTTATATCCTGAATTCAACAAGAATTCACTAAGGCGGTTGTACCACATGCGTCCAGATTGTTTAAGCCCATATAATGATTTCTGTAATTTGATAGAATAATTTTCATGAGGGCCTTTAGAAGCCTTTGGTAATTTGAATCCTTCAGGGATTTTCATATAAATTTCATTTTCAAGGCTTCCATAAAGATAAGCTGTAATAACATCCATTAGACGCATGTCCACCTTTTCATGAACTGCCATACTTATTAGATATCGGAGTGTGATAGCATCAATAACGGGTGAATAAGTTTGATCATAATCAATTCCTGGCTTTTGCGAAAAGCCTTGTGCGACGAGTCGTGCTTTATATTTTACGACTTCATTATTCTCATTTCGTTTTCGCACAAACACCCATTTATAGCCAACAGGTTTTACATCCTTTGGCGTTTGGACTACAGGTCCAAAAACTTCTCGCTTCGCAAGCGAATTTAACTCCGATTGAATTGCATCTTTCCATTGAGGCCAATCAATTCTATGCCGACATTCTTCAACTGATAAAGGATCTAAATCCTCATTATCCTTGAAAATATCAAGGGCTACGTTGTATGCAAAAGCATTATCAATAACAACGTTTTTTCGATCCCAACTTTGATTTGAACTGGAATTAATAGAGATTTCAGAATTCTCTTCATTATTTGTAGTTGGAATATTTTCATCAGTTGTCCCTTGGTTTTCCTTTTCTATTTCATCAATATGATCTTCTAGATCATTTGTTCCTCTTTTCTTTCGAGGATTTTTATTTTTGGAACCAAGGGGTCGGCCACGCTTCTGACGTGTTTTTGATTCGATAGCTATAGGATTAATTTTCTGTCCTTCAGGAACTTCTATCCGTATAGGAGCATCTATAGCTGGAAGATGCGATTTAGTGACTCTGCTAGAGTCAGCAAAAGAATCTGGCAGTTGATTTGCAATTTGTTGCAAATGTATAATCTTTTGAACTTCAAGTTCACTTATATTTGTGCGTGGATCTAAATGATTCAAAGATGTTTTCCACGCAAGTTCAATTTTATGCCATTTATTCTCTCCCTAATTTGGGAACAAATTTTCATCAAAATGGCAATCAGCAAATCTTGCTGTAAATACATCACCCGTCAAAGGTTCAAGATACCTTATAATGGACGGGGAGTCAACCCAACATATATCCCCAATCTTCTTTGCGGACCCATTTTTGTCCGTTGGGGTGGTTCAATTGGAACATATACAGCACACCCAAAAATTCTCAAATAAGAAATATTTGGCTCTGAACCAAAAGCCAATTGTATGGGAGAAAATTTATGATAATTCGATGGCCTTAAACGCACAAGTGCTGCAGCATGCAAAATTGCATGTCCCCAGGCTGCTGTAGGGAGATTGTTTTCATCAATAATGGTCTAGCAATTAATTGCAGCCTTTTAATAAATGATTCAGCTAGACCATTCTGTGTGTGAACATGAGCTACAGGATGTTCAACAATTATTCCTATCGACATGCAATAAGAATTAAATGCATGCGAAGTAAATTCACCAGCATTGTCTAACGGATTCGTTTAATAGGATAATCAGGAAATTGCGCTCTTAAGCGAATTATTTGGGCAAGTAATCTCGCAAACGCCAGGTTGCGAGTCGATATTAAACAAACATGCGACCATCGGGTCGATGCATCAATTAAAACCATGAAATATCGAAATTGCCCACACGGTGGACTAATCGGTCCACATATATCTCCATGAATCCGTTCTAGAAATGTAGGACTTTCAGCTCCTACTTTCAATGGTGCTGGTCTTATAATTAATTTCCCTTTGGAACATGCAGCACATGAAAGTTTATCAGAAGTCAAAATCCTTTGATTTTTCAAAGGATGACCGTGCGTTGTTTCGATAATTTTTCGCATCATAATTGATCCCGGATGACCCAAACGGTCATGCCAAACTTTAAAAGTAGCGGGATTAGTAAACTTCTGGTTTACTAAATGATACGCCTCAATAGCAATTATTTTTGCATAATATAGGCCAGAGGATAGAGATGGTAGTTTTTCCAACAAAACTTTATTACCGGAGGTCATTTTCGTGATTCCCAAATATTCATGACCATTTTCTTCTATAGTCTCAACATGATATCCATTCCGTCGGATATCTTTAAAACTCAATAAATTTCTTTGAGATTTTGAGGAATATAATGCTTTTTCAATAGCAATCATAGTTCCTCCCGGTAATATTATATTAGCTCTTCCGGAGCCTTCAATAAGTTTTGCACTACCATTTATTGTGGTAACACTTGTTTCTCCCACATTCAGGTGAGAAAAATACTTCTGGTATTTCAATATGGTGTGCGTAGTTCCACTGTCAATAAGACAGACACTTTCAATATCGTTGTTCACAGAAATTTGAACAACAGCCATCTGTCTGATAACAAAATTTTACATAAATAAAAAAAATAAAATTAAGCATATAATATTACAATAAAAGTAATACTAACAATAAAAGTAATACTAAAATATTACAATAATTAGATAATAATATTCTATTTATTTTTGGACACTTCCATCTCCAATTAAATGATCAATTCTTCCTTCTGGATGCTCGAAAAAATCAGCAACATCCAAGTGAGTTATACCAACATCATTATCTTCAAGATCGTCATCTTTTATTTCATGAGACAAGTTTTGAGAAATAACTCAACAAGATATTTTGTCGTGCTACAGGCACGAGATCAGTGACCTTTCATGCCACAATGATAATATTTGTCTTCATAATTTTCGGAACAATATTTCCTTTCTCATTATATTTTGTCCACTTCAGGTGGTCATAAATATTTTTGGCACCTAAATTATTATCACGATTATAAGGGCCAATTTTATCATGGCGTCCATGATCATGACCACGGTAACGACCACTACCATGATCTCTTCTGGGATCATCATTCACTTCAGGGAATGGAGTAGAACCAGTAGGTCGAGTTTCGTGATTTTTTATCAGTAATTCATTATTCTGTTCCGCAGAAGATAAAAATTAATTCAAAGTATTTCTTAAAACTTTCTCACGATATTGTTACTGCAGGACAATATTCGTGGCATGAAAAGTGGAGTATGTTTTCTCCAACATATCATCATCTGTTACACAGTTTCAGCTGTGAAACTATTTTAAACATTGAGGAGTTATACTCACTCACGAATTTGAAATCTTGCAACCTCAGGTGCAACTAGTCATACCGTGCTTTCGGGATAACGACCATCTTCTGGTGGTCGAATTTTTCTTTCACGGTAATTTATTCATTTTTTTTTCAGATCTTCATGAACACGATCTTGTATTGATGATATTTTTATTTTATACAACGGTGTCTGCCGGACTCGTTGTAGCAAGATGCATTCAGGCATCTTGTGTCCATAACAAATAATTCTTTCTTGGTGATATCAAGAACCACAAATTTGAGTTTAATAAAATTTGACATAATAATAACAAAATACGTACCTGTAAAAACGTACCTAATTTTTCTTTAAATAAACTTTAAAAATACCTCTTACCCGATGGTAGAGACTCGTGCTGATAACGTGTTATAATATTGTGTATATATAATATAATATATGTATGTATGTATTAAATACATGTATTGAAGGGAGAAGGGAAGAGAAGAAGAGAGGAAGAGACGAGGGGAGAGGTCTCGGGAGTAAATGTAAAAGATGGAAATTTTCCTTTGTTTCAATTGAATTGTTGTATCTAAAACAAGGGGGTATTTATTACAAATTTTTACACTAGCTTAGCTAGTGTAAACTCCACTAAAGTATTAGTGGATTAAACACTAACTTTTATTTTCCCACTTAATCATATATATATATATATATATATAAATATATATATATATATCTACTATTACAAAAATATTAGGTGATATTTATCACCTTTTGTAATTTTCTGGGATGATGGACATCCATTAATGTAATGAATCTTCGGGATTCATAACATCTTTCAATTAAATCTAAAATTTTTTACTTATTGATGCGTTTAAATAGATAAAACTCTCTCAAAATGGAACAAAGTTTATGTAGGTAATGGATGCTATAGTTGACTTCTATTACAAATATGAATTATTTCACCTTAGAAATATTATATATATATATATATATATATATATTATTGTGAGAAGTGTGTGAAACAACAAAGAATAGTTTACTTCCCACTATATATTTTTTAATTAGTAGTATACAGATCTGGATTCATAAATATATATATTATTGTGAGAAGTGTGTGAAACAACAAAGAATAGTTTACTTCCCACTATGTATTTTTTAATTAGTAGTATACATATCTGGATTCATAAACACATGGAATTTATTGAATTATCATATACCAAGAAACTGACAAAATCATAGTAGGTATAGATTCTTCAAGGTGTATGTGTGTGCATATATATATATATATATATATATATAATGTCAAATTCACATCAATATTTCTCAAATTATAAAGATTTAGTAATATTAATTTTAAATTATAAAAAAAATTATGACATTAGTCATTCGGTTAAAAATTTAATTAAATCATTTATTAAGTAAAAAAAAACTTAAAATGTATTTATATCACAGGTATTTATGTTACTGCACTATTTTAAATATATTTAATAATAGATCGATTGACATAAATAATCCTTTAAACTATAGATGTTTGGTGATATTAGTTCTAAAATTAAATTTTTTTAAGTAAAATTAGTACTCACATTATAAAAAATTTGCGACATTGTTTCTTTCATTAAAAATTCTCAGGTAATTATAAAAAACTTGAAATATATTTATATGATATATATCTTTAAATAATATTGTAATATCATTCTTCCATTTTTTTTTCTCATTTTTTACATTTTCTTCTTCTTCTTCTTCATGTTCTTTTTGTTTGAAAAAAAAATCTCCATCTAATTTTTTTATCGTTTACATCAATTAATTTTCTCGAAACTTTTTATTTGTTGGGAAATGAAAACAAGAAAGCCGAAAGAAATAGATGAAGGAGGAAGATAAAAAAGAAGAAAGATGAAAATGATTATTATATGTATATATATTCTATATTAAGGAAAGAACTAATCTTATAATTTTTTTATAATTTTATCATTAATATTATTAAATATTTATAATTTGAGAATTATGTTAATTTACTTATTATTAAATATATTTAAATAATATAGTAATAGTATATTCCCTTTAAACAAAATTAACAAAATATTTAATGTTTTAAACCCTAATAATTGATTATATACAGTATGTACATATGTGAATAGGTATTTTAACATTTTAAATTCAAAACCTTGACTAATCTTCTTTTAAAATGTCCAATTGATCTTTTTTGTTTTTTCACACATCTCTTCCCAACTAGCCACTCTCTCTCTCTCTCTCTTGCTTTCTCTCTCTTCAACACCATACATATTCACCTTTCCTTCTAATTTCTTGAAAACCCTTTTCTCAGATCTCTTAATTACATAATTAATGGAGTTGGAAGAGCAGCAGGATGAGATAATAGTAGGTTTTAAAGATGAAGCCGAGAAGATAATTAATTGGCTTCAACAAGACAAAACATCGGATTTAGACATAGTTTCCATTATTGGAATGCCCGGAAATGGAAAGACGGTTCTGGCTAAGATGGTTTACAATCACACATCAGTTAAGTCTCAGTTCTACGTTCGTGCCTGGTGCTGTGTTTCTCAAGCATACCAAAAAAGGCAAGTATTACTTGATCTTTTGAGAGCCATGACTATGGAGGAAGAAAACCCTAGTCATCATGATTTTGATGAATTGAACGATGATCAGCTCTGTGAGGCTTTGTTTAAATCACTCTATGATAAAAGGTATTGTTGAAATCTTATTATGTTTACTTGTTTCAATTTTTTGGCTCAAGGGTATTTTTGTCATTTTCTTAATATCATTGAGGTCATTAAGTCATATAAGGTTTTATGATTGGATTCTAGTCAAATTTTTGTGTTAGATTAGATTATATAAATTATTGATTTATTTGAAACTTTTTGAGATATTTTTGTATCTACCATCTTTTTTTACTTTTTTAAATTAGAAATGAAATTAGTACTAATTGACTTACATCTCGTTGACTAAACCTGTTTTTTAGTGTATATTGGATATCATTACATCAAATTTTAGTTCTTTTCTAACAATTGGAAATTAGAATTAAAATTATTAGGATCATATTCAAATTAAATATGCAAGTCTTTAATTATATAATCGACTCACAAATTTACATGAAACAGGTATCTTGTTGTTTTGGATGATATTCGGAACATTGAAGTGTGGAATGATTTACAATTTGATTTCCCTAATAACAAAAACGGAAGTAGAATTCTCCTCACGAGTCGAATTGAAAGTGTGGCATTAGAGGCTAAACCAGATAGCGAACCACATGTTCTTCGCCTACTAACTGATTCTGAGAGCTTCGAGTTGTTAAAAAGGAAGTTATTTCAAACTCAAGATTGCCCTATAGATATTCAAGATGTGTTGATGAAAATTGCAAGGAATTGTAAGGGATTACCTCTTGCTGTTCAACTTTCTAGTGGTATTCTTGCAACCATGGAAAAAGAACATTGGCAAGATTTTGAGGAAAGATTGAATAGTACTATGATAAGTTCCTCGAATGTCCTTGAATTAAGCTACAAATCTTTGCCCGGTCATTTGAAATTGTGTCTTCTCTATTTTGGATCATTTTTACCCGACAAAGAAATTCTTGTTTCACGATTGGTATGGCGGTGGATAGCCGAAGGATTTGTGCAACCACCAAATAATGATGGTGATGAGAATAAGAGGTTGGAAGATATAGCAATTGAATACTTGATGGATTTGATCGACAGAAGCTTCATAATGGTAGCTAAAAAGGGATCAAGAGGTGGGATCAAAGAAATTAGGGTTCATGATTTGGTACATCTATTTTGTGTCTTGAAAGCTAAGGAAGAAAATTTCTTGCAAGTACGGAATCTTGAACAACAACAACAACAACAACTCGATATGTCAATGGAGCCTAATCGATTATGTATTTACTCATTGGAAAATCTTCTTCCATATTCGGTTCGTAATTTAAACTCTCTAATATTCATTGGAAATGGTTATGGAAGACTTTCCTTCTTGTCTGAATTCTCCCACACTAAACTTCTCAAAGTATTGGATTTGAGGGGATTCACTTGTACATCATTCCCATATGAAGTCGAAACCCTAGTTGAGTTGAGGTACTTAGCACTTTTCGGACACATTACATCCGTGCCATCGACAATTGTCAAATTGGAGAATTTGGAAACCTTTCTACTAAAGGGATTGTTGGCTGAAATTTCATTACCCTTGAATCTTCTACGATTGAAAAAATTGAAGCGTCTATTAGTGAAGAATCACGTGAGTTTTAGCATGCCGGAAAAGAATCTTGATCAAGAATATCCGGAATCGAGTAACGTGGAAACTCTAAGTACATTACTTCTTTCCTCCGAACAAGAATTCTTGAAAGACATAATCAAGAAGATGTCGCAAATTCGAACACTAAAATGCACTTTCTTGAGATCAAAGTATTACGGAGAAGGTTACCAAATTCCTGCCATAGACTTTCTAAGTCAACTTGAATCATTAAACGTGCATTCGTTATCGAAGGTAGGTTATGATTTAATGTTCAACTTTCCAAGCAACCTCAAGAAGTTGACTTTGTCAAATTTTCGTCTACCTTGGAAAAGCTTTACGAAGTCAATCTCAACTATGAAAAACCTCGAAGTTCTCAAATTACTAAACAAAGCTTGCGAAGGAGAATCGTGGGATTTGGAATCAGAAGAGGAAGAAGAAGAATTTCCAAACCTTAAATTTATGAAATTGGAGAATTTAGACATTGTACGTTTAAATGCAAGCAGCGGCAATTTTCCTCGTCTTCAAGAGTTGGTATTGAAGAAATGTGCAAAGCTTGAGCACATTTCTAACTATCTGGTAGAATTATGTAGTCTTAAATAACTAATGTTGAATGAATATTTCCATTCACATTTTTACTTTTAATTTTTTATTTTTAAATAATGTATTAATGGAATAAATATCATTTCTTTCTTTCATTGCTGTATATATATAAGAGGTTATATATACATTACCGAGTGTATCTATTCCAAGTTTTTAATTTTTTTTTAATATAAAATAAATTACGATTTTTAAGTTTAGTTACATTTTCATCTATCAACCTATATTTATTGATTTAGTTCAAGAATAAAATAGGGTTGTCATGATTCATATCTCCCATTCTCTCAAAATCTTAATATTTAAAGGCAAATTAACATAAATAGTATCCAAATTATAGAAATTTGGTGACATTGGTCCCCAAATCATTTTTTTGGTAGAATTGATCCCTGAACTAAAAAATATTGTGATATTAATCTTTCCGTTAAAAATTTTGTTAAATCATCTCTTAAGTAAAAAAATTTCAAAGGTATTTATGCCACTGCACTATTGAAATATATTTAATCATAGGTAAATTGACATAAATAGTCCTCAAACTATAGATGTTTAGTGACATTAGTCCTTAAATTATTATTTTTTTTTGTGAAATTGGTCCTCAAATTATAAAAAATTTGTGAAAATGGTACCATCGTTAAAAGTTCTTTGTTAAGAAAAAAAAAACTTCAAATATATTTATGTCGTTACACTATTTAAATATATTTAATATACATATATATTCAAATAATATTTTAATATCATTATCACATATTTTTTTCATTATTTTTATCTTTTCTTGTTCGTGTTCTTTTTTTTTTTTTGAAAAAAAAAATTGCTTCATCTAATTTTCTTATTGTTTGCACCAATTAATTTTCTACCAACTTTTTATTTGTTGGAAATGAAAACAAGGAAAGTGGAAAGGAAAGAGAAGAAGGGGGAGGAAGACAAAGAAAAATAAACTTGAAATGATATTTATAAATATATTTAAATAATATAATGACATAAATATCTTAAGTATTTAAGAAAAGAATCAATCTCACAATTTTTTTATAATTTAAGGGCAAACGTCACCAAATATCTATAGTTTGGAGACTATTTATGTCAATATATCTATTATTAAATATATTTAGTTTTTTTTAATTCACATACATTATTTAGTTTGAAGTTATTTTATTACTTTATCTATTTATTTATTTAGTATTTTATTTTAAAAAAATTTTACTTATATAAAAAAATTAGTCTCCAAAATAATTGTAATAGCCTAAAAAACAATTTTATGTATAATTAATAATTGACATTAGAAATAAAATAAAAATACTAATATATTCTTTTATATTTTCGAATAATATATTTTTATATATATAACCAAAAAATGAATTCACTTTATTTAAATTATTAACGAAACCGCCAAGAAATGTTTAACGTGACTCAAATCAACTTAGAATGACTATCCGGACGGCCGGACCCCTTAAATTAAAAATAAATAAATAAATAAATAAAATAAGTCAATGAATCAATTAAACCCAAATAAATAAAATAGGACCAATATCGTGAATGGCCTATGAAACAATAATTTGTGAAAGCAGTTGACATATACTCTCCTCTTCTATCGGACCGTAAGGCCTTGATCCAAAGATTAGTTATCTTCTCCATTAACACCTTGAATTTCTTGAACACCTCAAATGCTTCTGAATTTTCTTTCAAAAAATAGACCTAAGTCTTCCTTTTCCCACTAAAAGAATTTGGTGTGATTGAGCCACAAATGTCACTATGTACCAATTCGAGGGATCTCCTTGCATGATATTTTGCATTCTTTTCAAATGTTGTTCTTGCTTTATTTCCAAGTACACTTCCTTTACAAAACTTTGTGTTGTAGTCCATGTTTGGTAGTCCATAAACTATTTCCTTTTATGCTAACTCTTATAGTCCACCATAATGTAAGCGTCCATAAACCATAGTCATGTTTTGTCCTTCATATCAACTTGCAAACACCCCTCTTGCAGATTATTTAAATTAAGTTTGAACATTCAATTCTTAGTCATCTCCACATGTGCAATCAAGCGATCATTTTTATTCTTCAAGAATAGCATTCAATTTTTCATAAAAACTAAATATCCTTTCTCCAACAATTAACTCATACTAAGAATGTTATTCTTCAAGTCAAGTACATAATAAACATCCTCCATCGTACCTTCTTTTCCATCTTTTTGGGAAAACATATTCTTCCTCTGTCTTTGACTTAAACCTTTGATACATCTCCGAAAGATACATATCCATCCTCCATCTCTTGCATATCCACAAAGAAATTTTTGTGTACACATATATGATTGCTAGCACTGGTATCAAGATACCACACCATTCACCATGTCGTTTTCTGAAATGGTGTCTTCACGAGCCATCATGAGAATACCATCTTCTTTATTCTCATATTCCACGACTAGATTTTTATTTTCTTCCACCTTCTTTTAGGAGTAATAATATTTGCATAGTGTCTATATTTTCCGCAATTATAACACTCGACATTTTGACGATTTGATCAGCTTCTTTCACAACCGTGTCCTAGTCCACGCTAATATTGTTGGCTCGTTTGTCTTTTCTCTTTGGTTTTATTTTCACGACCACAATCTCCACCTTAAATAAAATTGCGATTTCCACTTCCACATCCTCTTCTTCGGTTGGGTTGTGCATACATCGTCTTGTCTTCCTTAATGATCTTTGTTTGTAAAGCTTGCTAGAAGACATATTGCTTCTGTTTCTTCTTCTGTTTTTCATGAGCTTCAAGAGAACTTGCAAGATCATCAATGGTCATTTCTCCTACGTTCTTTAACTCCTCAATTGCACACATAACATTCTCAAAATCACCCGTCAATAATCGAAGAATTTTCTTCACAACTCTTACATATGTGAGAGTTTCTCCATTGAATTTGAGTTGATACACCATAATTTTTACATGAGCTAAGTAGCTAGATACGTCTTTCGCATCCTTTATTTTCATGCCCTTCAAGTAACATGGAAACATTGAGCACTTTACTCCTTTCCTCCGGGCAAGATTTGGGTAGACATAATCAAGAAGATTCCACTCATTCGGAAACTAAAATGCACATTCTTTCAATCAAAAGATTTCGTAAGAGAAGACTACCAAATTCCTGCACTAGACTTTCTAAATCAACTCAAATCATTGAACATACGTTCAATATCAAAGATGGGATGTAATTTAGTGTTCAAATTTCCAAGCAATCTTAAGAAGTTGACTCTATCAAACTTTCACCTACCATGGGAAAACCTTATTAGGTCGATCGCAACTCTACAAAATCTTGAGATTCTCAAATTATTAAACAAAGCTTGTGAAGGTGAATCGTGAGATATGGAATTAGAAGAATTCCCCAAACTTAAATATCTTAAACTCAGAGAATTTGAATCTTGTTCATTGGAACGTGAAAGAATATGATCTGTGAGAATTTCTATCGAATAAGATAAATAAATAGACTTTACACAGAGAAAAAGCGAATATCTAAAATATTCTCAAATCAAATATAAATAAATAATAAAAAAATAAATACAATATCTTTAATCAAAATAATCAGAAATTAATTATGTAATAGAATGCAAATAGTGAAAAATTACCTCGTCTTCAATTATTATTTGCTTTTTTTTTAAAAAAAAAAAACAAATGCTTAATAATTAATCATTGTAATTTAACATTTCACATCGTTTGTTTAAAGATCTTTCAACTAAATCTAAAACTTATTATTTATTGACGTATTTTAAATAGATAAAACTCTCTCAAAATAGAACAAAGTTTATGTAGGTAATGGATGCTATAGTTGACTTCTATTACATATATGAATTATTGCACCTTAGAAATATAATATATATATATATATATATATATATTATTGTGAGAAGTGTGTGAAACAACAAAGAATAGTTGACTTCTATTACAACTATGAATTATTGCACCTTAGAAATATATATATATATATTATTCCCACTATGTATTTTTTAATTAGTAGTATACAGATCTGGATTCATAAACACGTGGAATTTATTGAATTATCATCTACCAAGAAACTGACAAAATCATAGTAGGTATATATTCTTCAAGGTGTATGTGTGCATATATATATATATATATATATATATATATTAATATATATTATGGCAAATTCACATAAATACTTTTCAAATTATAAAGATTTAGTGATATTAATTCCAAATAAAAAAAAATTATGACATTTGTCATTTCGTTAAAAATTCAATTAAATCATCTATTAAGTAAAAAAACTCAAAATGTATTATATCACACGTATTTATGTTACTGCACTATTTTAAATATATTTAAGAACAAATCAATTGACATAAATATAATATATATATATATATATATATATATTATTCCCACTATGTATTTTTTAATTAGTAGTATACATATCAGGATTCATAAACACATGGAATTTATTGAATTATCATCTACCAAGAAACTAACAAAATCATAGTAGGTATCTATTCTTCAAGGTGTATGTGTGCATATATATATATAATGGCAAATTCACATAAATTTAGTGACATTAATTCCAAATAAAAAAAAAATTATGACATTGGTCATTCCGTTAAAAATTCAATAAAAAAATTCAAAATATATTTATATCACACGTATTTATGTTACTGTACTATTTTAAATATATTTAAGAACAGATCAATTGACATAAATATAATATATATATATATATATATATATTATTCCCACTATGTATTTTTTAATTAGTAGTATACATATCAGGATTCATAAACACGTGGAATTTATTGAATTATCATCTACCAAGAAACTGACAAAATCATAGTAGGTATCTATTCTTCAAGGTGTATGTGTGCATATATATATATATATATATATAATATATATATATATAAAATGGCAAATTCACATAAATACTTTTCAAATTATAAAGATTTAGTGACATTAATTTCAAATAAAAAAAAAATTATGACATTGGTCATTCCTTTAAAAATTCAATTAAATTATCTATTAAGTAAAAAAAACTCAAAATATATTTATATCACAGGTATTTATGTTACTGCACTATTGTAAATATATTTAAGAGCAGATAAATTGACATAAATATATATATATATATATATATATATATATATATATATATATATATTATTGTGAGAAGTGTGTGAAACAACAAAGAATATTTGACTTCTATTACAACTATGAATTATTGCACCTTAGAAATATATATATATTATTCCCACTATGTATTTTTTAATTAGTAGTATACATATCTGGATTCATAAAAACATGGAATTTATTGAATTATCATCTACCAAGAAAGTGACAAAATCATAGTAGGTATATATTCTTCAAGGTGTATGTGTGCATATATATATATATATATATTATGGCAATTCACATAATTACTTTTCAAATTATAAAGATTTAGTGACATTAATTTCAAAAAAAAAAATTATGACATTGGTCATTCCATTAAAAATTCAATTAAATCATCTATTAAATAAAAAAACTTAAAATATATTTATATCACATACAGGTATTTATGTTACTGTACTATTTTAAATATATTCAACAACAGATGAATTGACATAAATATAATATATATATTATATATAAGTGTGTGAAACAACAAAGAATAGTTGACTTCGATTACAACTATGAATTATTGCACCTTAGAAATATATATATATATATATATATATATATATATATATTATTCCCACTATGTATTTTTTAATTAGTAGTATACATATCTGGATTCATAAAAACATGGAATTTATTGAATTATCATCTACCAAAAACTGACAAAATCATAGTAGGTATATATTCTTCAAGGGGTATGTGTGCATATATGTATATATATATATATATATATATATATATATATATATATATATATATATATTATATATTATTCCCACTATGTATTTTTTAATTAGTAGTATACATATCTGGATTCATAAACACATGGAATTTATTGAATTATCATCTACCAAGAAACTGACAAAATCATAGTAGGTATATATTCTTCAAGGTGTATGTGTGCATATATATATATATATATATATATATTATGGCAATTCACATAAATACTTTTCAAATTATAAAAATTTAGTGACATTAATTCCAAACTAAAAAAAAATTATGACATTGGTCATTCCGTTAAAAATTCAATTAAATCATCTATTAAGTAAAAAAAACTCAAAATGTATTTATATCACAGGTATTTATGTTACTGCATTATTTTAAATATATTTAATAACATATCAATTGACATAAATAGTCCTTAAACTATAAATGTTTGGTTATATTAGTCCTTAAATTTAATTTTTTTTTTGGTGAAATTGATACTCACACTATAAAAAATTGCGACATTATTTCTTTCGTTAAAAATTCTCAGATAATTATAAAAAATTTCAAATATATTTATGTGATTACATTATTTAAATATATTTAATAATATATACAATCTATATACATATATCTTTAAATAATATTGTAATATCATTCTTCCATATTTTTTTCTCATTTTTTACATTTTCTTCTTCTTCTTCATGTTGTTTTTGTTTAAAAAAAATCTTCATCTAATTTGTTTATGGTTTACATCAATTAATTTTCTCGAAAATTTTTATTTTTTGGGAAATAAAAACAAGAAAGCGGAAAGAAATAGATGAAGGAGGAAGATAAAAAAGATTCGGGATCAATATTACCAAACATCTATAATTTGGGAACTATTTATGTCAATTTACTTATTATTAAATATATTTAAATAGTACAGTAACATAAATTTTTTCCAAAAATGTTTTGTTTATCGAAATGATCAATGTCATAATCTTTTAAATCTTAATAATTGATTATATAGAGTATGTACATATGTGAATAGGTATTTTAATATTTTAAATTCAATACCTTGACTAATCTTCTATTAATATGTCCAATTGATCTTTTCTGTTTTTTCACATATCTCTTCCCAACTTTGCCACTCTCTCTCTTTCTCTCTCTTCCTTTCTCTCTCTTCAACACCATACATATTCACCTTTCCTTCGAATTTCTTGAAAACCCTTTTCTCAGATCTCTTAATTACATAATTAATGGAGTTGGAAGGGCAGCAGGATAAGATAATAGTAGGTTTTGAAGATGAAGCCGAGAAGATAATTAATCGGCTTCTACAATACAAATCGGATTTAGACATAGTTTCCATTATTGGAATGCCCGGAAATGGAAAGACGGTTCTGGCTAAGATGGTTTACAATCACAGATCAGTTATGTCTCAGTTCCACGTTCGTGCCTGGTGCTTTGTTTCTCAAGCATACCCAAAAAGGCAAGTATTACTTGGTCTTTTGAGAGCCATGACTATGGAGCAAAAAAGGCAAGCATACCCTAGTCATCGTGATTTTGATGAATCGAGCGATGATCAGCTCGGTGAGGCTTTGTTTAAATCACTCTATGCTAAAAGGTATTATTGAAATCTTATTATGTATACTTGTTTCAATCTTTTCGGCTCAAGGGTATTTTTGTCATTTTCTTAATATCATTGAGGTCATTAAGTCATATAAGTTTTTATGATTGGATTCTAGTCAAATTTTTGTGTTAGATTATATAAATTATTGGTTTTTCTGAAAATTTTTGATATATTTTTGTATCTACCATGTTTCAAATTCATGACTTTTTTAAGTTATAAGTGAAATTATTACTAATTGAGTTAACCTGACTAAACCTGTTTCTTATATTGGATATCATTAGATCAAATTGTTGGAAATTAGAATTAAAAATTATTAGGATCATATTCAAATTAAATATGCTAGTCTTTAATTATATAATCGACTCACAAATTTACATGAAACAGGTATCTCGTTGTTTTGGATGATATTTGGAACATTGAAGTGTGGAACGATTTACAAACTTATTTCCCTAATAACAAAAATGGAAGTAGAATTCTCCTCACGAGTCAAATTAAAAGTGTGGCATTAGAGGCTAAACCATATAGCGAACCACACGTTCTTCGCCTACTAACTGATGCTGAGAGCTTCGAGTTGTTAAAAAGGAAGTTATTTCGAACTCAAGATTGCCCTATAGATATTCAAGATGTGTTGATGAAAATTGCAAGGAATTGTAAGGGATTACCTCTTGTTGTTCAACATTCTAGTTGTATTCTTGCAGCCACGGAAAAAGAACATTGGCAAGATTTTGTGGAAAAATTGAATTGTCCTATGATAAGTTCCTCGAATGTCCTTGAATTAAGCTACAAATCTTTGCCCGGTCACTTGAAATCGTGTCTTCTCTATTTTGGATCATTTTTACCCGACAAAGAAATTCTTGTTTCACGATTGGTATGGCGGTGGATAGCCGAAGGATTTGTGCAACCACCACCACCACCAAATAATGATGGTGATGAGAATAAGAGGTTGGAAGATTTAGCAATTGAATACTTGATGGATTTGATCGACAGAAGCTTCATAATGGTAGCTAAAAAGGGATCAAGAGGTGGGATCAAAGAAATTAGGGTTCATGATTTGGTACATCTATTTTGTGTCTTGAAAGCTAAGGAAGAAAATTTCTTGCAAGTACGGAATCTTGAACAACAACAACAACAACAACTCGATATGTCAATGGAGCCTAATCGATTATGTATTTACTCATTGGAAAATCTTCTTCCACATTCGGTTCGTAATTTAAACTCTCTAATATTCATTGGAAATGATTATGGAAGACTTTCCTTCTTGTCTGAATTCTCCCACACTAAACTTCTCAAAGTATTGGATTTGATGGGATTCACTTGTATATCATTCCCATATGAAGTCGAAACCCTAGTTGAGTTGAGGTACTTAGCACTTTCTGGACACATTACATCCGTACCGTCGACAATTGTCAAATTGGAGAATTTGGAAACCTTTCTACTAAAGGGATTGTTGGCTGAAATTTCATTACCCTTGAATCTTCTACGATTGAAAAAATTGAAGCGTGTATTAGTGAATAATCACGTGAGTTTTAGCATGCCGGAAAAGAATCTTGATCAAGAATATCCGGAATCGAGTAATGTGGAAACTCTAAGTACATTACTTCTTTCCTCCGAACAAAAATTCTTGAAAGACATAATCAAGAAGATGCCACAAATTCGAACACTAAAATGCACTTTCTTGAGATCAAAGTATTACGGAGAAGGTTACCAAATTCCTGCCCTGGACTTTCTAAGTCAACTTGAATCATTAAACGTGCATTCGTTATCGAAGGTAGGTTATGATTTAGTGTTCAACTTTCCAAGCAACCTCAAGAAGTTGACTTTGTCAAATTTTCGTCTACCTTGGAAAAGCTTTACGAAGTCAATTTCAACTCTGAAAAACCTCGAAGTTCTCAAATTACTAAACAAAGCTTGCGAAGGAGAATCGTGGGATTTGGAATCAGAAGAGGAAGAAGAAGAATTTCCAAACCTTAAATTTATGAAATTGAAGAATTTAGACATTGTACGTTTAAATGCAAGCAGCGACAATTTTCCTCGTCTTCAAGAGTTAGTATTGAAGAAATGTGCAAAGCTTGAGTACATTTCTGACGATCTGGTAGAATTATGTAGTCTAGTTACATTTTCATCTTTCAAGTAATATTTATTGATTTAGTTCAAGAATAAAATAGGTTCTCATGATTCATATCTCCCATTCTCTCAAAATCTTAATATTTAAAGGTAAATAAGCATAAATAGTTTCTAAACTATAGAAATTTAGTGACATTGGACAACTGAACAACTGAATTGTTAGCATAGCTTGCTTCTCCAATCCCAGCTTTCATGCAGAGGCTTTTTGCAACTTCCATTTCTCTTAGTGATTTTAGATTGCTAAAGCTTGCTTGCTTTTTATCTTTGCTTCTTTTTCAAATGCTTTAGGATATATTGTCTTTCTTCTTTAAGGCACCTGAATTTATAGAGAAGAGAGATGAGTTAAATGTATTAATCCACCAACCCATGTGATCAATTTTTCTGGTCAAAATTTCACTTATAATTATAAAGTAAGAACTAAGGAAAAAGAAAGGAAAGAGTTAGAATTGGATTAGGTTAGAGACACGGCAATATATATATATATATATATATATATATACACTGTGTGTGTGTGCAATTGGTATTGGATGGCCACTTTACTCTTCCATTTGTATTAAAAAAATGGTATATTTGTTGACTATATCTCCTCAATTTAAAACTTTTAATTCTATCCTCCAAGTATACACCAAGTTATTAAACATGTTAGTTTAATTTTCTTATACATAAACTCTCAAACTCAATAGAAATACAAATATTACGAGTACTTCCTAATAGAGTATCAATACGCCTTAAATTTGAAAACATAAAAAAAAAACACCGAAATATATATATATATATATATATATATATATATATATATATATATAGATATATATATATATATATATATATAGAAAGGGAATAAATTCGGCACTCCGATATCAACGCACTTCGGGATTTACTAAGCATGGCCACCGAAGTAGAGGGAGTCACACAATGTCTGGATATGAAATGAGGTGGAGCACTTCGACATAGAACATCGGAGTGGAGGTGGTCAAAGCACAACCTGTTAGTACCTCTTTTTGGAAGGCCTTACAGTCCCAAGGAGGATGATGAGTCAGCTAGATAGGTGTCAATGTGCTAAGATGTACCTTTGACATGTGGCAGGACGAATATTCCCATAATCAACAAGTGGCAAGACAAATATTCCCAAATTGGCATGCGGTATGGTGGTTCAACAATCAAAGGTAAACCGCTTGGTTACGAGGCAATAAGAGGTAAAGATTTTTATTATAAATAGGGGCAAGAAGGAAGGAAAAGGGGCTTTTTCCATCTTCCTGGACTCAGACATACATTTTATCTTCATACACTTATCTCATCTGAGATTACTTTTCTTAAGTCAAAATTCTGACAAAATCATCGGAAGGTCATCTTCGGGAACCCCCGTCGTTTGACTTCCACTTGCAGGTATCAGATCCAGATTCGGAAGCGAAACACCCGCGACAGAAATTTCCCGATCAGTTTGGTTCCGTTACCGGGAACTTGAAACTTTTATTCCAGACGTCCGGTGAAAGAGTCAACATGAGTAATCAAAGATCGCTCCAGTCAACAACCCAATCGGCGTTAAAGACTATTGCAACCCCACCGCCACCGACATCAAAACCAACACCGAACGAACCCTTGAACAAAGAAAGGGTTCAAGAATCAGCAATGCCAGTAATATCAATGCATGTAGAGGCTGCCTCACGGGAGATTCAGCGTTTGCAACAAGAAGTTGAAAAGTTGCAGAAAAGACAGGAGTTGATGGATGACTGGGCTCGTTTGCAGCAGAAGGCTGCTAACTTGGGAGAGACACTACCCCCTATGAGTCTCCAAGCCGCGCCACCCGTTCATCAACCAGTGCAATCACAAGTAGCTCAGAGCGCGATGAGAAACCCTCCAGTTCCGTCTCATGGGTTTCAAATAGATCCCCACAATGTAATGAATGTAAATCCGGCCTCATATAAATTGAAGGGTGAAGCTTCAAGAGCGCCTCCGAGAAGTGAGGTCGGAGAGTCCAAACATCATGTTCCTGTGCGATTGTCACCCGGAATTGAACGAGTTGCCAGCACTAGACGAGGACCGGAACGTCAATTCTCAGCCGCAAAGTCATCACCCAAATCAGTAATAAAGAAGGTGTCTCGACAAGCATTAGTAAAGAAAGGGGCTGAGACGGTTCAGAAGGCTTTCGAGATGGGACCGTTCGAGGCATGGATCAGAGACGTCCTCCCGGACAGCAACTTAAAATTTACTCAATTTGATTTGTACAATGGGAGAACAAAACCACAGGAACACATATGTAGGTACAAATCATTAATGAGTTTGGTGTCCGGTGACGAAGCCGTGCTGTGTAAAGCCTTTCCCAGCACATTGACTGAGAAAGCGTTGACATGGTTCACTACCCTGAAGGCGAACAATATAGATTCATGGTATACGTTAGAAAGGAAGTTTTTGGATAAGTTCAGCACGGCTGGCGAACTCCCAAAGACGAGGGGGGACTTAACTAATGTTAAGCAAAGAGTCGATGAACCCCTCTTGGAATATTTGGAAAGATTTAAGAGAATGTATGACGAAATCGAAGGTTTAAGTCAGGATACAATGATCACTTGTTTTGAGGGGGGTTTGAAGTCTCACGCCCTCAAAACAGAGTTCTGACTCCGACACCCGCGAACTGTCGGAGAAATGTTTAAGACTGCGAAGCATGTAGCATTGGCCATTGAACAACCGGATCGAAGAACCTTGGTACTGAAAGAGATGGTTGACGTTGACAAGAGTGAAAAGCCCCAGTTCAATTCACGCCCTAACATGCCAAAGGGGAGTTCTAACAGAGGAAAGCCTTTCACTCTAGGAGGGAAACCGAATTCCCGACCAAGTTTCAATACGGGGATAAGAAATCGAAGTCCGAAGAATGAAAGGCCATTCGGATTGAATATACCTGTGGAAAATGTGGTCGCAGTGCTGAAGGAAAAGTACGGAGTCAAGAGTCTGCCACCTCTAAATCCGCTCACCGACGGAATGCGTGACCGGAGTAGATATTGTGACTTTCACCAAAATTACGACCACGATACTGAATATTGTTACCAACTAAAAAAAATCATTGAATCTCTGAAACGAAAAGGAGCATTAGCGGAGTTCATAAAAGATGGGTTGCCCCGTGAACCGCAGTCCTCAAAAGGAAAGGAGAAGGTGATCGACGTTATTCTTAACGAAGCCCCGTCAATGACCCAGCTGAAACGACAGATTCATTTGTTGAAGGAATCGTATGTCATCCCAAGAAGTGTAGAAAAGGAAGATGTCATTTCATTTTCAAAAGCGGAGTTAGCACCCACGAGAGGAAAGAAGTTGAATCCGATAATATTGGACGTATCCATAACCCACCCTAATTTTCAACAATTCCTAGTGCGTCGAGTTTTGATGGATTTCGGGGCCTCGTCTAATATAATGTATTACCAGTGCTTCCGAGACATGGGGTTGGGAGAAGAAATGTTAAAACCCACTTCGACAACGCTAGAAGGATCTACCACTCACAAAGTGATAACCGGAGGTATTATAATGTTGAATGTGACCCTTGGTACTGGCTTGGCCAGCCGAACCGAAGAAGTCGAATTTTATATTGTGGACGTGCAGTCAGTCTACAATGCGATTTTAGGCACACCGGCACAGGCCTCCTTCGACGCAGTTATTTCTGTTCCGCACCAACGAGTTAAGTTCCCGACTCCAAAAGGAATCGGAGTGGAGCTGAGCAACCCAAAGGGGATGTTGGATTACCTAATAAGATATAGGAAAGCAAATCTTGATGCAAAACATACTCCATCTCCGATCGCAATGCTAAATGATCTCGGTGGTACTTCGATTCCGGATCGGATTCCCGAAGAGGAAGTGAGTCATCCACGGTCACCAGAATATGAAGAAATCATCATTCACACGCAGTTCCCTGAACAGAAGATAAAAATTGGGCGAAATCAATCCAATGAAGAGAAAAAGCAATTGGAGGAGTTTCTGATTCAACATAAGGACAACTTCGCCTGGCGTACTTCGGATATGCCCGGGATTGATTCAAACATCGCTGAGCACCGACTAAATATAGACCCCGCGATAATCCCGGTGCAGCAAAAGACCCAAAGATTCAAAGATGAGAAAGAAGCCGCCATAAAAGAACTGGAAAAACTCCTTCAAGCCAAGTTCATCCGAGAGATAGTATATCCGACTTGGTTGGCTAATGTGGTCATGGTCAAGAAATCTAATGGGAAATGGAGGACATGTGTAGATTTTACCGATCTGAATCGCGCCTGCCCTAAGGATTGTTACCCATTACCAAAAATCAGTTCCTTAGTAGACGCCACTGCAGGTTATAAAACATTTAGTTTTTTTAGATGCATTTTCGGGATATCATCAGATAAAGATGAATGTGGCAGACCAAAAACACACCTCCTTCCAGGCAGTAGGAAGGACCTTCTGCTACAACGTTATGCCCTTCGGACTAAAGAATGCGGGGGCTACTTATCAGAGAATGGTCGATAAAGTTTTTAAGGAACAAATTGGCAGGAACGTCGAAGTATACGTAGATGATATGGTGATTAAGACTCCTATCAGAAAATCCCATCTGGAGGACTTGAAAGAGACATTCGACACCCTAACGAAGTACCAGTTGAAGTTGAACCCAAATAAGTGTACCTTCGGAGTACACTCCGGAAAGTTTTTGGGTTTCATGATGACCGAACGGGGTATTGAGGTCAATCCCGAAAAAATTGAAGCACTCATGAAAATGGTGGAACCTCGATGCGTCAAAGACGTGCAAAGGCTTAATGGATGCATCGCCGCACTTGGTAGGTTCATTTCAAAGTCAGCCGAACGATGTCTACCATTTTTTAAGGTCTTAAAGCAAAACGCAAAAAATTTCACATGGACCGCGGAGTGCAGAGAAGAATGGGCGAAGTTGAAAGAGTATCTCCAGAACCCTCCACTTCTAAGTTCACCCGAAGTAGGTGAAGTTTTGTATCTATATTTGTCGGCCTCCAATTTAGCTGTAGCATCGGTTTTACTTCGGGAGGTTGCTCGTAAACAACTCCCGATTTACTATGTAAGTAAAGTTTTAAACGGGCCTGAATCCAGGTACCCTAATGTAGAAAAGTTTGCTTATTCTTTGGTTGTTGCTACACGGAAGTTACGAATTTACTTCACTGCCCACACAATAGTGGTCTATACCAATTTTCCACTTAAACAAAATTTTCACAAAATGGATCAATCCGGAAGGATGTTGAAGTGGTCCATCAAATTATGTGGATACGATATAAAATTCCAACCCCGCACAGCAATCAAGGCGCAAGCTTTGGCGGATTTCATAGCGGAATCCTCTTTTACGGAGGATGGAGGACTAGCAGTTGTTCCTTTCGAATCCCAACCTCGACCGACCTTTAATCACTGGACTATGTATGTCGATGGGTCAGTAAATGTACGAGGTGCAGGGATAGGAATAATCATGAAGTCACCAAAAGAAGAACAGGTGGAGTATAAGAGCATTCGGCTCGATTTTCCTGTATCAAATAATCAGGCCGAATACGAAGCTCTAATTCGCGGACTCCTTTGGGCCAATGAAGCTGGGATTAAGTCAATAGTCGTATATAGTGATTCTCAGGTAGTTGTACGACAAATGAATGAAGACTACACAGTCAACTCTGCCAATTTAAGGAAATATTTGGAGAAAGCTAAGGAGCTAAAATGATCATTTGATCATTTTTGTCTGGACAAGATAGATTGCCTACAGAATAAGGATGCAGACCAATTATCCAGCGTAGCTTCTGGGGATATCCCAAATTAGCTTCTCATTGAAGTCGAAGTAAGTTCTTCATCCCCAATAGATTCCGATGACCAGATAATGGCGACCTTACCAGGTGAAACTACTTGGATTGATAAGATTAAGAACTACATCGAACAAGACTTACTCCCAGAAGATTGTCATGAAGCGCAAAGAGTTCGGAGACACAGCGCTCGATACGTAGTTCATGAAGGAATTTTATACCGTCGGTCATTTACCAAACCACTACTTCGCTGTGTTCCCCCGAATATGATATAGTCGGTTTTGGAGGAAATCCATGAAGGAGCTTGCGGGGGCCATCCCGGAGCTAGAGCACTAGCCTCAAGAATACTCCATCAGGGATATTATTGGCCGACTCTTCGGCAGGATGCTTTGAACTTCGTCAAAAAATGTCATACGTGCCAGATCCTCGGAGATATACTACGCCTCCCCTCGATATAACAAACCCCGGTATTGGCTACCTGGCCTTTCGATATTTGGGGAATGGACCTCATGGGACGATTCTCGAAGTCACGAAGTGGTTTTGAATACTTGGTAGTAGTTGTGGACTATTTTTCTAAGTGGGTTGAGGCTCAACCATTGACCAGTCCTTCAGAAGATAATGTAATCAAGTTCTTTCATAACTCCGTATTATGCAGATTCGGAGTACCCCGGGCGGTAGTAACGGATCATGGTACCCAATTTTCTAACAAATTCACTGCCGAATGTGAGCAATTTCACATAAGACACTGGCAATCATCAGCGGCACATCCTCAAGGCAACGGACAAGCAGAGGCAGCTAATAAGCTAATACTTCGAGCTTTAAAGAAAACCCTTGAAGGTACTTCGAAGAAATGGGTGGATGAATTGCATACTGCTTTGTGGTTAGTTCGTACTTCGACTCGGGGGCCAACCGGGGGTTTGCTGGTATACGGAAGCGAAGCCATGGCACCAGCCGAACTCGGACTTCCCACACACCGAGTTTTGATGTACAACAGTAATGATAATGATCAAAATCGACGGTACAATCTGGACTTTTTGGACGAAAGGCGTAAAGCTGCGAGACTTCGTATGGAGGCCTACAAAGGAAAAACGAAGTTGTACCATGATAAGAAAACCGTCTATCGACCTCTACATGTCGGAGATTGGGTACTCCGGAAGATCGAAGGCACGACAAGGGCACTTAATGCGGACAAGCTGACTCCAAATTGGGAAAGCCCATATAAAATACACAGTGAGATAAAAAAGGGCACTTTTCGTTTGATTGACAAAGAAGGTGTTCCACTTCGTTGTCCTTGGCATGCAGACCACCTGAAGAAATATTACGTCTAATTTTGTCAAGTATGTATTTTGAGTTTAAGCTTATACCAAAGTTTAGACTTGATGCTTGACAATCATGCAATTCAAGATGTAAGATGGCATCACCTCCTCTCTTTATTGAATTAAAGGTACCTACTTGAAGAACTTATTCTAAAAAATAGCTAAAGTGTTTTCACTCCGAAGATATGCCTAAATTATGTTCACGTTTAATTTAAAGTTGAACATTAGTGGGTATTCATTGGTTAACCGGAGAGAAAGTCTTTAACTTCGAAGTAATGCTTTAAAATGTTCACATACAATTTATAGTGAATGTTCTTTGGTATTCGTTAGTTAATCGAAGTTCGAAAGTTTGTACTTCGAAGTAACATTTTAAGTTTGTTCACAGTTAATTATAGTTGAACATTCTTCGGTGTTCATTAATTAAACGAAGTACAATGATAACCGAAACAAAAACTTTCATACTATACGCCAAAGAGGAAAAACATGGAAATGCTACGTTTGAGCGCCCTCTGATGGTTCAACAACCGAAGTTTGGCCAACTTCGGCCAGCTGATGTTCCTTAGAAGGGTTCGCTTCAGTTTGGGTTACAGGGCACTCCGAAGTTGGGGCCCCCCTTTCCCTTTCACTAAATCATCAAAGTTTGGTGAAGTTGGAACAGGCGGGTTCCATACCCTTCCGTATTTCTGATCCATCTCCGCTATCTCTTGCATCTCCTCTTCGGTGTAAGGCACAAAATCACTTCCGTCTCTAAACTGCGGGTCCACCACGATGCCTAAATACACTTCGATCATTTTCTGCTTATCAGGGATGAACTGGTGAAAATTCTGAAATGCATGAGCACATCCTCGTTCAAAAAAGATATTACTTTTCGTGAAAACTTCGTCACCATATTTCTCCGATTCGCGAAACGTCTGTAAAACTCTGGAAGTAAACTCCGTCGACTCCAAAAACTTAATCCTCTCAGCCTGACTTCTGCATTTAGCCTCAGCCTCTTCTAAACTTTTACTCTGCTCACGGAGTTGTGACTTAAGATCCTCGTTAGATTTCTGGCACATGTTCAGCTGGTCAGACTGCTTATCCTTCTGCTCAATGACCGCAGCGAAATTTTCCTCCACAGACTTCAACTTGGTCTCAAACTCTGCACACTTCGAAGACAGAGCACTTTCCAACTCCGCGCACTTCTTCTCATAACTGATCACTAAAGTCTTCGAGGCATTCGCAGAAGAGGCCATGTGGCCTAGATGAGTAACCCAGGATGAGAGCTGAAAGGAACAGGAGGAAATAGTCAGATAATTCTACAAAGTAGAAAGACAAAGCCTAGGTAAAATTCATTACCTGTGACAGGTGCACGCCAACGTGACTGATGGTCTCATTAGCCCCAACAAAATTACTACGAGCAATGGCATAAGTATCGGAGTCCATGGCTCGAGACAAAACCGCCCCGCCAAAGAACTTTCCGGTCTTGGAATCGATGAGCTTCAGATTGGTCAATGGCGGAGTGGCTTTCCGAATCTCTCGAGAAAGTTTTCCGACATCTCTTCCAGACCTCGACAATACAAAATCTTCCCTGGTCCATTCGTATTCCGGAGTGGGCAACTCTTCAGCTCCCTTACTTGTTTCTGGAGTGTGGACCACCAAGGTAGTTGTCTCTTCGGATCCAGCAACAGCGGCCAGACGAGAACTTCGGGTCGTCCTTTTCTTGTGGCCTTCCACTTCCCCTCCTTCATGAGGTCTTTTACCTTTCAATGCAGAGGCGGCCGTCCTATCCTTTCCCTTCTCAGTCCGTTTGGAAGTATCGGGGACCTCCGCCGAAGCACCGACAGACGGAGTGTTAGTGGTGGCTTCTCCCGACGAAGCCGGAAAAGCGACCAAAGCTGCCTTATCCATTGCCACTGCTGGATTCGGAGTAATGTTGCTCATAGCAGTCCCCCTTCCGGACATAAAAGCCGCGCGAAGTTTGTTAAAGCCCGAAGCCATTTCTGTAGAAAGAGGGTAATAATTAGAAAACCAAGTTCGAAAGAAATGATGCAATGAAAACGAAGTTCAAGAAGATATCAACCTTTATCCTTCTTAGGAAGACAATCGAAGTTATTAGGGTCCCTACACTTCAAACATTCGCTCAAAAATACCCTATTAGGATGTAACCTCCACATAGGATATTCATCATTATCCTCTAAACCTAACTCCTTCCTACGAGCATCAGTTGTTAAACCTCCAATACCACAAAAATGCCTACTTGGGTTACTTAACAAATCCCCGGTATAGAAAATCTTAGTCTGTCTCTTAGGGTCATCTCCTAATTCAGACCGAACATAATCCAAAAACTTTTTGTCCGAGTCTGAGTACTTCGTCTTCTTATATACCTTACTCAAAGGGAGAAGAGCCTTACGCTTTGGGTAAAAAGGAAAACCTAGATTAGATTCTATACAGACCCACCTATCCCTCCAGGCACTAATTTTGTTGGGAGCAGGTTCAAAGAGAGTTACAATGTTCGATCGAGGACGGAGTGAAAGGGTCAGATTATTCATGCGAAGTGTGGAAAAAAATGTGCGAAGTAAAAGATCCAAAACTTCGACACCTATTCGCCTGCCCAGAACCACAAGCGAAAAGAAGTATCTGACCCCGTTTGGATGAATATGCGCAGGCTGTGAACGAATAGTGTGTAAGAAATCACAAAAGGCGGGGTCCAAGGGAAAACGAAGACCACAAAAGAAATGTTCAACAGGAATAGGAATAAAATAGTCGCTCATAGGCGGACAGAAGGGCAAGCGAAATAGCCTAAACCTAGTTGTGTCCATATCTATAGACACGGGGGTCCACTCCCCTTTTTCCTGATTTTCTCTCAAGGCGAAGTCGCCAGATAATTGCTTTTTGGTCTTAGGAACATCATAAAAATCCTTAGAATCATCATCCTCGTCAACATACAGAGTAGCGGGGTTAGGAATATCTTTGGTGGTAAACCCAGAAGCAGTGACTCCAGAATAGACAGTTCTAGGAAATCTAGGGTCTAAAGGAATGGCGACATGAACGGTTAAATTATCGAACGAGACTCGTGAAGAGGAAGGAACTACTGAAGCAACAACTACGCCCGAAGTACTGCCCGACACCCTCCTACTACCCACACTCTCTTCACTTGAAGAACTACTACTCCCTCCGGATTTTTGTCCAACTGAAGGAGAATGCGTGTCATTAGACCCTACTTCGATAACTTCCGGAGTCAAGCTCTCAAAGTCCTCATTGTTTGACATGATGACCTGAGGAGTACCAAACCAAAAATTAGTCCAAGTCCTCAAACTCCGGCTAAAACCTAAACCCAACTCGAAACACCCCATATTGACGGTCCCCGCTAAACACTTACATCCTTAAAGTTTTCTTTTCAAGAAAACAAATCGTTTCTACTCCTATTTCTCTTTCCCCTCTTTCCTGGCCGTACAAACGCTACAGCCTAAAAATCCCAATACCCTCTGATTTAAATGTTGAAATCAAACACAGTTTCTATAACACCATCCCTAGTTACCCTTTCACAACCCGAGAACAACACACCCAGAACAAAACCATCACAGTTAGATAAAGGAAGAACCCATTTAATTACCTTAACTTGCAGATGAGATCGACGAAAACAAAAAGTCGGTTGGAGTAAGTCGAGTTCTAACAACAAAGCCGCAGATCAAAATAAATATAGCAAGTTGAATGGAAATGGCGCTTCAAGGCTTGCCAGAGATAATGGATTTCAAAATAAAGAGAAGATGATGAACAATCTCTCTTTTTTATATAGGGTTTTGGAGAAGGAGAAATGAAGAGCCTCGAGGGTTCTATAGGTGCTGGGCAAAGGGTATTTTTAAATTCCCTTAATTCCCCTTATTTACTTATTTACCCTTTATTTATTTTGTTTTTATTATCAATTATAATGATAATTTTTCGGGAGGCGCACAAGAAATGTTTTTATGAGGAGTAGGTTTTATACATCTACTCATGCAAACTTCAAATCGGCGGTTTCCAATCCCTGACTTGTCGCCTCGAGAACCCAAACGCAATGATGAAGCCACCTCTTTGTCTCCCACTACCCCGGAATGACAGCTGTAAATTTTGGAGCTCCGAGAGAATCCCAAAAGCCTCTTAGGCCCCTTTATACTTCGACATAGAATTAAAAGTATAACTGTGCGAATGTAGAGATCGAGGCAATTAAAGTAATTGCCTCAATCTCGGGGGCCACTGAAAGGGAATAAATTCGGCACTCCAATATCAACGCACTTCGGGATTTACTAAGCATGGCCACCGAAGTAGAGGGAGTCACACAATGTCCGGATATGAAATGAGGTGGAGCGCTTCGACATAGAACATCGGAGTGGAGGTGGTCAAAGCCCAACCTGTTAGTACCTCTTTTTGGAAGGCCTTACAGTCCCAAGGAGGATGATGAGTCAGCTAGATAGGTGTCAATGTGCTAAGATGTACCTTTGACATGTGGCAGGACGAATATTCCCATAATCAACAAGTGGCAAGACAAATATTCCCAAATTGGCATGCGGTATGGTAGCTCAACAATCAAAGGTAACCCGCTTGGTTACGAGGCAATAAGAGGTAAAGATTTTTATTATAAATAGGGGCAAGAAGGGAGGAAAAGGGGCTTTTTCCATCTTCCTGGACTCAGACATACATTTTATCTTCATACACTTATCTCATCTGAGATTACTTTTCTTAAGTCAAAATTCTGACAAAATTATCGGAGGGTCATCTTCGGGAACCCCCGTCATTTGACTTCCACTTGCAGGTATCACATTCAGATTCGGAAGGGAAACACCCACGACAAAAATTTCCCGATCAATATATATATATATATATATATATATATATATATATATATATGCAAATATTTAACCTAATGTTTTATTAGATATTGTTTATTTAAAATTAAGTTATTTTTTATATATTGTGCATAATTTTATAAACACAAATTTAACCTACTTCTGATTCATAAATTTAAAATGTATTACAGAATAGAGAATTTTAAACATTCATTTAATAATTGTTCACAAATCTTCTAAGCTAGAAATATAAAATTTTAGGTTACGTTATATACTGTATTACATAATATATATATATATATATAATATATATATAATGTTATGAATCTAAGTCAATAATATACAAACTTTCAATCTTCACCAAATTGAATTCCTCACTTAATTGATTGATTGATTAATTAATTATTTATTAACTAATGGAATAAAAAAATAGAAAATTGACAAAAAAAAATAAATCTTAACTATAAGGAATTGCAGTTATTGTTGTCGATAAATCTTTAACGTGTTAAAAAACTAATGTTTTCTGCATTTATTGATATATTTTTCTGTCATTTTTTTTTTGTAGCTTTTTACTTGTTTCGAATAAAAACATACAAAATTAATGTATTTTTTATTAAAAAGTTTAATATATCATTTAATTTTATAGTTTTCTAATATAAATAACTATAAATTAGGTAAAAAACCACTTATTAGTGTGGTAAAAAAATAAAAAATTAAATTTCTATCACGTGAAAGGCGGCGGATGCAGTTTTTTAATAAACAATTCTTTGTCTGGGAGAAGACAGAAGTCGGAAACATGCAGTAAGCACACTTTCTATTACTCTCTTTACTTTATCCGAAGTTCATGCATGTACCAAAATATTTGGTGGTAGGTGTGAATTAAACAAAATTATCCGAAGTTCAATTAAATAATACAGAGATTGGGACGACTCATGAATTAAACAAAATTAATGTTTTGTCTCATAGTGATTTACTAAAAACACCACATTTTGGGTGTCAACTTTTCACATAAAAATCAGTCTATTTTATTTTTAAAAGTGATCGAGAAAAAAACATATTTTATATGTCAAGTAAGTTGAGTTCAACCTTTTACTGTCAAATGTTCAATAAAAGAAAATTAGACACAGGAGGTATATTTCTGGCATTGATTTTGTGATGATTAAGTTAGTGACGAAAGTCAATTGATATCTCATGGAATTGGAAAACTGCGGAGTTCCCAGCAATTCTCTCGGAGAGAGGATAGAAGAATACTTAGAGTGATTATTTTAGTATCTGACATTTACTTGTGTGTGTGTGGTGTTTGTTACCAATTAGGAGAGAGACCAACAGAAAATTGACACTTGGAATTATACTGGCCCGACAATTAGCTAGGGCAATTTGAATCGGCAGTGTCTAACAAAGTTTGTCGGATCAAGTACATTGAATGTTGGAGACTTTTAATGTTAATGTTCATACTCTTTGTGTGGTCTGTATATACGTCAACCAAATTAGAGTTGGAGACTTTTCAGCTCCCATTTGACTTCACCTGGTGTCCAACTCAATTTTTTTTACCCACATAGATTATTTAATACTTTAATTCTTACAAGGCTATTAATCTATTTTACAATTTAATCAACTTAAATATTGTCACAACTAATTCACTAAACTAAAACTAATAATATTACAAAGAATAAAAATAGCTATAATAAGAAGATTAAACTACAAATAGCATATACAATTTATTTATACATGAAAAAACTCCTTCGATATGAATAGTAGAATTAGATCACGAGACCATTTGAGGAGTTCATCATATATTTCTCTTATTAATAATTAAGGGTTAAATAAACCTAATTCAGTCTAAAGAGGTTCACACAGTCAACAATATACTCCAAACAATAAGGGATCAAAAATAGAGAACAAAGTGTAGAATTCACCCAAAAATACAATTTTGTCCACAGATAATTCTGACAAAAATTGAAGCTCAAAAAGACGATAAGACTGTCCAAAATGAAACCCTAGATGTCAGTAATAAGCTGTCAAAATTTCAGTTAAATCGAACCACATTTGACCTTGATTAGAGTTGTACCATCAAAATCGAAAACTACAACACTTTCTTAAATTTTCTACTCCCCTTCTTTCTTTCTTTTTTTCTTTTTTCTTTTTAAGGATAAATGTCCTAGTTCAAGAGTCAAAATAAATTAGAATAAAACAATCCACAATAAAAATCTACATAAAAAAAATAATATCAAAATAATACACATCCTACAATAATATGAATGTGTGTATATACTTTTTTTACCAATCCTGCTTTGTATCAATCAATGGTGCCATCTGCTTTATGCTTGAAAACCCATTAATATTTTTTCATTGACATTAATATTAGTTATTGTGTGCAATGAGATTTTTTAAAAGATTTCAAGAAATAAAAAAATTAAAAATTAAAAAAATAAAAGAAAAGAAAGGTGGGGAGTGATGATATATATATATATATATATATATATCAAGGACAAGAGAGCCGTTTTAGAGAATTTCTTTTTAACATCCAACTCAAATTTAATTTAGTTGAAATGAAAGTGTTATTAAACATAAATAAATTATTATAATAAATATAATTTAAAATGTTATCGAACATAAATAAATTATTAAAAAATTACAAGTTTCTATATATATAATAAGATAACATTACTCCAATAAAAATCAAGATATATAACAATTACGAAGATGTATATAAATTATCAAAATATTTTAACTTTTAACCTTAAATATTAAGGTTGATATTCGAGTTAAAACTTTGATTTATAAGTAAACCATATATAATTTGATTATAATAACAAGTATCACATATAAAATATAATAAAATATTTATATGATATTTAATTTACAAATCATAAATTTTAAAATAAGAAAAGAATATTTAGTGAGTTTAGTTTCAAATAAATTTATGTTTGGCAAGTTCATCCTAAAGTATTTTTTTAACTTTTAAATTTTTAAACTTTTTTATTAGAGAAAAATAAGGTCCATTTTGATCAATTCTGTCAAAAAACCTAAAAAAACTAATGGATATATTATTTAATTAATTAAATAAAAATGTAAAAATATCATTACAATAAAAGAAAGAAAAAAACACAAATGAAGCGAAAAAACAAGAAGAAACAAGAAAGAGAAATTTGGAAAATTCAAAATCTTAGGTTTGTAGTTCTAAAAAATTTGGAAAATTCAAAAGGACACCAATTGTATTTGCTTCAATATTTTCAACTTCAACTTACAATGAAATATAATGCTACTATTTAAAGGCATGTATTAGACCTTCAAATTACAACAATTATACTAAAAAAAATAAATTTATAACAAATAATTCAATGAACAGTGCAGATCGAATTCAATGAACAATCTCTACAAACACTACCATAATATTTTCTAGGAGACTCCAAACATTCTAATTTTTTATTCATTTGAATCTAGACATTCAGACCTTCAAATTCATATGGCATACATTAAATTTGGTTATCATTTGACCTTTTCAATTCTAAAGCTAAAAAATTCCAGCTAATATTCAACAAATTTCTCCCTTAAGCTCAAACTTTTTCGGTCTTTCATCCTGAGCATCTTTTTGAATTTTTTAAACAAAATTATTGGTAGAGGCTTTGTAAAAATATTTGCAACTTGATCATAACTTGCAATATGAGCAAACATTTTATCATAGTCTATTCCTGCCTTTTGTTTGTAACCTTTTGCAATTGGGCACTCTATACCTTTCAATTTCTCCTTGAGCATTCATCTTTTTCTTGTATACCCACTTTACACCTATGGGTTTATCTCCTTTTGGTAAGTCCACCAAGTCCCAAGTTTAATTTTTATTTTTATTTTGTTTTCAATGGCCTTTATATCTTCATTCTTTGCGCCTTTCCACTTCTTGTCTCTTATAGTCTCCTTAAAAGAAATATCTTTTAAGTCTGCTAACAAACAAAAGAAGTATAGTCATATTGATCTTGTAGGCTCCGCCCGTTCTAGGTTGTCTCGGCTCTTCTTCATTATGATATACTTGAGGAGTTGTTGGAGTGATTATAAGGTGCAACACTCTATAACTCTCCTTTTTCTTGTGTCACATACTTTTGATTTTTCCAATCCCATGTGCTTTCTTCATCTACTTGTATGTCTCGGTTTACAGCCTGTCATTTCATCATACCCGATGAACATATATTTCTTACTCTTATCACGAGTTTGGTTCTTAGTTGGTCTGGTGTATGCAATAAGCCACACTACCAAATACATTAAAATATGATATGGTTGGTTTATGACCACTCCAAGCCTCTTGTAGTGTTTGATTTACCAATTTTGTTTGCTAACATCGATTTTGCACATATATGGCACATTGTACAGCTTCTACCCTTTTTTGTCATGAGATTGCTTGGTTTTCTGTTTAAAAACTTCTATTTTTAACCTTGCTGCTATCCTCCTTTCTTCTAGTAGATCTAAGTCTAGGTGTCGCTGTCGTTTGTTACTTTCGGCATTGTAGACGGAAACTCTATATGACGGGAGTGCGAGTTCGGCTAGAGATATGACCTCTGATCCAAACAGTAAGGCATACGGTGTTTCACCCGTGGGGCCCCTAGCCGAAGTCTGGACTGCCCAAAGAGTTGCTGGGAGCTCATCAACCCATTTGCTGGATTTCCCTTCCAAGTTCTTTTTTAATGCCGTCAGTACTAGCTTGTTTGCTGCCTCTGCTTGACCATTGCCTTGAGGATGTGCGACTGACGACTTCCAGTGCTTGATTCCCAGGCGAGTGCACTCTACCGTGAATTTTTCCGCGAACTGAGTACCGTGGTCGAGAATTTTAGAACATTTTCCTCGGTGGGAGCTGCTAGGGCCTTTGCCTCTATCCATCTAGAGAAGTAGTCTACGACCACCACCAGGTATTCGCTTCCTCTGGACTTCGGGAATTTGCCCATTAGATCAACTCCCCACATCTCAAAAGGCCATGCTGCCAAAACCGGGGTTTGGGGTATGGAAGGCAGTCGAGGTATACGTCGCATCTTCTGACATACGTCGCATCTTCTGACGAAGTTCTCTGCATCCTTCCGCAATGTCACCCAATAAAATCCCTGATTTAAGACCTTTTCTGAAAGAGGTCTGAAACCAAGATGCCCGCCACACACACCTTCATGCATTTCCTCCAATATGGACTGAGTGAGATTTGGCGAGATACAGCGAAGTAAGGGCCTGGTGAACGAACGACGATATAGGATGTCGTTGATTACTATGTACCGGGCAGCTCGTTGTCGTACCTGTCTAGCCTTAGTTTTATCTTCGGGCAAGATGTTCGAGGTTATGTAATCGCGTAATTTGTCGATCCAGGTGGGTGCTTCGGTTGATTGTCTCAAAGGAAGGACGACTTCCGAAGTCGTGACAAGCTCTACTATTACTCCCAGAGTGTTGGGGGTTTCTCCTGATGCTATCTTCGCCAACTTGTCAGCTGACTCATTCTGACTTCGGCATATTTTCTTAAGCGAAAAATGGCGGAACCGAGGGACCAATTGCTCCACCTTTTCAACATATCCTTTGATACATCTCCGAAAGATACATATCCATCCTCTATCTCTTGCATATCCATAAAGAAATTTTTGTGTACACACATATGATTGCTAGCACTGGTATGAAGATACCACACCATTCACCATGTCGTTTTCTGAAATGGTATCTTCACGAGCCATCATGAGAATATCATCTTCTTTATTCTCATATTCCACGACTAGATTTTTATTTTCTTCCACCTTCTTTTAGGAGTAACAATATTTTGCTTAGTGTCTATATTTTTCGCAATTATAACACTCGACATTTTGACGATTTGATCAGCCTCTTTCACGATTGTGTCCTAGTCCATGCTAATATTGTTGGCTCATTTGTCTTTTCTCTTCGGTTTTATTTTCACGACCACAATCTCCACCTTAAATAAAATTGTGATTTCCACGTCCACGTCCTCTTCTTCGGTTGGATTGTGCATACATCGTCTTGTCTTCCTTAATGATCTTTGTTTGTAAAGCTTGCTAGAAGACATATTGCTTCTGTTTCTTCTTCTGTTTTTCATGAGCTTCAAGAGAACTTGCAAGATCATCAATGGTCATTTCTCCTAAGTTCTTTGACTCCTCAATTGCACCCATAACATTCTCAAAATCACCCGTCAATAATCGAAGAATTTTCTTCACAACTCTTGCATATGTGAGAGTTTCTCTATTGAATTTGAGTTGATTCACCATAATTTTTACATGAGCTAAGTAGCTAGATATATCTTTCGTATCCTTTATTTTCATGCCCTCCAAGTAACATGGGAACTTTGAGCACTTTACTCCTTTCCTCTAGGCAAGATTTGGGTAGACATAATCAAGAAGATTCCACTCATTCGAAAACTAAAATGCACATTCTTTCAGTCAAAAAATTTCGGAGGAGAAGGCTACAAAATTCCTGCACTAAACTTTCTAAATCAACTCAAATCATTGAACATACGTTCAATATCAAAGATGGGATATAATTTAGTGTTCAAATTTCCAAGCAATCTTAAGAAGTTGACTCTATCAAACTTTCACCTACCATGGGAAAACCTTATTAGGTCGATCGCAACTCTACAAAATCTTGAGATTCTCAAATTATTAAACAAAGCTTGTGAAGGTGAATGGTGAGATATGGAATTAGAAGAATTCCCCAAACTTAAATATCTTAAACTTTAGAGAATTTGAATCTTGTTCATTGGAACGTGAAAGAATATGATCCATGAGAATTCTCTATCGAATAAGATGAATAAATAGACTTTATACATAGAAAAGAAAATATCTAAAATATTCTCGTAACCTAATCAAATCAAATATAAATAAATTATAAAAAAATAAATACAATATCTTTAATAAAAATAATCATAAATTAATTATATAATAGAATACAAATAGTGAAAAATTACCTCGTTTTCAATTATTATTTGCTTTTTTTAAAAAACAAATGTTTAGTAATTAATCGTTGTAATTTAACATTTCACATCGTTTGTTTAAAGATCTTTCAATTAAATCTAAAATTTTTTATTTATTAATGCGTTTTAAATAGATAAAACTCTCTCAAAATGGAACAAAGTTTATGTAGGTAATGGATGCTATAGTTGACTTCTATTACAAATATGAATTATTGCACCTTAGAAATATTATATATATATATATATATATATATATATATATATATATATTATTATTGTGAGAAGTGTGTGAAACAACAAAGAATAGTTTACTTCCCACTATATATTTTTAATTAGTAGTATACAGATCTGGATTCATAAATATATATATTATTGTGAGAAGTGTGTGAAACAACAAAGAATAGTTTACTTCCCACTATGTATTTTTTAATTAGTAGTATACATATCTGGATTCATAAACACATGGAATTTATTGAATTATCATATACCAAGAAACTGACAAAATCATAGTAGGTATAGATTCTTGGTGTATGTGTGTGCATATATATATATATATTATATATATATATATATATATATAATGTCAAATTCATATATATATTTCTCAAATTATAAAGATTTAGTAATATTAATTTTAAATTATAAAAAAAATTATGACATTAATTATTCGGTTAAAAATTTAATTAAATCATCTATTAAGTAAAAAAAAAAATTTAAATGTATTTATATCACAGGTATTTATGTTACTGCACTATTTTAAATATATTTAATAATAGATCGATTGACATAAATAATCCTTTAAACTATAGATGTTTGGTGATATTAGTTCTAAAATTAAATTTTTTTAAATGAAATTAGTACTCACATTATAAAAAATTTGCGACATTGTTTCTTTCATTAAAAATTCTCAGGTAATTATAAAAAACTTGAAATATATTTATATGATGTATATCTTTAAATAATATTGTAATATCATTCTTCCATTTTTTTTTCTCATTTTTTACATTTTCTTCTTCTTCTTCTTCATGTTCTTTTTGTTTGAAAAAAAAATCTCCATCTAATTTTTTTATCGTTTACATCAATTAATTTTCTCAAAACTTTTTATTTGTGGGGAAATGAAAACAAGAAAGCCCAAAGAAATAGATGAAGGAGGAAGATAAAAAAGAAGAAAGATGAAAATGATTATTATATGTATATATATTCTATATTAAGGAAAGAACTAATCTTATAATTTTTTTATAATTTCATCATTAATATTATTAAATATTTATAATTTGAGAACTATGTTAATTTACTTATTATTAAATATATTTAAATAGTATAGTAACGTATATTCCTTTAAAAAAAATTAACAAAATATTTAATGTTTTAAACCCTAATAATTGATTATATACAGTATGTACATATGTGAATAGGTATTTTAACATTTTAAATTCAAAACCTTGACTAATCTTCTTTTAAAATGTCCAATTGATCTTTTTTGTTTTTTCACACATCTCTTCCCAACTAGCCACTCTCTCTCTCTCTCTCTTGCTTTCTCTCTCTCTCTCTTGCTTTCTCTCTCTTCAACACCATACATATTCACCTTTCCTTCTAATTTCTTGAAAACCCTTTTCTCAGATCTCTTAATTACATAATTAATGGAGTTGGAAGAGCAGCAGGATGAGATAATAGTAGGTTTTAAAGATGAAGCCGAGAAGATAATTAATCGGCTTCAACAAGACAAAACATCGGATTTAGACATAGTTTCCATTATTGGAATGCCCGGAAATGGAAAGACGGTTCTGGCTAAGATGGTTTACAATCACACATCAGTTAAGTCTCAGTTCTACGTTCGTGCCTGGTGCTGTGTTTCTCAAGCATACCAAAAAAGGCAAGTATTACTTGATCTTTTGAGAGCCATGACTATGGAGGAAGAAAACCCTAGTCATCATGATTTTGATGAATTGAACGATGATCAGCTCTGTGAGGCTTTGTTTAAATCACTCTATGATAAAAGGTATTGTTGAAATCTTATTATGTTTACTTGTTTCAATTTTTTGGCTAAAGGGTATTTTTGTCATTTTCATAATATCATTGAGGTCATTAAGTCATATAAGGTTTTATGATTGGATTCTAGTCAAATTTTTGTGTTAGATTATATAAATTATTGGTTTTTTTTGAAATTTTTTTAGATATTTTTGCATTTGGAATTCATGACTTTTTTAAGTTACAAGTGAAACTATACTTACATCTTGTTGACTAAACCCTAACTAAACCCTGTTTTTTAGTGTATATTGGATATCATTAGATCAAATTTTAGTTCTTTTCTAACAATTGGAAATTAGAATTAAAAATTATTAGGATCATATTCAAATTAAATATGCAAGTCTTTAATTATATAATCGACTCACAAATTTACATGAAACAGGTATTTTGTTGTTTTGGATGATATTCGGAACATTGAAGTGTGGAATGATTTACAATTTGATTTCCCTAATAACAAAAACGGAAGTAGAATTCTCCTCACGAGTCGAATTGAAAGTGTGGCATTAGAGGCTAAACCAGATAGCGAACCACATGTTCTTCGCCTACTAACTGATTCTGAGAGCTTCGAGTTGTTAAAAAGGAAGTTATTTCAAACTCAAGATTGCCCTATAGATATTCAAGATGTGTTGATGAAAATTGCAAGGAATTGTAAGGGATTACCTCTTGCTGTTCAACTTTCTAGTGGTATTCTTGCAACCATGGAAAAAGAACATTGGCAAGATTTTGAGGAAAGATTGAATAGTACTATGATAAGTTCCTCGAATGTCCTTGAATTAAGCTACAAATCTTTGCCCGGTCATTTGAAATTGTGTCTTCTCTATTTTGGATCATTTTTACCCGACAAAGAAATTCTTGTTTCACGATTGGTATGGCGGTGGATAGCCGAAGGATTTGTGCAACCACCAAATAATGATGGTGATGAGAATAAGAGGTTGGAAGATATAGCAATTGAATACTTGATGGATTTGATCGACAGAAGCTTCATAATGGTAGCTAAAAAGGGATCAAGAGGTGGGATCAAAGAAATTAGGGTTCATGATTTGGTACATCTATTTTGTGTCTTGAAAGCTAAGGAAGAAAATTTCTTGCAAGTACGGAATCTTGAACAACAACAACAACAACAACTCGATATGTCAATGGAGCCTAATCGATTATGTATTTACTCATTGGAAAATCTTCTTCCACATTCGGATCGTAAATTAAACTCTCTAATATTCATTGGAAATGGTTATGGAAGACTTTCCTTCTTGTCTGAATTCTCCCACACTAAACTTCTCAAAGTATTGGATTTGAGGGGATTCACTTGTACATCATTCCCATATGAAGTCGAAACCCTAGTTGAGTTGAGGTACTTAGCACTTTTCGGACACATTACATCCGTACCATCAACAATTGTCAAATTGGAGAATTTGGAAACCTTTCTACTAAAGGGATTGTTGGCTGAAATTTCATTACCCTTGAATCTTCTACGATTGAAAAAATTGAAGCGTCTATTAGTGAATAATCACGTGAGTTTTAGCATGCCGGAAAAGAATCTTGATCAAGAATATCCGGAATCGAGTAACGTGGAAACTCTAAGTACATTACTTCTTTCCTCCGAACAAGAATTCTTGACAGACATAATCAAGAAGATGCCGCAAATTCGAACACTAAAATGCACTTTCTTGAGATCAAAGTATTACGGAGAAGGTTACCAAATTCCTGCCTTGGACTTTCTAAGTCAACTTGAATTATTAAACGTGCATTCGTTATCGAAGGTAGGTTATGATTTAGTGTTCAACTTTCCAAGCAACCTCAAGAAGTTGACTTTGTCAAATTTTCATCTACCTTGGAAAAGCTTTACTAAGTCAATCTCAACTCTGAAAAACCTCGAAGTTCTCAAATTACTAAACAAAGCTTGTGAAGGAGAATCGTGGGATTTGGAATCAGAAGAGGAAGAAGAAGAATTTCCAAACCTTAAATTTATGAAATTGGAGAATTTAGACATTGTACGTTTAAATGCAAGCAGCGACAATTTTCCTCGTCTTCAAGAGTTAGTATTGAAGAAATGTGCAAAGCTTGAGTACATTTCTGACGATCTGGTAGAATTATGTACTCTTAAAACTATAAAGTAATAAAATATTCAAACGACTCTGTAACTAATGTTGAATGAATATTTCCATTCACATTTTTACTTTTAATTTCTTAATTTTAAAATAATGTATTAATGGAATAAATATCATTTCTTTCATTGGTGTATATATATATATATATATATTCACATTTTTACTTTTAATTTCTTAATTTTAAAATAATGTATTAATGGAATAAATATCATTTCTTTCATTGGTGTATATATATATATATATATATATATATATAAAATAGGTTATATATACATTACCGAGTGTATCTATTGCAAGTTTTTAATTTTTTTTAATATAAAAAAATTACAATTTTTAAATTTAGTTACATTTTCATCTTTCAACCAATATTTATTGATTTAGTTCAAGAATAAAATAGGGTTCTCATGATTCATATCTCCTATTCTCTCAAAATCTTAATATTTAAAAGAAAATTAGCATAAATAGTCTCCAAACTATAGAAATTTAGTGATATTGGTCCCTAAATTATTCTTTTGGTAGAATTGATCCCTGAACTAAAAAAAATTGTGATATTAGTCTTTTCGTTAAAAATTTTGTTAAATCATCCGTTAAGTAAAAAAAACTTCAAGAGTATTTATGACACTGTACTATTTAAATATATTTAATGATAGGGAAATTAACATAAATAGTTCTCAAACTATAGATATAGATGTTTGGTGATATTAGTCTTTATATTATTATTTTTTTTGTGAAATTGGTCCCCAAATTATAAAAAAATTTGTGATATTGGTCCTATCATTAAAAATTCTTTGTTAAAAAAAACTTCAAATGTATTTATATGGTTACACTATTTAAATATATTTAATATATATATATATATATATATATATATATATATATATATATATATTCAAATAATATTTTAATATCATTCTCACATATTTGTTTCATTATTTTTATCTTTTCTTGTTCGTGTTCTTTTTGTTTTTTTTTTTTTTGAAAAAAAAATTACTTCATCTAATTTTCTTATTGTTTGCACCAATTAATTTTCTCCGAACTTTTTATTTGTTGGAAATAAAAACAAAGAAAGTGAAAAGGAAATAGAAGAAGGAGGAAGACAAAGAAAAATAAATTTGAAATTATATTTATAAATATATTTAAATAATATAATGACATAAATAGCTTGAGTATTTAAGGAAATGATCAATCTCACAATTTTTTTATAATTTAAGGACCAATATTACCAAATATCTATACTTTGAGAACTATTTATGTTAATATGTCTATTATTAAATATATTTAGTTTTTTTTTAATTCACAGACATTATTTAGTTTGAAGTTATTTTATTGTATTAATGTGAATCGACTTTATCTATTCATTTATTTAATATTTTATTTTAATAAAATTTTACTTATAAAAAAAATTAGTCTCCAAAATAATTGTAATAGCCTAAAATTTTTTTTTAATGTATATTTAATAATTGACATTAGAAATAAAATAAAAATACTAATATATTCTTTTATATTTTCGAATAATATATTTTTATATATATAACGGAAAAAATGAATTCACTTTATTTAAATTATTAACGAAACCGTCAAGAAATGTTTAACGTGACTCAAATCAACCTAAAATGACTATCCGGACCCTTTAAATTAAAAATAAATAAATAAAATAAGTCAATGAATCAATTAAACCCAAATAAATAAAATAGGACCAATATCGCGAAAGGCCTATGAAACAATAAATATCGAAAATTCTTCATTAATACGGAGAACAAAGATGCATAAGAACTCCAAAATCAACAGAAAATTCTTTCTCCCAGTGTTGTTTTCATCGAATCTCCTTATTATTCTTTTAATCTCGCCTACTGTTTCAGCAATCAGGTGGATTTCTTATACTTTTTAAAAAATTTGGGGGGAAGTGAGGTTCATGAATCTTTTATCTGAAAATTGAGGTTATTGAATTATAATTCATTTTTCTTATTGATTCTCTTTGATTTTATAGAAAGGATGTGAGTCTTTATGAAAAACGTTCTTGTAGAATCACTGTTCCTGGGAGATATTTGCTCTCTGATGATAATGGTAATGTGTGCTTTCTTTTCGATTTCTTGTTTGGAATTTTCCTTTTTCTGCTTTTTAAATGCGAATCTTTTATCATGGGAGTTTTGATTTCTATTCTTAGAGATAAATAAGGGCAAGATTCAAATTTGAATCCTTTAGAATTTGAAGGGTGATTGGGAACCCAAAGATTTATTTTTGCAGGAATGAAAATGGTTAGTTTCTGAATTCTTTGGGGAAAGGGCGAATTTGAGCTCTTCACTCTTTCGAATCTGAAATTTTCTTTCCTGATGTCTGTCTGAGGAATTATTGGTTTGGGTTCAATCACTTTAGTTGGATGTAGTTTCTAATATTGTTCTGGCTTAGTAAAACCTGTATTTTAGAGATGATTGACAGTTGGAAAAGTAAAGGAGTTTTCTGCAATGAAGTAGGAATTGAGCGAACATTCACTTATCCTGCTGCACATCAATTTTCTTCATGGTTTTATTGCTTTTAATCACATAAAGTGCTTATAAATTATGTCCTACCCTATAAGTCTTCATTTTCATTGTGGATTTTCTTTTAATCTTTTTTCCATTTTTGATGTATTGCGGTCATGTGATACATGTAATGGTTGAACGTCCTTCAAATTTCTATTAATGAAATTAAACTGGCTCTTGCCTCTCCTGGAAAAACTCTTGTTCTGGTCATTAACCAGTTAAAATTTGTTCTGGTCATTAACCAGTTAAAATTTGTTGCTTGTTCTCCCTTTAACAAATGGCAACATAAACACTTTGGTTAGGTTTTATTTATTTGTGTTAAGAGGTTTAATTTAATTCTTCTCTATCAACTTTAGAGTAGTGAAAATTTACTCTGAGTGGGAGATCTTGACTTCAAATCCCTGCTAGTGTCGCATTTGTTAATTATTATGCCTGTTTTGAGTTTGCTTAAGCTTAGTTGATAATTTACCTTCATTTAACATGATATTAAACTGTGAGATCTTGAGTTTGAATCGGCATTAGTACTTCATTTGTTGATTATTAAGCATATGTTGAGTATTGCTAAAAGAAATTTATGATTGGTCCACACACGAGGGGTGTGTTAAGAGGCTAATCTCTCTCTATTAGCTTTAGAGTAGTGACAATTTCCCTTGATTTACCACTTTGAAATGTTCATATCATCTAAGCATTTTGTGGACTTCTGTTTTATGTGAGATTGCCTTTACTAATGAGCAGGCTTTGCCATTTTAGGTCATGTTTGTGATGCACTATCACTTGATCCGCTGTCCCGTTGCTGTCCCTCAAAAGGGGAGCAATTCTCTTGTTAGTGAGTTATCTTTGTATAATAAGTCTTAATTTTTTTCCTGATATCTCTGATCCTTTTATAGTTGTTCACTGATATGATGCATACTTCTTGCTGACCCCTTTTCCAATCTTGCAGTGGATGCAATCTTGTTTCAAAGTGTTGCAAATCCTACGAATATTGTGTTTCATGCTGCCTGAATCCAACTCGAGTAATATATCTAGTTTCAATTTGATGTTTTGACTTTGATAGTTTCTGCATGAAGCTAATATCTTTATATCATAAATTTGTTGGCAGACACACAACGAGCTAGCATTGAAGGTGAAGATTGCAAAGCCTGTGACTTCAGGTTAGACTTTACTTTGTTATTTGTAAGAAATTCTAAGACCTAGGAGGACATATTGATATTCTCCATGTCTGTCTTTCCTTTTCATTTTTTTTTTTTTTTTTTTTTGGGGCTCTGCTGGATTTTAGATTCTATTATTAATCGAAATAACAAATTTCCTGCAATTCTTTTGTCAGGAACATACTCAAGTGTGTTTGACTTTTGTGCTGGAAGGTGTCGACATAATTCTGAGAGTGTGGTATGGTTCCTATTCTCCTTTGTTTGTATTTGCCCCCATTAGAGAGTTCCTATAATGCAAAGAGCTGCCAGAGAGACTAAGTATTTGAACTTACCAAAAAAAAAAAATATGAACTTACCAAAAGCATGATGAACGTCATAGTTTAGAAGTTTGAATGGTGTGAAAGACAAGATTGATGGTTTATCTGATCAGTTTGAGCCATCTGAATTGATCTTCTATTTTTGCATAGTAACCAAGGATAACTCTGAGGACTAAATTTTTGAGTTTTTCATTTTACTGCTAGTTTTGTGTTTTATTTTTTGCATCAGAAAATTCCTTTTTATTGTTGAAGCCTAATCCTTGGTAAGCAATTTCCTTGGAGTGCTTGGAAATTTTGATTTCATAAAGCAAAATTATTTATTTGAAAAATGTAAGAGCATGGAACTAATTGTTGGTTATGTTGTTAAAAGTGGATGAGAAAACGTTTGGAGTTGAAAACTTCAGAACTGTGTAAATTAGAAGACATGCTTGCTAATCCATATAGGTCTAAAGAGTATTGTTCCCAATGATTAAGTGAAAAGCAAGTTTCAGATTATTCTACAATACACTTGAGCAGTATCTTGAGAACCTAAGTTTGAGCCTGAAACTGAACTCAAACTCCAGTAGAATATGGAAACTATTAGTGGAAAATTCAAGCTTGATATACAATTCTTAAACAAATTCAAGCTTGCCGATGGTTTATGCATTTTGGCTTTTCTTGTCTTTTTTCCCTATCCCCGGTTGTGTGCAGGTAAGCAGTGGATTTAGAAGAACCATAAATTCCTGTTTTTTGAGATCATACACATTCACTCTTTTGTTATTTGACTCAATTCCCTATATCAGTTAGTTTCTCAGCCATGTTTATTCTACTTATTGAAATTTCCATTTTTGAGCATTTATATATTTAACATGTTTTATTGGTTTTTCAGGTCCATGAAAATGCTTATCTCAGTGACTTCCACCATTGTTTCTCACTACCATCTAACTCATCTGGTGGGTATATATTTTAAGATTCTGTTAATTTAATTAGGAGGATAGCTACATGTTCTTGCATGAAATATGCTTTCCTTTTATTTGGAACATTTTATAAAAATGTATATGATAATTTGTATACAATACTTGTTGTTTCTATATGGAAATATATGAGGTATTTCTCTAATGTTGCTTATTAAATATATATATATATATAAATATATTGTCACAGAAGCTTCCAATTTACAAACCGAATTAAGGTTGGAGGGCATTAAGATAATTATTGGAAGGTAAATGAACATTGTCAGTTGTAGTTGATCTTCTGGTGGTACTATTCGTGAGTGGTCATATGAAATCACAATGTACATTTGATTGGAAGGTAGGCAAGGGGAATCATGTGGCTCAGTTTGCAAGGAAAATGGACAGTCTTGTGTACCCAACAAGTTATCACTTCTTAATCAGTGTGAAACGTAAGTTCATCAATATTAATTTGATGTATCTTTATTTTTGTTGCATCCTGCAATATTGTTTTCTGTTATTTTATGCAGCATGCAGAAACACTTTGCTTGCAAAGGATCATGTTTGGCCAGCATTGGAGCAGATCACCCTGCTGAAGTTGTTGAGGATGCTCCTAAAGATTTGGTACTTCTTTACTTCTTCATTTTTATTATTTCTCATGATTTTAAATTCATACACATGTTCTTCTTCTTTCCTTTTTCCCCTTTTTTAAAATTGTAATAGAGAAAATGTTCCAATGGTATTGTTTAAACTTATTATTCTATATTTGTGCACAAAATATTCAACCCAAGAAATGCTCTTTTCAACTTTTTCACATAATTAATTATTCATGAGCAATCTTGTAAATGCACTCGGCTGATAATTATGACCTCTTTGTTTTGGCTCAGAATCCAGGAGCATGCCTGTACACAAGAAAACTGTCAATGCTTTCTTGTGAAGGATCACATCAGTACACCAGAAGGCTATGTCCTTGTGCATAACTTCAATCTTGTCATATGTTTGCATTTCGGTAAGATTAATTCGGACTCAGAGCTGTAGAGTACTTGTAGAGTTTAACTCACTTTCACTTATTTAAAAGTGAGAGTCTAGTCTAGATTTTTTTAATATGGAACTATCTATTCAAGAAGGATTCGAATTCTTAATCATCGGCCTTGAAAAAAGCATTTAATATTAAATATATTAAGCATATGTTATTTGTATTATGACCTTAAAATCATTAATTTTATTTACTAATAATGAGGTTGTTTATTACTAATTAATTTTATAGAATTATTAGTAAATTTAATTTTAAATATATATTATAAAGTTTTAAGGGTAAATTATTCCAAATGTATCAAAATTCAGTTTTTGCACCTCAAAGATTTTTTGTACATAAAGTGTCATTATCGATTCAAAACGTCCCACTACATGCACCTCTGTTAAGTCAAACCGTTAGTGATTCAATTTTACTGTTAGTGAATTTTTTTTATTATTTAATACTATTTTAGGGGCATTTTTGTCCAATTTTTCTTTTTTTTTTTTATTTTTTTAATTTTTTTCTCTTTCCTTCTTCTTATCTTTTTTTTTCTCTCTTCTTTCTCTCTCCATTAATTTAATTTTTTTCTATCTTCCTCTTTTCTCTCTCTTTTTCTTCTCCTTTCTCTCTCTTCCTTCTTTCTCTCTCCTTCTTCCTCCTTCTTTCTCTCTCTTCTTTCTTTCTCTTTCCTTCTTCCTCCTCATTTCTCTCATGATCTCTGTATTTCTTCTTGTAATAAGATGGTGGAATTCATTCGCCCTCTTCCTCAATTCATCTCCTTCCGGCGAATTCATCACTTTCATTACAGTTTTTTTGTATTTTATATTCATTCATCACCGTCACTCCGATTTTTAGAATTTCCTTTACCAGGTAAGCATTCAGCGGGTTGATCCGAGTGCATTGGCCACACTGCTATCTGTACTCCCATGGATATACTCTTTATACACAAACTCCAACTACAGTGACTCAGAAATCCTCATGTCAACGGATGTGCTAGAATTTTTAATTGCGGCGCCCAATCTCGAATCACAATTCCCCTTCCCTCAATTCTCTCTACAATCTTTTCCATCTTCCCCTTTGAAACTATCTGCTTTGTCTGGGTACATGATAACCCACATGAATTTTTTGCCCACTCTATTCCAATCCCATAGCAATTTCTGCAATTCCTCATCTCTTAAGCAAGTAGTGGTACCAAAAGAAACAAATATTATAGAATTTGGGGGATTGTTTGTCCAGCCATTCCAAACATTAATTATTGGAGTTTTTTCTCTGCGGGATTGAAATTAGATTCAACGGGCCAATAGCCCAATGCTTTTCCTCATTAGTAAGTTTGTCTTTCTCCAGAAGTTGAACGAATTCCCCTATGGCTCTACTAGTATTGTACATATTATCATGGTTCAAATGCTCCATGAAATAATCTATCAATGAATTCGGCCCGAAAATTTCATCCATTGGAGGAATTTGATCTTGAATTTGTCGAGGAGGAAGAAAAAGGAGAGAAATACAAAATTAGGAGAGAAATGAGGAGGAAGAAGGAGAGAGAAAGAAAGAAGAAAAAGAGAGAGAAAAGAGGAAGAGAGAGAAAAAAAATTAAATTAATGAAGAGAGAAAGAAGGAAAAGAGAGAAAAGAGGATGAGGAGGAAGAAGGAGAGAGAAAGAAGGAAGAGAGAGAAAGGAAGAAGAAAAAGAGAGAGAAAAGAGGAAGAGAGAGAAAAAAATTAAATTAATGAAGAGAGAAAGAAGGAAAAGGGAGAAAAGAGGAAGAAGAATGAAAGAAAAAAGAATTAAAAAAATGGAAAAAAAATTAAGAAAAATTAGACAAAAATGCCCCTAATTGGAACAATGCCAAATAGTGAAAAAAGGTTGACTAACGGTAAAATTGAGTCACTAACTGTTTGACTTAACAGAGGTGCATGTAGTAGAACATTTTGAAACGTTAATGACACTCGATGTACAAAAATAGATTTTGACATTTAAGATGTGCATTTGGGATAGTTTACCCAAGTTTTAAACGTTTGTTTCTCTTAATATATTTGAATTTGAATCATTAAAATTTGGTTTATAATATTTATTGAGAGGTCATGAAAACCTCGATCTAACCTGGAATAAGGACGGTGACATATCATCGTGGGCCCGCCCACCAAGCCTGCCAAGTCTTCGTGATTCCGCAGAGTGAGGACGAAGTGGGAGTTCTAGTCTCCGACTTCGTCGCACAAATATCTCAACTATCAACTGATCTGTTTGCTTTCAGATTCTTCCACAGAGAATATCTCACGATTGACAGTTAGTTAAAAGATTATTTTTGCAAATATCTCTTCCACGTAAGGATATCTCAGGGTCTGGTAAATATCAGGTCTTCTATACACATTTGGCCCTTTCCTATAAATACCTCACTAGAGAGGACGAAAGGTAAGGTCAGATACTTCTATCAATTATCTATAAGGAATTTTTGGCTTATAAAATCCAACATTTACCGCAATCTTCTTAACAATAGAGTAATACTTTGTCTATGTAATACTTTATCTATTTCCTTTAAATTCTCTAAAATTTTAATTAAATCTATTTGAGATCCTTAAAATTTAAATTTAATTAGATTTAATTAGAATTTTGACTATTTTACCTTATAAATAAAACTAAAACTTCAATTTTTTTTTTTAGTATTGAAAGAAAAAGGTTGCAGAAAGAGGTGGAGAGAGAAAAGGTGGTAAGACCATTTCTTCTCTACGTATAAGATTGGATTCAATCATGTCAAATTCCAATATTCGTGCACACGTTGCTGGCATAAACTTCAAATTTAAAAATAGCTTGCCACTTGATGATGATCCAGAAGAAATAAGATTTAATTTTGATTTCTCAGTTAGAAATAAGTACGAACTCCATAAAAATCACAAAAATGGAGAATCGAATCTGATTATGTCGACGGAAATAGAAACACCCGATGTAAGGATATTGTTTAAAGGAGTTCCAATTAAGAGGCTCCTTGAAGATGTAAGATATACGGTGGAGTTAGCAATGAGCAACACTTCGGTTCCCGGAAATGCACATAAAATGGTTATTGAAGATATTCAAGATATTTTTAATAATTATCTAGAAGATTCCGAATTAGATTTTGGTATAACTATTCCTATTAATATTGAGATTATGGTTTGTAATCAATGCTTTTTAAATGATTGATTCTTTTTTCCTTTTGTTTCTTGTAAGAATTCATCTGGGTTTATCTTTCCGATTGGAATAACCCTCTCAAATTTGAATAAAACAATGTCCAATGAATAAATTGGGTTAGTTATATAATTTTTGTAATTTTATCTCGATTTCAAATTTTTATATACTCTTTTATATTTAAAACTCCATAACCTTCCGAATCTACGGAGAACGTAAAAGTCTTTATGCATCGAGAAACAGCCATGTCATTCATCGTTTCCGGTGACTGTGCGCGCGCTCCTTTGTGCTACCGCCGGTGAAGACTAGAGTTCCACACAGAAGGTTAGTGGTGGCAACCAATAATTTCTTGACCTATCATGATGTTATTCGACGGTATTTATTTTATCCTTCAGTTTTTCTAGCATGCTTTTAATTTAACTTAATGTAAGAGAGATATTTTGAAGATTGAAGTAAGAAAATATTGTGTTTCTCTGTTTGTGTATTTGCAATAATGGTTACTAAATTGAGTTACTAAATTGAGAAATTAGGTACGAATTAAGTTAAGTCTGCCTCACAATAGATTAATGGGGGGAAAAAATACAGATTAGGGATTACTTTAAACTGCTTATTATCAATCAATTCCTGTGAAAACTAAAGTACAACAACAATTTTCCAGGAGAATTAGATTTGAAGCTCTTCCAGGTCTTATATCAAGTCAGATGAAGTACTGAGAATTATGGAATACATCTGATGGAAGATAAAAGAAGTGTAAGAATGGACACCAATTGTATTTGCTTCAAGATATTTCCTTTCAATATCAACTTACAATAAAATACAATGCTACTATTTTGAACTGTAACAATATATTTTTTTTAAATTGAAATTGAAATAGATTATATATATATATAATATATATATATATAATGAAATTGGTAGCACTAGGGTTCATAGCAGTAATGCAGAGGCAGCAAAAGAAAGAAAAGAACTGGTGTGTATCTTCAGATCATATTCGTCTCCACCAAATTTCTGTACTTTCACTTCTAATTTATGATAGATTTATTTATTATCTTTACTATATCTTTTCATTTTAGAAAATATCCATTATTTTTCAAAATTTGAAAAAAAAAACAAAAAAAAAATAATAATAATAATGGACCAAACCAATAAATGGTTTACAAGTGTACCTTGGTAACCTACTATAACAGGTTACCAAGTTAATTAATTAATTATTTATTTATTTTTATAAATCTAATTTTAAAAAAAATTAGTTACAATTTTATTTTTTTATTTCATTTTATTTATTTTGTTTAAAATTTTTTAAAAATTATTTTATAAATCTAACAATCGTGGAATTTTTTAAAAATTTAGATTTATAAAAATAAATGAATAAATAATAATATAATTTAATTTATAGCAGTCCCGATCCCCTGACGCACCTACAGACCCCATCCATTCCACCAGTTCCTCAAATCCCACTGACCTTTCAGAATCACCGGAAATACTTCCCTGCTCATCACCAGAATTCATTATGCCTGAAGAACTCATTATACCTGTATGATTTTCTTTTTATCCTAACCTAACTGCCTTGTATCTTCTTCCTCAAGCCCTACCCAGAAAAACGCTAAGCAACAGAACAACAAGTATCTGAAATTTGTCGAGGAGCCATGGTTTAGCACAGAATGTCCAAGCACAATCACACAAAAGCAATAGCACACAAACACTGCAACATAACAACAAAAACACATTTCTTAGTCAAACCCATATTCAACACAATTCATCACTTTACACAGAACACACACACACACAAAGCATACATTATCACACATCCTCAAACCCCCCCCTTTTCAAACCCCACGATAATCCAAAATATCAACACACTAACCTGCAACCTTCACAGCAGACCAGAAGTTTTCCATTACACTCTGAACCACTGACAAACAAATCGCATTAATCGGACAAAACCTCACAAGTCGCAATCAATGGTAAAGTTTTTTTTCTCTTCTTTCTCTCTTTCTTTTCTCTCCAAGAGGCGCGATGAACACTTGAGCAAATGAATTCAAAATAAACCCCCTGCCTATTCCTCTGCCCTTTTTGTTTCCCAAAAAAAAACCCTTCTGTTGTCGGACCCCAAAAACCTAGCACAACTGATAACTCTAAAATAATAGAGTTATTCACATCTAATTTGCCACATTTTATTCGGGAATTAACTGATTTTATTTGGAAAATGGAATAAAAATGTGTTGATTTGATATTTTCTCTCTTTTTACCTAAAAATGTGGATTTATTGTTAAAAATCAATTTAATTGAATTAATTTCTCAAAATGCGGATAAACTGTATTTTTTGTTATTATTTGGGAATTTATTTGAATTGATTTATTGTGAAAAGGGTAAAAAGAGAATTTTGATGGTTGACATTGGTGAAAGAAAGTTGGATAAAAGTTGACCGTGAATAAAGTGAAGTATGTGTGGATAATTTGTATATATATATATATATATAATATACACATACACTATTTGTCACTTAAAATCCAGCTGGACACTTGCGGTACTATGCATTTATTTCTTTTGTCCTATCCATTATATATATATATATATATATATACACACACATATATGTGTGTTTGTTTAAGTGCATGGCGACAAGGTGGACAAGAAAGTAGAAGAAAAAGTCAAGAATTTCAGAAAAGCAGCTGGAATGTTGCTGCTGACCCTGCAGCCATTAGAGGAAAAAGACAAAAATCCTGCAGAAAGCACCTGGAATTCTACTGCAAATCCTGCGGCTGTCAGAAGAAAAAACAAAAACTCTGCTGACAATGTTGTAGCATCAGAGGAAAACGACAAAGATCACAGAAAGCGGTGGGAGACCGGCTGCAAATGATGCAGCATTCAGAGGAAGAAGACAACAACTCCAGAAGGCAGTTGGAATTTATTTTGACTATTTTTTGGAATTTTTGGAGAAAATTCCAGAATTATGGACAGATGGCAGCTTGGTAATGGCTCTCGATACACAAAGAGGCTCTATATGTATATGAAAAACCGAGAGGAATAGGTTGGAACGACATAGATTAGTTTAGTTTGGCTTTTGGCCATTTTAGAGAGATTGGTTTTTCTTCTTAGTTTTCTTAGATAGTTTAGTAGTCTTTCGATAGGATAGTTTAGTTCTTCTTCTTAGTTTTAGACTAACTTTAGGAGGGAAGAACCCAAGAGTGAGCAGGGTGACTTGCTGAATCATTCATCAGCTGAGCAATAGAGACGCAGCAACATCAAGCAGAGGAGACGAAGGGTAGCAGTACGTTGATTAAACCGATTTGGGCAGTAGGGTGATCTCCGACCAGAGTAATCCTCTCTCCATTTCCACAATTTACTATTGTTTTGTGACTAAATGTTCTTTGTAATATGAGAATGTTTACATGGGTTCAAGGATTGATTAAACATGTTTTGGGAGTGATATGTTTTCCGTCTTAGGATTGACTCCGTTGATTGGTGTCACCATGGACCTAGGGACTGTTTTTCCTATTACGTTAATAATTGTCTTTCATGATTCGTTTCAGCAAAATATATATTTTTAACCTGAAGATGTTGTGGTGTAGTTAAGTATGAGCATGTTGAATACACTGTTTTGATTATGATGACGAGTATGTTGCAACATTGCTTTCTGTTTTTATGTTTAATGCTTGTATGGGGCGATGCTTGGTTTATTCATGTAATTACATTAAATTGATTTAACATCACTTGCGGTTACGACTGTCCAATGTATGAATCGAGCTAGTGTCTGACCTTCTAACGGAGGGGAACTAGTGGACGTGATAATTATGTGGCGCTAGATTGAGAACTGCGTAACCATCGGTAAAGACACGAAAGTGCACTCAATATTGCAGTGGAAATGACCAAATTCACTGACTAGCGTTGCGCTAGGTCAACGGTACTTCGTACTCCATGAGACGATGTTATCGGGGATCTAGACTAATAGATCAAGTAGTCTGGGTGGAACCAGACATGCTATAGCATTGATATGGAAATTGAAAGCATGCTCTGTATATTTAGATTCATCTCTGGTTTGTACTTACATTTTTTGCGTGAATGTCGCAGCATTGTATTACCTGCAGTACTCTTGTGGTTATTTCCAGTAGGCTAACCTTTAACTGTTAGTTTAATTAGGAGTAGGAATGTCGTAGCATTAGACCACTCGCCATTCATCATTTATCATTCTTTATTCTTTCATTCTTCATGATTCAATATTCTTTATTCTTTAATTCTTTTAACCATATGTACAATCGTATTTGCATTTGTAATTGGCATACATAGTCCCTGTGGGATCGATAATCTTGTACTTAGGTACATATATTACTTGTTGACCGGTGTATACTTGCACTTGTTAAGATTGCGTTGATTTATTCTATTTTCTTTATCTTTACAAATTGTGACACAAGCACACAACGCAACAGCAGCCATATTTAATAATTGTCCCGTACGCACACCCTCCCACGCGCGCACGATCTTCACGGGCCATCAGCCGAACCGTCTCCACGCGCGACCTTTCCCATCGTTGCGTCAGAAGCGTCCCGTCATCTTCCGCACCCATATCCAAGTCAATCATTATTACCCGAATCCCTGCCTGCCAAACCGCAACCTCATCCTTAAACCACATCCATATCCCATCCCTCAATCCCTGAATCCCCCTACTCAATATGCTATCCGAAACCCCTCCCACACCCCATCCCCAACACCATCTCCCCTCACCGAATCTCCCTGACACCCGCTCCCCATCTGTCTCCTTCCCACAGTCTTTTTTTCATTTATAACTATTTCTGCATCCTCCTCGATCTTTACCTTTCCCAATACAGCCGCACCCCCCCCCCCCATATCCGCCCCAATCACATTCGGTCAAAAAACAATGCTTATGGTATATGTACCATACCCCCATACATAGAACATATCTCCACAACATAAAATATTCCAAAAATTCCATCATTAAATTAACGGTGAAATCTAAAATATCTAAGAACAGCCCATAACACAAAAAGCCCACATATACCTAAAATATCTATAATATCTAAAAACGGCCTATAACACAAAAAACCCACATATTGTAGATAAATACCCCCTAGGAAGAAAGGAAAGGCTATCTAACACAATCAAGAAGTCACACACGTAAGGAGAGCACGAGGAAAGAACGCTGAGAGAGAGAAGTCGCCAAGAACAAAGAAGATTAACGAAAACGCTGAAAAAGAAAAGAAGGATCCCCAGAAAAGGACAGGAAGAGCAAGAAGGGAATTAGAGTAATTAGGATTAGGCTACATTAATGTCAAATTCCAATATTCATGCACACGTTGCTGCCATAAACTTCAAATTTAAAAATTGCTTGCCACTTGATGATGATCCAGAAGAAATAAGATTTAGTTTTCATTTCACAGTTAGAAATAAGTACGAATTCCATAAAAATCACAAAAATGGAGAATCGAATCTGATTTTGTCGAGGGAACTGGAAACGCCCTATGTAAGGATATTGTTTAAAGAAGTTCCAATTAAGAGGCTCCTTGAAGATGTAAGATATACGGTGCACTTAGCAATGAGGAACACTTCGGTTCCCGGAAATGCACATAAAAAGGTTACTGATGATATTCAAGATCTTTTTAATACTTATCTAGAAGATTCCGAATTAGATCTTGGTATAACTATTCCTGTTCATATTGAGATTATGGTTTGTTATCAATACTTTTTAAATGATTGATTCTTTTTTCTTTTTGTTTCTTGTAAGAATTCATCTGGGTTTATCTTTCCGATTGGAATAACCCTCTCAAATTTGAATAAAACAATGTCCAATGAATAAATTGGATAGTTATACAATTTTTGTAATTTTATCTCGATTTCAAATTTTTATATACTCTTTTATATATTTAAAACTCCATAACCTTCCGAATCTACGGAGAACGTAAAAGTCTTTATGCATCGAGAAACAGCCATGACATTCATCGTTTCTGGTGACTGTGCGCGCGCTCCTTTGTGCTACCGCCGGTGAAGACTAGAGTTCCACACAGAAGGTTAGTGGTGGCAACCAATAATTTCTTGACCTATCATGATGTTATTCGACGGTATTTATTTTATCCTTCAGTTTTTCTAGCATGCTTTTAATTTAACTTAATGTAAGAGAGATATTTTGAAGATTGAAGTAAGAAAATATTGTGTTTCTCTGTTTGTGTATTTGCAATAATGGTTACTAAATTGAGTTACTAAATTGAGAAATCAGGTACGAATTAAGTTAAGTCTGCCTCACAATAGATTAATGGGGGGAAAAAATACAGATTTGGGATTACTTTAAACTGCTTATTATCAATCAATTCCTGTGAAAACTAAAGTACAACAACAATTTTCCAGCAGAATTAGATTTGAAGCTCTTCCAGGTCTTATATCAAGTCAGATGCAGTACTGAGAATTATGGAATACATCTGATGGAAGATAAAAGAAGTGTAAGAATGGACACCAATTGTATTTGCTTCAAGATATTTCCTTTCAATATCAACTTACAATAAAATATAATGCTACTATTTTGAACTGTAACAATATATTTTTTTTAAATTGAAATTATAATTGATTCTATATATATAATGAAATTGGTAGCACTAGGGTTCATAGCAGTAATGCAGAGCCAGCAAGGAAAAAAAAAGAAAGAAAGAAAAGAACTGGTGTATATCTTTAGATCAAATTCGTCTCCACCAAATTTCTGTACTTTCACTTCTAATTTATGATAGATTTATTTATTATCTTTTCATTTTAGCAAATATCCATTATTTTTCAAAATTTGAAAAAATAAATAAATAATAATAATAATAATGGACCAAACCGATAAATGGTTTACAAGTGTACCTTGGTAACCTACTATAACAGGTTACCAAGTTAATTAATTAATTATTTATTTATTTTTATAAATCTAATTTTTAAAAAAATTAGTTACAATTTTATTTTTTTATTTCATTTTATTTATTTTGTTTAAAATTTTAAAAAAATTTATTTTATAAATCTAACAATCGTGGAATTTTTAAAAAATTTAAAAAATAAATGAATAAATAAAAATTTAATTTAATTTATAGCAGTCCCGGTCCCTTGACGCACCTACAGGCCCCATCCATTCCACCAGTTCCTCAAACCCCACTGACCTTTCAGAATCACCTGAAATACTTCCCTGCTCATCACCAAAATTTATTATGCCTGAAGAACTCATTATACCTGTATGATTTTCTTTTTACCCTAACCTAACTGCCTTGTATCTTCTTCCCCAAGCCCTACCCAGAAAAACGCTAAGCAACAGAACAACAAGTATCTGAAATTTGTCGAGGAGCCATGGTTTAGCACAGAATGTCCAAGCACAATCACACAAAAGCAATAGCACACAAACACTGCAACATAACAACAAAAACACATTTCTTAGTCAAACCCATATTCAACACAATTCATCACTTTACACAGAACACACACACACACAAAGCATACATTATCACACATCCTCAAACCACCCCCCCCTTTTCAAACCCCACGATAATCCAAAATATCAACACACTAACCTGCAACCTTCACAGCAGACCAGAAGTTTTCCATTACACTCTGAACCACTGACAAACAAATCGCATTAATCGGACAAAACCTCACAAGTCGCAATCAATGGTAAAGTTTTTTTTCTCTTCTTTCTCTCTTTCTTTTCTCTCCAAGAGGCGCGATGAACACTTGAGCAAATGAATTCAAAATAAACCCCCTGCCTATTCCTCTGCCCTTTTTGTTTCCCAAAAAAAAACCCTTCTGTTGTCGGACCCCAAAAACCTAGCACAACTGATAACTCTAAAATAATAGAGTTATTCACATCTAATTTGCCACATTTTATTCGGGAATTAACTGATTTTATTTGGAAAATGGAATAAAAATGTGTTGATTTGATATTTTCTCTCTTTTTACCTAAAAATGTGGATTTATTGTTAAAAATCAATTTAATTGAATTAATTTCTCAAAATGTGGATAAACTATATTTTTGTTATTATTTGGAAATTTATTTGAATTGACTTATTGTGACAAGGGTAAAAAGGGAATTTTGATGGTTGACATTGGTGAAAGAAAGTTGAATAAAAGTTGACCGTGAATAAAGTGAAGTATGTGTGGATAATTTGTATATATATATATATATATATATATATATATATATATATATACACACTATTTGTCACTTAAAATCCAGCTGGACACTTGCGGTAGTATGCATTTATTTCTTTTGTCCTATCCATTATATATATATATATATACACATATATGTGTGTTTGTTTAAGTGCATGGTGACAAGGTGGACAAGAAAGTAGAAGAAAAGGTCAAGAATTTCAGAAAAGCTGCTGGAATGTTGCTGCTGACCCTGCAGCCGTCAGAGGAAAAAGACAAAAATCCTGCAGAAAGCACCTGGAATTCTGCTGCAAATCTTGCGGCTGTCAGAAGAAAAAGACAAAAACTCTGCTGACAATGCTGCAGCATCAGAGGAAAACGACAAAGATCACAGAAAGCGGCGGGAGACCGGCTGCAAATGCTGCAGCATTCAGAGGAAGAAGACAACAACTCCAGAAGGCAGCTGTAATTTTTTTTTGACTATTTTCTGGAATTTTCTCCAAAAATTCCAGAATTATGGACAGATGGGAGCTTGGTAATGGCCCTCGATACACAAAGAGGCTCTATATGTAGAAGAAAAGGTCAAGAATTTCAGAAAAGCAACTGGAATGTTGCTGCTGACCCTGCAGTCGTCGGAGGAAAAAGACAAAAATCCTGCAGAAAGCACCTGGAATTCTGCTGCAAATCCTGCGGCTGTCAGAAGAAAAAGACAAAAACTCTGCTGACAATGCTGCAACATCAGAGGAAAATGACAAAGATCATATAAAGCGGCGGGAGACCGGCTGCAAATGCTGCAGCATTCAAAGGAAGAAGACAACAACTCCAGAAGGCAGCTGGAATTTAATTTGACTATTTTCTGGAATTTTTGGAGAAAATTCCAGAATTATGGACAGATGGCAGCTTGGTAATGGCTCTCGATACACAAAGAGGCTCTATATGTATATGAAAAACCGAGAGGAATAGGTTGGCAAGGCATAGATTAGTTTAGTTTGGCTTTTGGCCATTTTAGAGAGATTGGTTTTTCTTCTTAGTTTTCTTAGATAGTTTAGTAGTCTTTCGATAAGATAGTTTAGTTCTTCTTCTTAGTTTTAGACTAACTTTAGGAGGGAAGAACCCAAGAGTGAGCAGGGTGACTTGCTGAAACATTCATCAGCTGAGCAATAGAGACGCGGCAGCATCAAGCAGAGGAGACGAAGGGCAGCAGTACGTTGATTAAACCGATTAGGACAGTAGGGTGATCTCCGACCAGAGTAATCCTCTCTCCATTTCCTCAATTTACTACTCTTTTTGTGACTAAATGTTCTTTGTAATATGAGAATGTTTACATGGGTTCAAGGATTGATTAAACATGTTTTGGGAGTGATATGTTTTTCATCTTAAGATTGACTCCGTTGATTGTCACCATGGACCTAGGGACTGTTTTTCCTATTACGTTAATCCTTGTCTTTCATGATTCGTTTCAGCAAAATATATATTTTTAACATGAAGATGTTGTGGTGTAGTTAAGTATGAGCATGTTGAATACACTGTTTTGATTATGATGACGAGTATGTTGCAGCATTGCTTTCTGTTTTTATGTTTAATGCTTGTATGTGGCGATACTTGGTTTATTCATGTAATTACATTAAATTGATTTAACATCACTTGCGGTTACGACTGTCCAATGTATGAATCGAGCTAGTGTCTGGCCTTCTAACGGAGGGGAACTAGTGGACGTGATAATTATGTGGCGCTAGATTGAGAACTGCGTAACCAGCGGTAAAGACACGAAAGTGCACTCAATATTGTAGTGGAAATGACCAAATTCACTGACTAGCATTGCGCTAGGTCAACGGTACTTCGTACTCCATGAGACGATGTTATCGGGGATCTAGACTAATAGATCAAGTAGTCTGGGTGGAACCAGACATGCTGTAGCATTGATATGGAAATTGAAAGCATGCTCTGTATATTTAGATTCATCTCTGGTTTGTACTTACATTTTTTGCGTGAATGCCGCAGCATTGTATTACCTGCAGTACTCTTGTGGCTATTTCCAATAGGCTAACCTTTAACTGTTAGTTTAATTAGGAGTAGGAATGTCGTAGCATTAGACCACTCGCCATTCATCATTTATCATTCTTTATTCTTTCATTCTTCATGATTCAATATTCTTTATTCTTTAATTCTTTTAACCATATGTACAATCGTATTTGCATTTGTAATTGGCATACATAGTCCCTGTGGGATCGATAATCTTGTACTTAGGTACATATATTACTTGTTGACAGGTGTATACTTGCACGTGCTAAGATTGCGTTGATTTATTCTATTTTCTTTATCTTTACAAATTGTGACACACGCACACAACGCAACAGCAGCCATATTTAATAATTTGTCCCGTACGCACACCCTCCCACGCGCGCACGACCTTCACGCGCCATCAGCTGAACCGTCTCCACGCGCGACCTTTCCCATTGTTGCGTCAGAAACGTCCCGTCATCTTTCGCACACATACCCAAGTCAATCATTATTACCCGAATCCCTGCCTGCCAAACCGCAACCTCATCCTTAAACCACATCCATATCCCATCCCTCAATCCCCGAATCCCCCTACTCAATATGCTATCTGAAACCCCTCCCACACCCCATCCCCAACACCATCTCCCCTCACCTAATCTCCCTGACACCCGCTCCCCATCTGTCTCCTTCCCACAGTCTTTTTTTCATTTATAACTATTTCTGCATCCTCCTCGATCTTTACCTTTCCCAATACAGCCGCACCCCCCCCCCCCCCCACATCCGCCCCAATCACATTCGGTCAAAAAAAATGCTTATGGTATATGTACCATACCCCCATACATAGAACATATCTCCACAATATAAAATATTCCAAAATTCCCATCATTAAATTAACGGTGAAATCTAAAATATCTAAGAACGTCTCATAACACAAAAAGCCCACATATACCTAAAATATCTATAATATCTAAAAACGGCTCATAACACAAAAAGCCCACATATACCTAAAATATCTATAATATCTAAAAACGGCTCATAACACAAAAAGCCCACATATTGTAGATAAATACCCCCTAGGAAGAAAGGAAAAGCTATCTAACACAATCAAGAAGCAACACACGTAAGGAGAGCACGAGGAAAGAACGCCGAGAGAGAGAAGTCGCCAAGAACAAAGAAGATTAATGAAAGCGCTGAAAAAGAAAAGAAGGATCCCCAGAAAAGGACAGGAAGAGCAAGAAGGGAATTAGAGTAATTAAGATTAAACTACATCAATGTCAAATTCCAATATTCATGCACACGTTGCTGCCATAAACTTCAAATTTAAAAATTGCTTGCCACTTGATGATGATCCAGAAGAAATAAGATTTAGTTTTCATTTCACAGTTAGAAATAAGTACGAATTCCATAAAAATCACAAAAATGGAGAATCGAATCTGATTTTGTCGAGGGAACTGGAAACGCCCGATGTAAGGATATTGTTTAAAGAAGTTCCAATTAAGAGGCTCCTTGAAGATGTAAGATATACGGTGCACTTAGCAATGAGGAACACTTCGGTTCCCGGAAATGCACATAAAAAGGTTACTGATGATATTCAAGATCTTTTTAATACTTATCTAGAAGATTCCGAATTAGATCTTGGTATAACTATTCCTGTTCATATTGAGATTATGGTTTGTTATCAATACTTTTTAAATGATTGATTCCTTTTTCTTTTTGTTTCTTGTAAGAATTCATCTGGGTTTATCTTTCCGATTGGAATAACCTTCTCAAATTTGAATAAAACAATGTCCAATGAATAAATTGGATAGTTATACAATTTTTGTAATTTTATCTCCATTTCAAATTTTTATATACTCTTTTATATATTTAAAACTTCATAACCAAGTTTTGTTAAAAACTATTTTATTAACCACTTTTTCGTGTATATATAATGTTAGAACATTTCAAATCAATACCAAATCATACAAAAGGAATTCTTGATAAAAGATTTATATGGTTTCACCGTATCTAAAGTAATCAAACCACGGTATTTATTCCACGGTTCCACGGTATAAATATTGTGTTTATTCCACGGTATTATAAAACTCCATAAATGATATTCCACGGTATTTATTTATCCTTCAGTTTTTCTAGCATGCCTTTAATTTAATTTAATGTAAGAGAGATGTTTTGAAGATTAAAGTAAGAAAATATTGTGTTTCTCTGTTTATGTATTTGTAATAATGGTTACTAAATTGAGTTACTAAATTGAGAAATTAGGTACGAATTAAGTTAAGTCTGCCTCACAATAGATTAATGGGGGAAAAAAATACAGATTAGGGATTACTTTAAACTGCTTATTATCAATCAATTCCTGTGAAAACTAAAGTACAACAACAATTTTCCAGGAGAATTAGATTTGAAGCTCTTCCAGGTCTTATATCAAGTCAGATGCAGTACTGAGAATTATGGAATACATCTGATGGAAGATAAAAGAACGGTAAGAATGGACACCAATTGTATTTGCTTCAAGATATTTCCTTTCAATATCAACTTACAATAAAATACAATGCTACTATTTTGAACTGTAACAATATTTTTTTTTAAATTGAAATTGAAATTGATTCTATATATATATATATATATATAATGAAATTGGTAGCACTAGGGTTCATAGCAGTAATGCAGAGGCAGCAAAAGAAAGAAAAGAACTGGTGTGTATCTTCAGATCATATTCGTCTCCACCAAATTTCTGTACTTTCACTTCTAATTTATGATAGATTTATTTATTATCTTTACTATATCTTTTCATTTTAGCAAATATCCATTATTTTTCAAATTTTGAAAAAGAAACAAAAAAATAATAATAATAATGGACCAAACCAATAAATGGTTTACAAGTGTACCTTGGTAACCTACTATAACAGGTTACCAAGTTAATTAATTATTTATTTATTTATTTTTATAAATCTAATTTTTTTAAAAATTAGTTACAATTTTATTTCTTTATTTCATTTTATTTATTTTGTTTAAAACTTTTTTAAAAATTATTTTATAAATCTAATAATCGTGGAATTTTTAAAAAATTTAAATTTATAAAAATAAATGAATAAATAATAATTTAATTTAATTTATAGCAGTCCTGATCCCCTGACGCACCTACAGGCCCAATCCATTCCACCAATTCCTCAAACCCCACTGACCTTTCAGAATCAGCGGAAATACTTCACTGCTCATCACCAGAATTCATTATGCCTGAAGAACTCATTATACCTGTATGATTTTCTTTTTACCCTAACCTAACTACCTTGTATCTTCTTCCCCAAGCCCTACCCAGAAAAACGTTAAGCAACAGAACAACAAGTACCTGAAATTTGTCGAGGAGCCATGGTTTAGCACAGAATGTCCAAGCACAATCACACAAAAGCAATAGCACACAAACACTGCAACATAACAACAAAAACACATTTCTTAGTCAAACCCATATTCAACACAATTCATCACTTTACACAGAACACACACACAAAGCATACATTATCACACATCCTCAAACCCCCCCCCCATTTCAAACCCCACAATAATCCAAAATATCAACACACTAACCTGCAACCTTCACAGCAGACCAGAAGTTTTCCATTACACTCCGAACCACTGACAAACAAATCGCATTAATCGGACAAAACCTCACAAGTCGGAATCAATGGTAATGTTTTTTTTCTCTTCTTTCTCTCTTTCTTTTCTCTCCAAGAGGCGCGAAGAACACTTGAGCAAATGAATTCAAAATAAACCCCCTGCCTATTCCTCTGCCCTTTTTGTTTCCCAAAAACCTAGCACAACTGATAACTCTAAAATAATAGAGTTATTCACATCTAATTTGCCACATTTTATTCGGGAATTAACTGATTTTATTTGGAAAATGGAATAAAAATGTGTTGATTTGATATTTTCTCTCTTTTTGCCTAAAAATGTGAATTTATTGTTAAAAGTCAATTTAATTGAATTAATTTCTCAAAATGTGGATAAACTGTATTATTTGTTATTATTTGGGAATTTATTTGAATTGATTTATTGTGACAAAGGTAAAAAGGGAATTTTGATGGTTGACATTGGTGAAAGAAAGTTGGATAAAAGTTGACCGTGAATAAACTGAAGTATGTGTGGATAATTTGTATCTATACGTGTGTATATATATATATATATATAATATACACTCACACACTATTTGTCACTTAAAATCCAGCTGAACACTTGCGGTACTATGCATTTATTTCTTTTGTCCTATCCATTATATATATATATATATATATATATATATATATATATATACATATATATGTGTGTTTGTTTAAGTGCATGGCGACAAGGTGGACAAGAAAGTAGAAGAAAAGGTCAAGAATTTCAGAAAAGCAGCTGGAATGTTGTTGCTGACCCTGCAGCCGTCAGAGGAAAAAGACAAAAATCCTGCAGAAAGCACCTAGAATTCTGCTGCAAATCCTGCGGCTGTCAGAAGAAAAAGACAAAAACTCTGCTGACAATGCTGCAGCATCAGAGGAAAACGACAGAGATCACAGAAAGCGGCGGGAGACCAGCTGCAAATGCTGCAGCATTCAGAGGAAGAAGACAACAACTCCAGAAGGCAGCTGGAATTTATTTTGACTATTTTCTGGAATTTTTGGAGAAAATTCCATAATTATGGACAGATGACAGCTTGGTAATGGCTCTCGATACACAAAGAGGCTCTATATGTATATGAAAAACCGAGAGGAATAGGTTGGCACGGCATAGATTAGTTTAGTTTGGCTTTTGGCCATTTTAGAGAGATTGGTTTTTCTTCTTAGTTTTCTTAGATAGTTTAGTAGTCTTTCGATAGGATAGTTTAGTTCTTCTTCTTAGTTTTAGACTAACTTTAGGAGGGAAGAACCCAAGAGTGAGCAGGGTGACTTGCTGAAGTATTCATCAGCTGAGCAATAGAGACGCAGCAGCATCAAGCAGAGGAGACGAATGGCAGCAGTACGTTGATTAAACCGATTTGGGCAGTAGGGTGATCTCCGACCAGAGTAATCCTCTCTCCATTTCCTCAATTTACTACTGTTTTTGTGACTAAATGTTCTTTGTAATATGAGAATGTTTACATGGGTTCAAGGATTGATTAAACATGTTTTGGGAGTGATATGTTTTTCATCTTAGGATTGACTCCGTTGATTGGTGTCACCATGGACCTAGGGACTGTTTTTCCTATTACGTTAATCCTTGTCTTTCATGATTCGTTTCAGCAAAATATATATTTTTAACCTGAAGATGTTGTGGTGTAGTTAAGTATGAGCATGTTGAATACACTGTTTTGATTATGATGACGAGTATGTTGCAGCATTGCTTTCTGTTTTTATGTTTAATGCTTGTATGGGGCGATGCTTGGTTTATTCATGTAATTACATTAAATTGATTTAACATCACTTGCGGTTACGATTGTCCAATGTATGAATCGAGCTAGTGTCTGGCCTTCTAACGGAGGGGAACTAGTGGACGTGATAATTATGTGGCGCTAGATTGAGAACTGCGTAACCAGCGGTAAAGACACGAAAGTGCACTCAATATTGCAGTGGAAATGACCAAATTCACTGACTAGCGTTGCGCTAGGTCAACGGTACTTCGTACTCCATGAGACGATGTTATCGGGGATCTAGACTAATAGATCAAGTAGTCTGGGTGGAACCAGACATGCTGTAGCATTGATATGGAAATTGAAAGCATGCTCTGTATATTTAGATTCATCTCTGGTTTGTACTTACATTTTTTGCGTGAATGTCGCAGCATTGTATTACCTGCAGTACTCTTGTGGTTATTTCCAGTAGGCTAACCTTTAACTGTTAGTTTAATTAGGAGTAGGAATGCCGTAGCATTAGACCACTCACCATTCATCATTTATCATTCTTTATTCTTTCATTCTTCATGATTCAATATTCTTTATTCTTTAATTCTTTTAACCATATGTACAATCGTATTTGCATTTGTAATTGGCATACATAGTCCCTGTGGGATCGATAATCTTGTACTTAGGTACATATATTACTTGTTGACCGGTGTATACTTGCACTTGTTAAGATTGCATTGATTTATTCTATTTTCTTTATCTTTACAAATTGTGACACAAGCACACAACGCAACAGCAGCCATATTTAATAATTTGTCCTGTACGCACACCCTCCCACGCGTGCACGACCTTCACGCGCCATCAGCCGAACCGTCTCCACGCGCGACCTTTCCCATCATTGCATCAGAAGCGTCCCGTCATCTTCCGCACACATATCCAAGTCAATCATTATTACCCGAATCCCTGCCTGCCAAACCGCAACCTCATCCTTAAACCACATCCATATCCCATCCCTCAATCCCCGAATCCCCCTACTCAATATGCTATCCGAAACCCCTCCCACACCCCATCCCCAACACCATCTCCCCTCACTGAATCTCCCTGACACCCGCTCCCCATCTGTCTCCTTCCCACAGTCTTTTTTTCATTTATAACTATTTCTACATCCTCCTCGATCTTTACCTTTCCCAATACAGCCGCACCCCCCCTGTTGGGAAAATCACCTCAATTTTCTAGCGGAAGCAATTAATAATTTTCCCGTCTTTGTTTTGTTAAAATGGGCAAAATCATATGACCGATCAAAAATAGCAAATACAACCACAAGCAATTAATCAAACGATAAACGAACACCAAGATTTAACGTGGAAAACCCAAATCGGGAAAAAACCACGAAGCCTTCCACTAATCACCAAGAAAAACAGTGGGTACAATCAATAATCCTCTCTAAATCAATTAGAGGCATACACAATCATCAAGCAACAACTTGGAACATCAAACCACAATAATCTTCACTCAAAAGTGAGAAATCCACACAAAAGAAAAAAAGTAGAGAACAGAGGTAGTTTTACCGACATCGAGAGGTCTAAACAACAATTCCACCGTTGGATATGAAGAAGAGATTGTTAGGAACAACATACTAAATTTTCATCCCGATCGGAGTTCGTTTGGTCGTCGATCGGAGCAAAAATAAAAACCCGGCTGCTGCTACCTCCTCTTTTCCCCTCTTCTGCTCTCGGCTTCTCTCTCTCTCTCTCTTATCTCTATTGTTCTGTTTTTTTTTCCTTCTTCTTTATAATAATAATAATAAATATTATTATTATTATAGTAACCTTTTTCCTTTCCTTTTCTTTATAATAATAATAATAAATATTATTATTATTATTATTATACTAATCCTTCTTCCATGTAGGAGGGATACCCCCCAACACCCCCCCCCCCTCCACATCCGCCCCAATCACATTCGGTCAAAAAAAATGCTTATGGTATATGTACCATACCCCATACATAGAACATATCTCCACAACATAAAATATCTCAAAAATTTCATCATTAAATTAACGGTGAAATCTAAAATATCTAAGAACAGCCCATAACACAAAAAGCTCACATATACCTAAAATATCTATAATATCTAAAAATGGCCCATAACACAAAAAGTCCACATATTGTAGATAAATACCCCCTAGGAAGAAAGGAAAGGCTATCTAACACAATCAAGAAGCCACACACGTAAGGAGAGCACGAGGAAAGAACGCCGAGAGAGAGAAGTCGCCAAGAACAAAGAAGATTAACAAAAACGCTGAAAAAGAAAAGAAGGATCCCCAGGAAAGGACAGGAAGAGCAAGAAGGGAATTAGAGTAATTAGGATCAGGCTACGTCAATGTCAAATTCCAATATTCATGCACACGTTGCTGCCATAAACTTCAAATTTAAAAATTGCTTGCCACTTGATGATGATCCAGAAGAAATAAGATTTAGTTTTCATTTCACAGTTAGAAATAAGTACGAATTCCATAAAAATCACAAAAATGGAGAATCGAATCTGATTTTGTCGAGGGAACTGGAAACGCCCGATGTAAGGATATTGTTTAAAGAAGTTCCAATTAAGAGGCTCCTTGAAGATGTAAGATATACGGTGCACTTAGCAATGAGGAACACTTCGGTTCCCGGAAATGCACATAAAAAGGTTACTGATGATATTCAAGATCTTTTTAATACTTATCTAGAAGATTCCGAATTAGATCTTGGTATAACTATTCCTGTTCATATTGAGATTATGGTTTGTTATCAATACTTTTTAAATGATTGATTCTTTTTTTCTTTTTGTTTCTTGTAAGAATTCATCTGGGTTTATCTTTCCGATTGGAATAACCCTCTCAAATTTGAATAAAACAATGTCCAATGAATAAATTGGATAGTTATACAATTTTTGTAATTTTATCTCCATTTCAAATTTTTATATACTCTTTTATATATTTAAAACTTCATAACCAAGTTTTGTTAAAAACTATTTTATTAACCGCTTTTTCGTGTATATATAATGTTAGAACATTTCAAATCAATACCAAATCATACAAAAGGAATTCTTGATAAAAGATTTATATGGTTTCACCGTATCTAAAGTAATCAAACCACGGTATTTATTCCACGGTTCCACGGTATAAATATTGTGTTTATTCCACGGTATTATAAAACTCCATAAATGATATTCCACGGTATTTATTTATCCTTCAGTTTTTCTAGCATGCCTTTAATTTAATTTAATGTAAGAGAGATATTTTGAAGATTGAAGTAAGAAAATATTGTGTTTCTCTGTTTGTGTATTTGTAATTTGTAATGGCAGAGTCAAATTTGTGCGTGAAAATGATAGAGAAAGGTTGATATCTATCTCTCTCTTTTCTTCAATACATGATTGAGTTACACTAAATTGAGAAATTAGGTACGAATTAAGTTAAGTCTGCCTCACAATAGATTAATGGGGGGAAAAAATACAGATTAGGGATTACTTTAAATTGCTTATTATCAATCAATTCCTGTGAAAACTAAAGTACAACAACAATTTTCCAGGAGAATTAGATTTGAAGCTCTTCCAGGTCTTATATCAAGTCAGATGCAGTACTGAGAATTATGGAATACATCTGATGGAAGATAAAAGAACTGTAAGAATGGACACCAATTGTATTTGCTTCAAGATATTTCTTTTCAATATCAACTTACAATAAAATACAATGCTACTATTTTGAACTGTAACAATATATTTTTTTAAAATTGAAATTGAAATTGATTATATATATATATATATATATATATATATGTGTGTGTGTGTGTGTATATATATATATATATAATGAAATTGGTAGCACTAGGGTTCATAGCAGTAATGAGCAAGGAAAGAAAAAAGAAAGAAAAGAACTGGTGTGTATCTTGTTGAGGTCTGAAGACAACTTGGTCATTGTTGTGATCAAATTGAACTTGTCCACCAAGTTGACAATTTGTATGATAGGTTGTGATCAAATTGAACTTGATCACCGAGATGTTCTTAGGCTATATAAAGAGGCTACCTCTTGTATGATAAATAAAAGAAAAGGCTTGTAACTCTCTCTTCTCTATAAGAAATATAGGCCAATAGGTTTTTTGTGGTTTTTCACCACCTATCTGGTTTTCCACAGATTCAAGTGTTCTTTAATTTCTCTATTTCTTCTTGCTCACCTCGGTATTGCGTTGTGTTGTTGTGCGGCTAACTCTGTTCTTACAACTTGTATCAGAGCCAGGTTACGAGGAGGTTTTGTTGGTGTGCAAAAATCAACCGAACGTTTGTGAAGGAGGAAGTGCTGCCCAAACAATCATGGAGGATGGCAAGGCGAATATCCGATGTTTCGATGGCAAACATTTTGGTTATTGGAAGTTACAAATAACTGATATGTTGTATGACAAAGAACTAGAGGAGGCAATATTAGAGAACAAATCTGACACCATGGAGGACAAGGTGTGGAAGAAGCTAGATCGTCATGCACTTGGTCTCGTTCAGAATACTATCTCAATGGATGTGGCTTCACATGTCGCAAATGAGACCACAACCTATGGATTCATCAAGAGACTGTCTGACTTGTTTGAGAAGCCCTCGAGTTCAAACAAGATTCACCTTCTACGACGGTTATTTCAACTTCAAATGGCCGATGGTGTTTCCGTGACGGAGCATGTAGCTGAGTTCAACCACATCGTCAACCAACTGAAGGCGATTGCATATCCCTTGGATGATGAGTTGCCCGCACACTGTTTGTTGATCTCTATGCCTGATAGCTGGTCAACTACAGTAGAGGTGATCTCGGGTCAAGAGAATGTGACTCTCAACTATGTTCGTGACCGCATCATCAGCGAAGGCATTCGTAGAAATGAGCGAGGCGGAGTAAGTGGCGCTGCCCTAACAGTTCAAAGGGGCCGAGAGAGTCAGAAGGGCGAGAATCGAGGAAGATTCAAGTCAAGAGGACGAAGCAAGTCTCGAACCAAAGGTGAGGCAGAGTGCTGGAATTGTGGGAAGAAGGGTCACTTGAAGCGTGACTGTAAAGCCCCGAAAAAGGTGAGGAAGAGAGGAGATGAGTCCAACTCGGTGAATGTAACAACCAAGGAGGACTCGGATGATGCTTTAGTCTTATGTGTCGACAGCCCAATCGAATCTTGGATTCTAGATTCAGGTGCATCTTTTCATTCAACCTCTTGCAAAGAATTGATGAGAAATTTTGTGACTGGCGAATATGAAAGGGTATTTCTAGCGGATGGTAAACCCTTAGAGATTACCGGCAAAGGTGATGTTTATATTAAGTCGAGTAATGGCTATAAATGGACATTACATGATGTTCGGTATATTCCCGGTCTGAAGAAGAATTTAATCTCGGTGGGTCAATTGGATTGTGAGGGGTATAATACCATCTTTGGAGAAGGTTCTTGGAAGATAGTGAAAGGATCTATGGTTATAGCACGAGGCTCCAAGGTTAGTACACTCTATCTAACCGACAACATCACAGACTTGGTAGCAGTTGCAGGGGCTGAGATAAATCCAATCTTGTGGCACAACAGATTGGGGCACATGAGTGACAAAGGGATGAAGGTGCTAGCTTCAAAAGGGTTGTTACCGAAAATGCAGTCTGTTGAAACAGGCTTTTGTGAAGATTGCGTGCTTGGCAAATAGAAGCGGGTCAGTTTCTCGAAAGTCGGGCGGAAGCGCAAGGAAGAGAGGCTAGAACTTGTGCACACTGACGTGTGGGGACTAGCACCAGTCCAATCCCAAGGAGGATCAAGGTACTATGTAACATTCATCGACGATTCCACTCGCAAGGTATGGGTCTATTTTCTCAAACACAAGTCTGAAGTGTTCGAGGTGTTCAAAAAGTGGAAGGCGGAGGTCGAGAATGAGACCAGTCAGAAGCTGAAATGTTTGAGATCGGACAACGGTGGCGAATATGATGGAACCAACTTCAAGGCATATTGTGCAGAGCATGGAGTCAAGCTAATGCGAACAGTCCCAAACCGACCACAACAAAATGGGATTGCTGAGAGGATGAACCGAACCCTTAATGAGCGTGCTAGGGCAATGCGACTTCACGCTAATCTTCCTAAGATGTTTTGGGCAGAGGAAATCAACACAGCAGCTTATCTCATCAACCGAAGTCCCTCGGTGGCCTTAGAGTTCAAGCTGCCCGAAGAGAAGTGGTCGGGTAAGAGGTTATCTTTATTTCACTTGAAGATATTTGGATGCACTGCATATGTGCACGTGGACTCTGACAAAAGGGACAAGTTGGATGCGAAGGCCAAGAAATGTATTTTCATTGGGTATGGGTCTAATTATTTTAGTTACAAATTTTGGGATGAGAAAAATCGGAAAATAATTAGGTCAAGGGAAAATAATAGTGCGGCCGACAATGAGATGATCAAAGGTGACTCGGTCCAAGGAGATCATGAAGCCGATGATGAAGTACAAAATGATGATATTGCGGCCAGAGATGCAGCCGATGGTCAAGAAGAGCCCAACCCACAAGAACCTGTGTTGAGAAGGTCTACTCGGGTTTGTAAACCCAACACGCGGTATTTATCTTCCCTCAACCATCTACTTTTGACTGACTCGGGTGAGCCTGAAGACTATATCGAGGCGGTGGACTCGAGTGATGCGGTCAAGTGGGAGCGAGCAATGAAAGAGGAGCTAAGGTCCCTGGAGAAGAACAAGGTATGGGTCCTAACTCAATTGCCAGAAGGGAAGAAGGCACTACAAAACAAGTGGGTGTATCGAGTTAAAGAAGAGGTGGATGGAAGTAAGCGGTACAAGGCGAGATTGGTGGTCAAGGGATTCTTACAAAAGAAGGGCATTGATTACACCGAGGTATTCTCACCTGTGGTGAAGCTGAAAACCATTCGGATGATTCTCGGTATTGTGGCGACCGAGAACTTGCACTTAGAACAACTCGATGTGAAGACGGCATTCCTTCATGGAGATTTAGAGGAGGAAATCTACATGGTGAAACCTGAGGGATTCAAAACTCAGGGACAAGAGGGTCTTGTGTGCAAGTTAAATAAAAGTCTATATGGCTTGAAGCAAGCTCCGAGACAGTGGTACAGGAAGTTTGACAGATTCATGAGCAGTCTTGGATTCAAACGAGGAGACACGGACCACTATTGCTACTTTAAAGATTTTGGTGGCTCTTATGTTACCTTGCTTTTGTATGTCGATGACATGCTCATTGCAGGCGCAAGCATGAAGGAGATCAATAAATTAAAGCGGAAGTTAGCAGAAGAGTTCGAGATGAAAGACTTGGGTCCAGCAAGTCAGATTCTAGGCATGCAAATTTCTCGAGATCGAGCGGCAGGTACTCTAACTCTGTCGCAGGAGAAGTACATCAACAAGGTGTTGGAACAATTTCGAGTGCAAGATGCTAAACCAAGAATCACGCCGCTGGGATCACAACTCAGGTTGTCAAAGGCTCAAGCACCAAAGACGCAAGAGGAACGAGACTACATGGCGACTGTGCCCTATTCCTCGGCAGTTGGCAGTCTCATGTATGCCATGGTATGCACTCGACCCGACATTGCTCATGCATTGGGAGTAGTGAGTCGTTATATGGGAAATCCCAGTACTGCGCACTGGGAGGCAGTAAAATGGCTGCTAAGATACTTGAAAGGCACCTCAAGTATGGCATTATGTTTCAAGAAAGACAGTGCAGGTCTAGAAGGTTTCGTTGATGCAGACCTTGGTGGTGACTTGGATAAACGGAAGAGTACTTCTGGTTATGTATTCACGTGGGGAGGTACGGCTGTAAGCTGGATGTCAAAATTGCAAAAATGCGTGGCGCTTTCAACAACAGAAGTAGAGTACGTGGCAATTTCGGAGGCTGGGAAAGAGATGGTTTGGTTACTTAATTTTCTAAAGGAAATCAGAAAGGACCAAGGTTGCAGAGCATTATACACCGACAGTCAAAGTGCTCTATGTCTCTCGAAGAACCCGGAGTATCATTCAAGGACGAAACACATTCAGCTGAAGTAACACTATATACGTGAATTAGTAGATGACGGGACCTTGTCATTGAAGAAAATCGCATGTGCGGAAAATCCTGCGGACATGCTCACGAAGGTTGTCACCATTGATAAATTGAGGTTATGCACTACCTCAGTTGGACTCAACCACTAGTCAAGTGGGAGCTGTAGCTGGCCTATGGAAAATTGTTTGGAGTAGAGAAGATGCAGAGGAAATTGGGGACACTGAGATGTTGTTACCAATTTGTCTTCAAGTGGGAGATTGTTGAGGTCTGAAGACAACTTGGTCATTGTTGTGATCAAATTGAACTTGTCCACCAAGTTGACAATTTGTGCATAGGTTGTGATCAAATTGAACTTGTCCACCAAGTTGACAATTTGTATGATAGGTTGTGATCAAATTGAACTTGATCACCGAGATGTTCTTAGGCTATATAAAGAGGCTACCTCTTGTATAATAAATAAAAGAAAAAGCTTGTAACTCTCTCTTCCCTATAAGAAATATAGGCCAGTAGGTTTTTTGTGATTTTTCACCACCTATCTGGTTTTCCACAGATTCAAGTGTTCTTTAATTTCTCTATTTCTTTCTTGCTCACCTCGGTATTGCGTTGTGTTATTGTGCGGCTAACTCTGTCCTTACATATCTTCAGATCATATTCGTCTATATATATATATATATATATATATATATATATATATAATAAAATTGGTAGCACTAGGGTTCATAGCACTAATGCAGAGCCAGCAAGGAAAAAAAAAAAAAAAAAAAAAAAAGAACTGGTGTGTATCTTTTCGTCTCCACCAAATTTCTGTACTTTCACTTCTAATTTATGATAGATTTATTTATTATCTTTACTATATCTTTTCATTTTAGCAAATATCCATTATTTTTCAAATTTTGAAAAAATAAATAAATAATAATAATAATAATGGACCAAACCAATAAATGGTTTACAAGTGTACCTTGGTAACCTACTATAACAGGTTACCAAGTTAATTAATTAATTATTTATTTATTTTTATAAATCTAATTTTTAAAAAAATTAGTTACAATTTTATTTTTTTAGTTCATTTTATTTATTTTGTTTTAAAAAATTTTAAAAAATTATTTTATAAATCTAACAATCGTGGAATTTTTAAAAAATTTAGATTTATAAAAATAAATGAATAAATAATAATTTAATTTAATTTATAGCAGTCTATAATTATAAAAAAATTTAAAAAATAAAAATATTTAATAAAAAAACATTTTTTCATGTAATATGAAAAGAGCAAAACAAGGTTTCATTATTGTTAGTTTAAGGACGGTTAGATCGTTTCATCAAATACATGACCGTTTCTTTACAATTTAATTAAATAGAATTTAAGTTTAATCGCGCGAAGAAAAAAAATGTTAATTATAAATTTTTAATAAAATAAAATTTTACTTTATTATCATTGTGTTATATTTTTATCTAATAATTATATAAATTAAATAAACTAACTAAAAATTAAAGTATAAATCATTAAATTTTTATATATAATGTATATAGAATTTGATGTTATACAAAAAAAAATGTTATATACACTATATTTTTAATCAAATAACTTTTAATTAAATTAACTTTTGGACTGATATCAGACTGGGCTAATCTCCGACTGGATCCAAATTCGAGAGTCGTTGGCTTGATCTCGATTCGTTGAATAGATACAGATTTTTCAGACGGAATCCAAATTCGAGGGCCAATGACTTAATCTCGATTCGTTGAATATCTTTACCTTCTTCTCTTCTCAACTTCCTTTCTTAACTTCTTCTCTTTTTGTTTATGCTTCCTTTCTTAACTTTTTCTCTTTTTTTATAAGGGAATTTGGTCATATACTCATAGTTGAAGAGGATGACAATCAATAACTATTTTGACGCTAATAGAGATAAATTTTTCAATATCTTAATATATAAATATTTATATATTAAAATATTTAAATAATATTTAATTATATATTTTAAATATATAATTATATTTAAGTTTTTACAATTATAATCTAATTAAAATAATATTCGAAAATAATTAATTTTATTCTTAAATTCTGAAAGATGATTAATAAAATTTTTAAATAAAATGAAATATAATTTTAATTGTAAGTTGTAAGTTTTGTGGCAAAAGTTGTAAGGTATTTATAAAAAGATAATTAAAGTTGTAAATTTTATAGTAAAAGTTGTAAGGTGTTTATATAGGATAATTTAGAGTTGTAAGTTGTATGGTAAAAGTTGTAAGTTTTATGAGAAAAATTGTAAGGTGTTTATGAAAACATAATTTAAAGTTGTAAGTTTTTTGGCAAAAATTATAAGTTTTGTAAGAAAAGTTGTAAAGTGTTGTTAAAGACAAAATGTAGAGTTGTAAATTCTTTTGCCAAAAATTATAAATTTTGTGAGAAAAGTTGTAAGATATAAATAAGAAATCATAACTTACCATTTATTTGTATGAAGCTTAAGATTTTTATAGTTTTATTTACTCCAAAATATATAAAAGTTACTACTATAATATTATATTATTATTTTATTTAATAAAAAATTGTAAGTAACCTATTGAATAGGTAATTTTTGATGACGTGTCAAGCAAAGAATGCTCCACATCTACAATTAACTTGGTAACCTATTATAGTAAGTTACCAAACACACTTGTAAGCCATCTATTGGTTTGGTCCATGGTTGTATTGGATACACCGGTCCTCCAAATTACACTACAGGATAATCCTAAAAAAATATTATTGAAATGCTTGATTATGTATTATTAAGATATTTCCGTAAATGCCTGTAATCTAAAATGTACAAAATCAATAATAGTTGTCTTTTAACCGTTCTTAATATGGGGAGAAAACAATGAATAATCCAAACAATTATCAAAATCAATGCATGTATATATATATATATATATAAGTAATTGAAAGAAAGAAAGAAAGGGAGCGTGACACTCTTGTTTGTAGTGCGAATAATTTCAACCACATCTGACAACCTTTTTGGGCTAAAAGCTGTAATCTGGTTTGAAGAGTTTGCTTTTGTTCAGCGGTTTATCGTCAGTGGTACTACTCCTCTGCAGAGCACCATTTTCACCTCCATTTTCTCCATCACCATTATCATTAATATTATCATCACTTTGAAAAGCAGGGTGATTAAGTATGCTAGTAAGCAATTGAGTACCTCTGAGAGCATTTGTCAATGGCAAATGACCATCAGGAGGAGTTTTGTTATCATCGTCATTTATTTCCCAAGTGAATTCGTCAGGAAAAGATCTGTAATTGTACTGTTCAATTTCCGTGTCAAGCTTCTTCATCCAACCAACTTTGAGGAAGAATCTCGTGAAATCTCTGTTCACTCTGTTCCATATTTTCTTCTGAACGCTGTACCCAAATTTCTCATTGCTGTATTTTCTCCAGAGTTCGTCTATGGTTTTTAGATCTGTTTCTGAAATAAATTGGACTTCCGAGAAGAAAACGTACCCTCTCGTCTGAGCTGATTCGCCGGCTAAAAGTATTAGAAGACGGCGAGTCACTTCGTCGGCTTGCCTGAAGTTTTTCGCCGAGAGATGCTGTTCGAGGACGTCGAAGGAAATATCATCATTGTTGGATGTAGATGGAACGGTAGTGGTAGGAGATACCGCAAAAGTAGTAAAAATTGATCGGAAAAGTGATTTAACGGTGGTGGTGGTGGTGGTGGTGGTGGTGGTGGCGGAGGAGGAGGAGGGAGAAGAAGACGGAGTTTGAGTAGTAATTGGTTTGAGAAAGTGAGGAAAAGAAGACCTAGGGCAGTCTATGGAGTGGCGCCTCCGTAGATGGTGGTGGTGGTGGTGGTTAACGGCCTTGAAATAATTGGCGGCCATTAATTTCTGTTGGAGTGTGTTGTTTGGATGGAAGTTAAGAAGCAGGAAAGAAAGGAAAGGAAAGGAAAAAAGGGGAAATGTATTTTAAGTGAAGTCGATAAGAAATGTGTGAAGAATGCAGTCAAGAAGTCATCAAGAGAAATAAAAAGGTGGAATCTGATTGGCTATCAAAGGGTGAGGTGAGATATTCTATCATATCTCTAGAAGGTTACCTTTTTCTTTTTTTTTTAAACTTACTTATCGCACTTTTACAATCAGACTAATTGCATACAAGAGTAAAATTGGAGAGTTGAGAGTTGAGATTTTTGTTTATTTATTTTAATTTCATGTTTTGGAAGGTAGAATAATAAAAATAAAATATTACATGGACAGTTGTTTGTCACAATAAATAGCTTGCGGTCCAACATTCAAGTGGAAGGATGTCTATTTAAATAACATTTTACTATGAATGGAAAAAAGAAATGTGGAGAACTTTCTAAAAAATTTTTTTTTTACAATTTTGACTAATTCAAATTTTATATAAATTGCAAAAAGACTTTACTAAACTCTTACATGATGCACAAAATAAATGTCGAATTTTTTATTTTATATAACTTCATAATGAGGTTTTCAAGTAAATTAGTATAAATAGTCCTTTTTCGATTTTATATAATTTCATAATGAGTTTTGTAAGATAAATTGACATAAATAGTCTTCCAAATTATAGAGATTTGGTGATATTGATCCCTATTTTTTTATTTTTTTTGAAATTGGTCTTTAAACTATAAAAAATTTGTGTTATTGGTCATTCCCTTAAAAATTCCGTTAAACTATCCGTTAAATAAAAATACTTCAAGAATATTTATTTCAATGCACTATTTAAATATATTTAATTATACGCGACATAAATAGTACTTAAAATATTTGGTGACATAAATAATCGAATTTAACATTTGTTATTATTCTCTTAAAATAGATTATGTCCTCTCTCTTTGTTGATTAACGCTTTCGGACATGCCTTATAAAGTAAAATTATCACACATATTGAAGAAGAACACCCACAAATTCAACAAATCAACGTTTGAATAGTATAGGTTATAAATCACTATAAAGATACTAATAGGTGTTTTGGTAAGTAACATGCTAGAAAAATGTCTTCCTACTGTGATGATAAACACTTAAACAAATCAAGAGAAATAGAGTGAATTTGTAAAAAAACAAGATGAGTAACAAAATTAATAGCATTTTATTAATCCGTAACATTTCATCTAATTCTATGTAAAATTATACATATTTATAGATAAATTGCATAGGTTAAAATTGGAGTTTCACAAAATAAAAATCTAAAGATGCGATCTTGATATCGTCGTCACTGTCAAGGACAAGGTCTTGATCGGCGGCGGCCTATAAGATTCTTTTAGAATTTGTAATGTAGTTTATGAATTTGCTCTTTGATGCGAAATTGTTTAAAAATTTTGTAAAATTACTTTTATCACAAATCAAATCAAATAAAAGTCAAAAGTGATTAATTTCAATTAAATTGATGAACAATTAAATACAAAGTATCACTAAAATATTTATATATTTTAGTGTTATCAAATAGCGGCAAAATCTTTGTGTCATCGCTGATAACTTTGAACAATTTTGCGACGGTCAAATTTATCAAAAATCTGTCACAAATAGTGACGGTCATACATTTGAATCTTGATGTCGTCGTTATTAGTAAAAAACTTTTTAGTGACAGTTATATTAGTTATAAATCCGTCACAAAATAACATTTGTGACGAATTATTTATAATATAACTGTCGCTAAAATTAAAATTTTTTAGTGATTGTAATCATATTAAAAATTAAATTTTTTAATATTCTTTCAATTCATTAGATTTTAATTTATTTAATCTTTTTGAACTTCTCATGTTATTATATTCTACTGTTTTCTATTTAATTTTTATACACAATCCATTGTATTCATGTTAGTATTAGTTTTTTTAATTAATTAAATTTTAGTTTTATCTAAACTATTAATATTCATAAATTGTTGGTACTCTATTATTTCCTATATAAATTTTTATAAGAAATTAGTTGTATTTATGTTTTTCTTAATTTATTAATTATTTTTATTCTACTATTTTCTATACAATATTCAATTTTTCATATATTTTTTAGTTATATTTAAAATTTAATTTGTCAATTTTTTTAAAATTTCGTATTATAATCTTTCAAAATCATTAGTAAAAAAATTATCAATTGAATTACGTATTTTTTTTCTTCTATTTATTGGATTTTGTTGAAGGTATTATAATTTCTTTTTATATAGGGTTATTAATCAAAGTAAAATTACATATTCAAAAAACATATATATAATTTTAATATTTTTTCTTTTTTTTCTATTATAATAACAAATAATTTTAAAAATTATGCATACATATATGTTATTAAATTTCATATATATATATATATATATATATTCAATTCTTTAACTTTTTAAGTTATATAAATTTTTTTATACTTTTGTTTTACGCCTATTTTTTTATTTATCGGATTAAATTTTTAATTATATTTCAAAATTATATTATAAAATATATATAAAAATCATTAAATTTTGAATCAATTTTTTAAAAATTAATCATAAAATTTTAAAAAAATTGATTTTTTTTTCATATTTATAAATTTACATAGAATGTAAATTTTTGAATCTTATGTATACATATAACCGAAAAAAACTTAAAACTATATTTTCTATGAGAAAGTTGAATAATATGTAAAAATTAAGATGATAAATTTTTTAAAAAAATTATAAATAAAAATATATTTTTAACTTAAAACTATATTAATTATCTAATCTTTTAAAATTTTAAATAAAAATATACTTTTAACTTAAAATTATATTAGTAATACCAGACTTTTTTGAGAAGTTATGAATTTGTTATTAAAACTACATTTGTTTTATGAAATAATAATAGTTAATTTTATATTTAATAATAAATAATATTTCTTAACTTTATTAAAATATTATTTTGAACGCCTAAAATAACATTTATTTTTATTTAACCCTTCATCTTAATTTTAGATTATTAATATTATTATTTTCAATATTTTACTAATTTTTTCGGCTTATAATATACTAATAATTTCATATTATTTATAATATCGTAATAAATAAGGTTATTTCAAATTATAATAGTTTTGGAAAATTTATTTTTTCACGCAAAAAGGTATGCTTTGCTTATTGTAAAGCTATTTAAATTCCTCTGCAATTTATTAAAGCTTTTAAAAATATTTTAAAAGATAGTAAAGTAGTGCAAAATGTGGTAGAAATTAATGAAGAATTTTAAAAGGTTATAGATGAAAGTAAAATAACATATACATTGTTATATTTAAATCTTAACCATGATCATATGGAATATATATTACTCATTAATATAAAAGTTAGAAGTTTATAAATAAGGAGTAATTAAAAAAAATTATTAACAAAAATTAAAAAATTATAATACATGAATATCTAAGTTTGTGTATATATATTACTTTCTCTTTAAATTACAATATACACTGTATATAAAGGATAAATACATTCAATAATATTATGGGCATTCTCAGGGAATTTGAAGATTCCATAAATATTTTTTATAAAATATTATTATTATTATTATTATTATTATTATTATTAAAATTAAGAGTATAATTTATGTTATTATTTAATAAAATAATTTAAAATATATAAAAAATGTAAAAATATATATTTGTCATTGTTTGAATGATAACTTCTAAATTTTATTCATTACGCATTTAATTTATCTGAAATTAGTACTTAATTATATATTTTTAATATTTATTAATCATAATTTAAAATTCATGTTTTCTAAATATCATTTTAATTGATAAACCTTCTAATATGCATAAACAATATTAATTACATATACCTATAATTTATTTAATGATAACATTAATTAAGTTGCGATGCATATAAACTTTATAAGTGATTTTTTATATTAAAAATTAATAATTAATATTTTAATTAGTTTATCAAATTATACGAAGAAATAATAAGTAAATAAATAACTTTATGTAATCAAATAATCGCAAATTTATCTAATGAAAATTAACTTGAATCAGAAATTGGAACTAATATTATACTTTTGACTTCTTCTTTTTTTTTTTTTTTTTCCTTTTCCAAATACTCTATCAAGACAATACAATTAAAAATATTATCAAAATGTTTAACGATTTAGAATCAAATATTTACAACAACAAAAAAATATAACAAAGAGTAAAAAGACAATAATCTTTAAATATATTTTACTTAAAAAATAAAAATAAATTCTTTTCTATTTAGAAAATGATAAATTATTTTAATTACACTTTTTAGATTTCAAAATTTTTTTGCACTTATAGTGTCATTAAGGTTTCAAAATGTTCCACTACATGCAGTTGTGTTAAGTCAAACCATTATGCCTTCAATTTTGCCGTTAATCAATTTTTTTTACTGTTTGACACTCTTCCAATTAGGGGTATTTTTTTTGGACAAATTGGATATTTTTGTCCAAAATAAAATGTAATTTTTTTTTTCTCTCATTTTCCTTCCTCTTTTCTCTCTCTTCCTTCTTTCTCTCTCCTCTATCAGATAATATAAATTTTTTTTCCTCTTTCTTTTTTCCTTCCTTCTCTCTCTTCCTTCTTCCTATTTTCTCTCTCTCATTTCAATTGATTTCAAACTTTTAAACTCCATTTTTTTTCCTTAATTTTTTTTCTCTCCTCCTTCTTCATGTTTCCTCTCTCTTCCTTCTTTCTTTCTTCGGTAATTTAATTATTTTTTCTTTCTTTTTTTTCCTCCTTTCTCTCTCTTCCTTTTTTCTCTGTCCTTCTTCTTCTCTCTCATTTCAATTGATTTCAAACTTTCATTTCTCAATTCAATTTGTTTAATTTAATTTTAATTGAACCTATCTACCTTATACATCCTATTTACCTTATACATGTGAGTATTTAAAGTAGAATGTAAAATTGATCAAACATGATGGAATACCCATAAAGAAACTCAAACCCAAGTAATCATTTTATTTATCAAATAAAATTGCAGTAGCTACAATTTCAATTTTTTTTACTCTTGGGTGCGAACCCGAGAGCACATCAGCACCACTTGTGAAGGGGAATGCTTCAATTTTCTAAATCAATTTTGAATTCAATTTTCATTGAAACTATTTTCCATGCCACCATTTCACTATTTTTTATTCCAAGTCTTCTTAATCCTCCTTCGTCGCCATCGTCTAAATGCCCGCAGTTGGTGTCGTTTGAATGCCCGCTGCCACCGTGAATATTATCAGCCTAGTCGTCATCTGTTGTTTCAAATTTCAAAGATGGAAACTTCAAGATGGAAGAAACTAAAGAGGTGGTGTTCGTCATCGATGAATGAGAGAGAAAATAAGAAGAAAAATGAGAAAGAAAGAAGGAAGAGAGAGAAAAGAGGAAGAAAAAAAGAGAGAGAAAAGAGGAAGAAAAAAAAAGAGAGAAAAAAATTATCGGAGAGAGGGGAGAGAAAGAAGGAAGAGAGAGAAAAGAGAAAGAAGAAGGAGAGAGAAAAAAATTAACGAAAAAAATTATATTTTATTTTGGAAAAATTGCACAAAAATATTCCTGACTGAAACAATGCCAAATAGTGAAAAAAGATTGACTAACGACAATATTGAAGACCTAACGGTTTGACTTAAAAGATGTGCACGTTTCAAACCTGAATGACACTATAAGTGCAAAAATATTTTGAGGTGCAAAAATGAATTTTGAAATATAAGAAATGCAACTAAGATAGTTTACCCTTTAGAAAAATTACCATTTGACTTGGGATGGTCTTATTATTATTTTATTATTAAGAGATAAAAATTTTATTTTAATTAACATATTATATATTTAGATTTTTTTTTAAAAAATAGTTATTATATTATTACAACTTTTTAAAGAAAGTTAAAGAATAATTTTATAAAATAAGGATTTTTTTACTCTTGGGTGATAACTAGCAATTGAGGAAAAAAAATAATTTAATAGAATTTTCAAATAATTTTGAATTTAATAGATATAATAATTCAATGTTTTTATTCCTATTGAATATTGAAGAGATTTTACTTGATTCTTTCGAAGCTCTTTGATTGAATTGAGTATGAATTTTATTGTTATAATTAAATTCAATTTTAGACAGTTTTGTGATTCCACAAATTGCTTTAATTTTATTATGAGATTTTAGATTAAATTTGAATTGATTATTTGATACTCGTCTTAAATATCTCTTTGTTATTTAATCGAATTTTAGCGGCTTCGTTAGTAAGTGATTGGAATTCGCGCGGCTTTATTAGAATTCAATTAAAGAATTGGTTTTTAATTTGGAAAATTTATCTAGAAATAAGAAAGAACTTGAATTAAATCATACCCTGCCAAAGTTTTTTCATACTTGAATTTCTTAAATGTTAGTTAAGTTTTTATGATCTTGTTATCTTAAAAAAATCTATTTTATTATTATTTTCTATTCTTATTAATTGTTTTAGAATTGATTTCTTAGGGAAATGATTTAGTAAACATCCTATATTGCTCATTGAATAAATTCAATTAATCTTGGCTGATTTGACGACAATCACATAATTTTAAAACAACTCCAAAATTTTGAATCTAAACTACAAGTGACTTATCTTGATCGAAATAAGTTTGCGTTTCAAAAATGTTAGTGATCTTGAAAGAGTGATCAGTGTGTGCCCGTGGGCTATTAAGGGTCATATCACCATCTTGCAAAGGTGGTCGCTAACCCTCTCCTTGGAGGAACTACATTTTAAGTTTAGCTCCTTTTGGGTGCAAATCCACAATATTCTTCTAAACCGAATCAATAAGGAAATTTTGTGACTTTTGATAACTTTATTAGATCTTTTTTTAAGATTGATAAAGGTCTAAAGGAAAATATGCCTCATAGTTATTTGCGGGTTATGACTAACGTTGAGTTTTCCAAAGCTCTCAAGACTAAGGCTTTTATTAAGAATGATGATGGATCTACAAGATGGCTTGCTTTTAAATATGAAAAGCTTTTAGATTTTTGTTTCTCTTGTGGGAAATCGGGGCATAATATAGCGGGTTGTGATGAGGACTCTAAAACTAAGATGGGACAAGTAGACTATCGTAGAGCTTATGGGATCTGGATGTGAGTGAATGAAGGGTGTTTGAATGAGTCTTCATGGTAGGCCAACCCACTGTCTACAGTAACGGTGAATTAATAAATCTGAAAAGCCTACAGTCTTGTTCATTTCTGAAGTTAAAATTTCCTATCATATGAAGATGCTTAGTATTGTTCGACTATTATCTTTTGATGATTGTTTTTAATGCCTTCTTGTGGTAATTCTGGTGATATTTTATTGGTGTGGAAAGATTATATAAATATTAAAATCATCTCTTCTTCTACTTCTTTTATTTCTGATGTGATCCTGAATGATTCCCCTTCTACTCCTTGGCAACTTACAGGTGGCTATGGCCTTATTAATCTCCTTTTTTTAAAACCTGACTTTTGTAATGATTTAAGAAGAATTGGTAATGCTTCTGAGGGTCTTTGGTGCATTTGCTGGAGACTTCACTACAATTCATAAGCAAAAAGAAAAAATGGGGAGTAGACCTCTTTCCTCCAGAAGTATGTGTAGATTTCAGTCTCTAGTGGATGATTTGGGGCTTATTGATTTGGGATATACGAGGAATCCTTTTACATAGAAAAATCGTTAAGCTGGTAGGGCAAACATTCAAGAGAGACAAGATAGGGGATTGGGGAATTTTAAATGGCGGTTGTTATTTTCCTTGGCATTAATCCTTCACCTTCCTACTCATAGATCTGGCCATAAGCCTATCTTCATCAATTCTAATCCTCCATGTGCCAGCCGTCCTAAACCTTTTCGTTTGAAGGACTGTGGATTCGAGACCCCTCTATTGGGCTCATTATTTTTCGTTCGTGGGTGAAAGGCACTTCCTCTCCAAATTTGTCCCAAATCATGACAAAATTGAAGTACACTAAAGGTGCTTTGAAGGAGTGGAACAAAAAACATTTTGGGCATTTACAGTTCAAAATTTTTGAATTCAAACAATTAATTTCTACTCTTCAACACTTATCCAATCATACTCTTGCTTACGAGGACTTAGCCTATAGAGAACTAGATGAATTATTGTTACGGGGACAAATCACGTGGAAAGAAAAGGCCAAGGAGAAATGGCTCACTGTGGGGATGCTAACACACTTTTTTTTCACATCTCTACTATATCACATTGCATGTAGAACTATATTCATCATATCTTTAATGATTCTTGTGAGTGTTTTTTTTATCCGAATGATATTGGCCAGTTGTTTGTGAATTTCTACACTAATCTGTTCCAAAGTGGAACCCATGTTTTTTCCTAATGATTTGAAAGGTTGATTACTCCATCAATTGATGATGTCTCTAATAGATTCCTCTTGAGCTTCCCCCATAGAGATAAAAATTAAGTGAGTAGTCTTTTCAATGCAATGTAACAAGAGCCCTGAACCAAATAGTATGGGTCCTACTTTCTACAAGTATTTTTGGGGGACAATAGGAACTTATGTAGTTATTGTTATTCAAAGCTACTTTGGCGGAAGGAGACTTAGTCATGCTGTCAGCCATACTTTTATTACGCCGATTTTGAAGTGGACGGGTGTAAACAAAATGGAGTAATTCAGGCCTATACCACTATGCAATGTCTTATATAATAAGGTGATCTCAAAGCTTCTTGCATCTAGATTGGAACTATTTCTTGATCTCATAATTCACCCGACACAGATAGCTTTTATTCTAAATCAGATAATTATGGATAATATTATAATCAATCACGAGGTTTGAATTATCTCAACTCCAAGAAAGGGAAGAAAGGGATTATGGTAGTCAAGGTGAATATGGAGAAAGCCTACGATACGGTGGAATGAGATATTATCTAAGTTGTACTCATTGTCCATGGTTTTAGTGATAATTTCAGCCAACTAATTCATGGATGCATCTCGTCTGCTCATTATCAAGTTCTAGTAAATAGGGCTCCATATGGGGGTTTTAGGGTTCTCGAGGGATAAGGAAGGGAGACCTAATCTCCCTTGCTTTGTTCATGTTATTAGCTAACCTACTATCACGAATCTTATCCAAAGTCGAGACTGAAGGGAAGATTTTGGGAGTTAAGATCTCTAGAACCAGTCCACGGATATCGCATCTCATGTACACATATGATCTCCTCATTTATTGCAAGGCGGATAAGGATGAGGCAATTGGAGTTAAAGCATGTCTTGATCGATATTGTGCTTGGAAGGGACAAAGGATCAATTGGGAGAAATAAGAAATCCACTTTAGTGATAATGTTTTGAGAGATAGAAAGTATGAGTTATGTACTCTGATGGTAACGAGGGAATGTTCACATTTTGGAAAGTATCTAGGTAACCCCTTTTGCAAATTCTCATCCAAAGTTGCGATTTTCAGCAACATAGTGGAGAGAGTGGTGGCAAAGCTTTTAGGTTGGAAAACTAAACACCTCTCCCTAGCTAGGTGAAGTATTTTGATTAAATCTATGGCTCTTAGCTAGGTGATGTTCTTATTCTCAATTAGTATATGTTAGAAACTAGATAGATTATGTTGAAGGTTCTTATGGGGTGCTAAGGAGGATGAAAAGAGATACTTGGCTTTGAGGGTGTGGGATAGCATATGTACCCCTAAGCAAGCCGACTGTCTTGGAATAAGGAAAACTAGGGATATGAACTCTACTTTCATCACTAAGCTAGGATAGAAGGTATGCACTCATCCACAGCGTATTTGGGTGAAGCTCATCAGATCTAGGAATATGAGAAAGAGGAGAGTTGTTGAGTTTCAACAGACAACACAAGCTTCTTTGTGGGTATGGAATTGTATCCAAAGGTGTAAACAATCTTTGAATAATAGTTTATGCTACATGATGGTTCCAATTCGTAGTGTGCTAAAGATATGGTTTATAACCTATGTTGATTATGTATAATTAAGGACTTTATTTAAGCACATAGCATATAAGGTTGTTATTTAATCAAACAGAACCTAAGGCAGAGTAATTATCGTGTAACTAGTCTTATGGTAACATTAAAGATTTTACATTTGTAAATATCTTATGTCCCAAGAATGTGGCAATGGCTTAGTAGCATCTATTATCTAGTTTCATAATTTATTGATGTGTTCTGATTGATATGCCAAAAGATAGGATTTATTACCCTATATTGATATGAATAATTAATAACTTAGTCTTACTAACTGTCACTTTAGCATGTATTGGTTGTCACTTAATCAATCAGAACCTAAGACAGATTACTTATCGTGTAGCTAGTTCTTGGAAAGTATCTACGATTTTAAATTATTAATATCGTACTCACAATAAACTGGTAACGACTTAGTAGCAACTATCACTTAATCATAACAATCATCTTATTATTCAATCAGTCAATCGATTATCAATATCTTGGAGATTGATGTGAGATCCCAACAACACATAACAAGTACTTATCAAGCATGCAAGAGTCATCCTCTAGACATGTATTCTGATGTATATTACTGTTTCTACAAATTAGTTGACTTATATTCGAATATTTTAGATATATCTTGGTCTGGAATGCAATTAAACTGTATCTGTCTGTGTACCACATCTGAGTTACCTTATATATTCACCCTACCTTAATGATGACCCTTCTCACGTTTCGGGTTAAAGTATCCATGAAAGCCTGTGTCACTCAAGAAATCACACCTCTCACCCTAATGCCGGCATAACACCCAAACTCAGCCTCATTAGGTTACTTTAACAAACATGGTGATCTGTAAGTTATTTTACCTAATATGACAGATCTTAATATATTCTACCCTAACTTAAGGTCTGTTGAACTAAACAGGTTATGATGTAGACCATGGTTAGGAATTGTCTATAACCGTTCATTTAGTTTAAAAGAGAAAACAAATTATTAGGCATAATGTTAATTTAGCAGGTGACATTTCCAGAAAAATGAGCAGAACCTCAACTTGCAAAACATGTATAACATAACAATCATAATTCAGTATTCAAATAGATGTTTAGATGAACACAACCACAAAGATATATAGAGAGGATCTAGGGGACCATATCCATAAAGTAGTCACCACTTTATTAGGTCCGTCGGTGTTGCCAAACTTGTATCCTTTGGGTTGTTCGATCTGACTCTGATTGGCAGAATCTTCAGAGAATGCTTCCTTAGCCTAGTAGTAATTGCTTTACCTTACGTCCTGGGCATAAGCAATGCCCTGTTGACTAACTATTCGCTCACCTAATACTTTCTTAGGATCTCCTAACGAAATCCCGAGTATTTTATGAATACCAAAGACGAACACTATCTAATTGAATTCCCAGAATCTGAGATAAACACTTAGAAAACAGAGAAAACGAGACACTCTTTATTGCTAGATGACTTGTGTTGAGTGCTGAGGGATATCCCTAACCTTCCAACCCCTGGGGTATTTATAGGGGTGAATCGAAAGAGTTTTTACATAGAAAACCGATGTGGGACAAATTTCTGATGCTCGAGACGCCCATCCCGAGTCCTTGACTTGGTCAGGGTGGCCATTCTGCCTTTGGGACGCCTGCCCCGAGCTCAAAACTTCCAAAAATTATATTTTTTCCCCGATAATCGTAGTTAGACAATTTGCTTGACCTATGTTCGAAGATTTGACTAGTCTTGATCTAAGGCAATTATGATTTATTATCTGCTTGTTACCATATCTAAGTTACCTGAATTAATTATCCCGATATTGGTCAGCAGTGATAATCCTAATCATATTTCGAGTTACTTAGTAAGCATCGTGTTATTACCTCCCTCTAAGATTGACATAAAGAACTAACTCAGTATTATTAGGTTTTTAACATACATGCTGTCTTTGATGTTAATCATCCTAATCTGACAGTTACAATAATTACCTTCTGATCAGGGCTTAAAGTAGAATTGTTAAATTAAACTATTATGACATGCTTCATAATCCTAAGTTTAATTTAAAAGCACAATAAGATAATCAAAGCATAATGATAACTTCAACTCCATGATCTTCCTGAGAATAAATAAATCATAATCTCAAATTGCAAACATATAAAACTAAACATCTCGAGCTCCAGAATTCAAATAGATATTCAAGTAAATTACAGAAAACATAAAAGAAAGAGTTTAGAGAATATTTGTCGTAAGACTGTCACTACTTTACGATATCATCTTTCCTTCGATCTCCTCTACTTCTGGGAATTGACCCTAATCTGAACATCAGAACATTCGGGGCACATCTCTTCGAGCTAGTAGCAATGCTTCACCTTCCTGTCAAGGCTCAATCACTACTCTATGAACTAAGACAACGAGAACCTAGTGTTCTCGGGGCTTTTCTATCAAAATCTCAGAATTCTATGAAAATTGGACTCAAATATTACACTGCACGAGTTCCCGACACTTGAGAATAAGACTCAAAACGAGGGAATCAAACGACTTTGAGCTGCTAGAAGTTCTGTGTTGAGTGGAAAGGGATGATGATGAAGTGTGGAGGCTTGAGGTATTTATATGAGTGATTTGGAGCAATTTTTGGTTAAAATCCAGGCTTCAAGACGACCATCCTTCCTCTCATGGTGGTTGTTCTGATCTTCTATAAAATTACAAATTTGAACCATATTTTGCTAGTACAATTTAACCCCTAAAATTTCTTAAAACCAAAATTTAACAATTAAATATTAATTTAATGCAATTGAGTTCAAATACTTTTCAAATTGACCTAAATCAAACATAAATACATGCTAAACATGTGATATAATTTAGCATTAAATCACTATAAAATTGTTTCTGATTCTTTAATGAGAATATGTACAAACCCATGGATTTCGGATCTCCCAAGCTATAGGTTATCGGTAGACTTGACAATTCCTAATGGTATTTCTAGAGTAGCCAATTTGATGAATGCAGACAAAGTGAGCTCAAATGAACACATTATGCGTGTCGTTTTTCCTCCAAACATGAAGTATTAGTTTGGAAGCTGTTAAATGGTGTTATCCAAACCAAAGATCATATTAAATGTTTTATTCCCTTGACTGATCTAACATGATTTCTCTGTAATTCAGGTGTTGAAAATATAGATCATCTTTTATTTGATTACCCTGTTACTACTATTTGTTGGATGAATTCATCATGGCAAATCATGATAGGTCAATTTGCCTATGTTGATTGGTTGAGGTAGCTATATATTCTATTGTTTTGGTGATATCCTTGGAGCTTGGTCAATCACTTTTTTCTCTGGTAATTTGTTTTGTGTGGAGTTAGAAGCGGCTATCCAAGTTTTCGACATATAATATCATTTTCATCTCTATTTATCTTCCTCTTCTTCCTCTTTCTTCTCTTATCTTTTCACTTTCTTTGTTTTCATTCCCCAACGAATAAAAAATTTGAAAAAAATTAATTGGTGCAAACAATAAAATTAGATGAATATTTTTTATTTTTAATTTTCAAACAAAAAGAATAGGAAGAAGAAAAGATAAAAAAAATTGTAAGAATGATATTAAAATATTATTTGAAGGTATATGTATATAAATCATATATATTAAATATATTTAAATAGTCTAATGATATAATTATATTTTAAGTTTTTTTACTCAATCAAATTTTTTTAAAGAAAATATCAATGTTATAATTTTTTATAGTTTGAAGATCAATTTCGCTAAAATATAATAATTTAGAACCAATGTTACCAAACATCTATAATTTGAGAACTATTTATGTTAATCTATCTATTATTAAATATATTTAAATAGTATAGTGACATAAATACCCTTGAAATTTTTTTATTTAACGGATGATTTAACGAAATTTTTAACGGAAGGACCAATGTCATAATTCTTTTTACAGTTTATGGACCAATTCCACTAAAACAAATAATTTGGGGATCAATGTCACCAAACCTCTATAGTTTGGAGATTATTTATGTCAATTTGCCCAAAAAGTATTTTTTTTGAGATAAGGTACAACCTTTAGGATGCATATGAATTTCAAATAAAACCTTAAAATTTTCATCAATATGCTCCTCTTAGTAAAAAATCTTGAATGCAAAATAAATATATTTTTTCCATGCACAAACATTAATAAAAATGAGATGGCAATAATTAATTAACATGTCAAAATTTGTTTACAAAACGAAGGTTGTGGGTTGGAATGGCGATTACCAGAATTTGTCTCAACCAAAGGATATAGACGTTAGGTCGAGGTCTCCTCCGTTTCATTCCCAAGTTCTGGTTACGGATGCCGTCCACATTCATTTCGATGGAGCTTTTGTGGATGGATGCGATGCGATTGGTGTTATTATGAGAGATTCAATAATGGGTGGATTATCTGGCAAACTTCCAATTTCATTGGCATCAGTTGAACTGGCAGAGGCCTTTGCGTTCATATATGCTATTCGTTTGGCAACTCTCCATCAGATCTCTCGGGTAAACTTCTTCTCAGATTGTGCTCTGTTGCTTCAAAAAATTATGCAAGTTATTGAAGATTTATCTGCCTCAGGATCATTTACGGATCTCATAAAGGACATTCTTCTTGTTTTTTTTCCAATTATTCTATTTCTTATGTAAACCGTGCTTCTAATGCTCCATCACATCTCTTGGCTTCTTATGGCTTGCGTTGTCCTCAATTCATTGAATGGACATCGCTTTTGCGCGCCAATGTTCTTGCAGCTATTGCTATAGATACTTTCCTTTAATTTATTCTAATTTTTCCCTAAAAAAATAAATTTAAATATATATTTTATTGTAAATTATATAAATACTATAAAAATAAATAATATGAAAGTAAACAAGATATGTAGATAATAGAGAAAATATTATTATATAATTTTTTGTTGGTTGTTAGTTGTTGATTGTTGGTTGTTGGTTGTGGCTATAAAAGGGTATAGAACCCTATATTTATAGAGGTGAATAAGGAATAAGGATAAACACACTTATCACCCGGTATTAAATATTAGGTGACACTTGTTACCAAAATCATAAATATTAGGTGACACTTATTACCTTTCATTAAGTATGTAATTATGCGAAGTTAAAAGAATAAAAATGATTATACGATGAATATCCATTAATTTAATGAATCTTTGAGATTTATAATATATTTTAATTAAAGTAAATAAAATTTTATTATTTACCGTAAGTAACTTAATTGGGAATGTTTATAAGTATTGATATTTTACCTTTTCAATATAATTTTTATATACATAATTGACCATTAATAAAATTAAGAAAATGATGAAAGTTGTTAAAATTATAAATTATTTAAAAATTTTAATTAGAGACAAAAAATTATATAATTTAAGGTAAAAATATTTATCCAAATATACTCTAAATCTTTCGGTTCTACCTAAAAAGAAAATCTTAAATGTCCACTGATGATTTCATTTTCATTCTTCAAATTGACTCAGGTCTGCTCCATCTAGAAAGATCACTAATATGTCTGAAACAAACAGAAGAAAATAAAAGACCACCATAGCCGCCGTCACGGCCGCCACATTCTTTGGCGACTCCTTCAATCTCAATATTTAACGCTTATAAATTTCGTTTTTTGTTCTTTGGAGAATTTTATAAATGAAAGATGGGGCACCGTTCAAAGAAAAAGAAGAAACGCGCCGGCGCCGGCGCCGGCGGACGGCGGACTTCTTCTTCGAAGGATGATAATTCTTTCAGTGCCGAGAACGCTGAACTCATCACCGATGAACTTACTGCATTGTATGTGCATTCTCTCTCTCTGTTTTTTGTTTGTTTATTTGTTTGTTTGTTTCCAGTTTAATCTGTTCTTTTAGCTGGATGTTTTTGTGTTTTTAAGCTGTTATTTTTCCGCCGTGTTTTATTATTTTATTGAATTAGTTAGAAACCAGATATAATTTTTTTTATTCCGTGCATCTTATTTGCGTTGAATTTGATCATTTCTGTCTTAGTTGCATGTAGTTTAAAGATTTGGTTTTGACCAATCCTCTGAATATGTGTGCTACTTAATTGTTCATGTTTCTTAGAAACGAATTCAATTGAATATTTGCAGCAAAGTCTGGTATATAGGTCATTTGGTCTTCATGGATGCCCTTTATATGGCTACTAACACAGGAGATCTTTTCTCTTTTCTTTTTTTTTTTTTTTCCTTTTTCTCGACAATTAATTTGGTATAGTGAATTGATTTGGATGTTGATGAAATGAAAAAAGGTGTGCAATATTTCAAGAAGATTGCCAAGTTGTGCCTGGATCACCTCGTCAAGTTGAAGTCAAGCTAAGGTTGTGATTAGTTATGTTTACTTCTATGATGTATTTATATTTTATTCATTTCTATCTTAATGGAAGGTTTTCATGAATGAAAGGCCTTACTCAAAAGATACTGGATATGAGAACTCAGATGTTTCAGCTATTCTTTCAGTAAGGTTAGTGGTTCTTATATTAGTCAAAATTATTGAATTTGCTATATTCCCTTGCAAACAAAGAAAGGAGAATAGAAGTGTCAATTATTACCTAATATTGTGTCCTCCATTTAACAGGTTTATACCTGGATACCCTAACAAATGTCCAAAGTTGCAGATAGTTCCTGAGAAAGGATTATCAGAAATTGATACTGAAAAACTTCTGGCATTACTTCATGATCAGGTTTGTGTCTCCTGTATCTTGATAGTTCGTCTGGAGTCATGCTGTAAATGTTCTCTAACTTGCTTGTTGAATAGAGATACGGATGAAGCTGGATAATTACATTTAACAGCTATAGGACTATGGTTGTTTAATTTTATGACATCTGCATCACTTTAGCTTTTAATGCCGTTGTAATTATAGCTAATATGATAAAGATAAATTGCATTTGGGACCTGCTTAATAAATTAAAATTCTCTAAACAGGTTACTACAATTGCAAACTTCTACCTTAGTTTGTCCTTTATTTATTCAACCTTCTACCTTAGTTTGTCCTTTATTTATTCAATCTTCTATACTGAATTTTGGTTCTGTTCATGACCCCTTAACTTTTCTTTTGCCCTTCGTTCCTCTAAAAGAGAAAAGAGGGAGATTTTGTGCCTTCAATACTACATAAATTGTACTATTGTTAGGTATTTGATTTTTTTTTTAAATTTTTTATTTCCTTTTGATTCTCTCTTTTGTTCCACTAAATTTTGTTGATACTTTTGCAGGCAAATATCAATGCCCGTGAAGGGCGTGTGATGATTTACAATTTGGTGGAGGCTGCTCAAGAATTCTTGTCTGAAATAGTTCCACAGGTACAAGCACGTTAATAAGTTGTATTTTGCTCCATTGAGGATGAAGCTCTAACAGGCTTGGACTACTAAAGTTGTTTTATTTACTATATCATATTCTAGAATGCTTTTGCTTCTTCTGAAGTTTTATCTCAAACTGATGCCTATCATGTAGCATGTCATATATCTTCTAATCCTATTTGCTTGGCATTCATTAAGAAACATCATTTGTTGAACATCACTCTTGTGTGAATGTTGAAAAATTATTAACATCTTGTTAATGGAATCTAAAGTCTAAATGATTGTTTGAAATTTGGACCTGACTGTTGAACTAATTGGTATTTGGAAACACTACATATAGCATGTCTAAAAATTAAAATTATTTTTTAACTTATTGTTTTTTAGCTTAAGGAAAATGGTTAACAAATAAAAACATTTCTGTTTGTCCTTTTAAAAGTATTACACTAAAAACTATGACTTGAGTAAAAGTAAACTTTTAAAATACTTTTGCATTATCAACAATATATATAAAAATATGTTAGTTCTCTATAATTTTCACTCAAAGTATTTTAACTTACATAAGATATTATAATTATGTATACTTTCTCGAACAATAATTCAAAAGATAAAATAATTATAAGGTTACAAACTATTTTGTTCAGATATCAGCAATGCATATATTACTTTATTACCGAATAAACTTAAAAAGCGTGAATTGTGTTTCAAATTTTATATTGAGATATTTCAAAAGAATAATATGATGTTCAATTTCATTTTATTGTTATAGTTCCAGTCTTATGGATTAGGAATAGACTTACCGTGATTTTGGTATTTTAGTTTATATATATGTCTATAAGAATTTGCAGTCAAGTTTTCAAACCAATCTTCTTTGCACTGATTTTTTTTATTCTGATTGGTATATAATGCAAGACAAACTCACTAAAAGCTGTTCTCCAAACTTCCATCAATTTTGCTGGGGTAGAGATGTCAATGGATAGGTTAATAGAAGAAAACACATAATTTAAAAAGATTTCAAACTGGGAACTTCAATGCTAGTAAGTTTAACTAACAAAGAAAGTGAAAGGAAAAAAGAAAAAAAGAAAAAAAAAGAGCATTTGAAAAAAGATTGAATGAAAAGAAGAGGCATAGATTCTAGGCATTTTACAAAGGACCTCAAGACATTGCACCATAGATTTGATTCTGCTTCACATAAAACTTACATAATAACCTGAAATGAAAGAAAAATGCCTTAGTCCACAACTGTACTGATTTGATTTTCCACTTGGGGTGTATTTGGTGGTAACTGATATCAATTGCCTTATGTGAGATGATCTAGCTTTCCTTCTTAATGAATTTCCAGACCCTATTTGATTTTTGAACCAAGCAACATGCATCTGATATTCCCAGTGAAAAAATGCATGGTGGTTTGGTTGCTACATGTGAAACTGTTATGATATGCTATTGGCAGGACTTGCTCCAAAATTTGAATTGTTTTTGTAGACTGTTACCATGACCTTTCACATTTTGTAGACAACTTGTGCTTCTTGCCCTTGGTATGATGCTTTATTGATAAATTTTGCGTGAGTATCTTGCAGATTTCTTTACAAGAAACCGACAGCAGTACCCAACTTTCACATGAGGATGGGACAATGTCATATAGAATTAATTACCCTCTCAGAGGCCCTTTTGTTTATGCTTATCTCAATCTTTTTTCTGGATCTGGAGAATCTTGGCAATGGAACCTAACAATGGAACAAAACACGGCCACAAGTTCTTCAACACATTGTGATTTCTTAGAGGACAAAAGAACAGAATCAGAACTGCAGCCAGTAGCAGTTAAGGAGGCTAAACAAGATTTTTCTAATAAGCCTTCATTAAAACTAGTAACTGTTGAAGAGGAGACTGAGGATGAGATTAAGTCTACTGATTCACTTAAAATACTATCATACGAATCAGTTGATGGTAGTTCTATAATGGAGGTAAAGGTACTTCTTGAGTTATAACTTTCATAGGGTTTGCATTTAAAACGTATGGGGGATGCATATATAAGCATTGTCATCAAATTGTCAGCTCTGTTATTGATGCATTTTTATGATTCTAGTATGAGCTATTTGTTTACTTTTTCAAAATCTTTTCACTTGCTCACATTTCTGATTGTGTATAGCTTTCAGTTTTACTAGCAAAATTGTTTCTTCCACCAAAATACAGGATTTATAGATTTATATGAAAAAATGTCATGGGTTCTAACAACATGTGTAGAACAATACACCTCAGTGTTTTTCAATTTATCAATTTGTTTTGGTTTTTGGTGATCTAACAAGTAGCTTACAACTAGATATCCATCAGGATTCAAAATCCCAGTACGAAATAAATTGGGTTGTTTGCATTAGCAATATAGAAGATGCTTTTCATATTCCTGTAATGAGTTTTTCCAACCAGAGGAGAGTTGATGTAGGACAGCATTGGGAAACCATTACTCTTCTCTTAGTAATTAAAAGTAGTACTGGTGAAATCTATTTGTTTTGGATATTAGTGGAATAGCCTTATGGTCCCTTATCCTGTGTCAATCATTATTGAAAATATACTGATCTACTGAACTTCTCTAGCATGTTGTTCCTGCATAGGTAGGGAATTGATACTCCAATGTGATATTATTGAATACATGACATCCACAAACATATGCCTTGTCCAATCATTCTTAGATGTAAGCCAGCACGTTAACAATTTTTGATGTTTACTTTCTCACACTAATCCTTTTGCAATTGATTCCTTTATTTGTTTTTGCATTTTAGCCCGAAAGTGGCATTCAATATTCCGTTGAATAAGGCAAGACTGCCCATAGTACAAGATTGATGGAATTTGAATGTTTCTCATTAGGGTAAACATTTAGTTAATTCCTCATTAACTATCTCAGAAAATTTTATCAGCAATTCTTTGATATTTGATGGGTATGACGATGAAAAATTTTGACCAATTTACGACATTAATTACCAACAAATAAAAATAAATAATCTCCTCTACTTCCTTTTATCATTTAATGTGATAATATAAAGATTTTATTGTCTCCAATAGTTAGTTTCATTAACCTTAGGAGTAAGCCCTCTGCCATGATATAGTGATAAATCTACTTCAACGTTCTTCTTGATCATCATCATGTTGATCATAATCTAGCTCCTAATAGTAAGCACCTTCTCCATCTTCATTTTTTCAAATATGTTCACTTCTCTAGTTAGATTTGAAAATGTTTCAAACCATGTCCATATTCATCAGTTAAAACATTGTGCATTAAAAGGATTATTTGTTCTCACTTGGTTGTTTCTTGTAGTGGCAATGGTCTTTTCCTTCAGTTTACTTCATTATATTGTGGATTAGTTAGTCTTTATCAAGTTTTTATTGAATGTATGATTTACTTCATTATATTGTGAATTAGTTAGTCTTTTATCAAGTTTTTAATGAACATATGACAGCCCTGCTTCCTGCTCCTATAGCTAGAATTATTGCTATTCCATGCATATTTGCTGCCACATTGAAGCGTCTTTTATTGTGAACCTTGTTCTTCCACATTTAGGTGCACTGAAAAGTATCTTCTGGATTTCTAACTTGAACAATTTCTAACTCATCTTGATCTTGGGATTTTAATCTTGATAACTATCTAGCTATAATTTGCTAATTTGATTCATTGAGTCTGATACAAACCAATAGATATAAAAATCTGAAGTGTATTCTTCAACATTTATATCACATTGCCAGAATTAATGTATTTTTGGTACAAAATTGATCTTAAGAGAAGTGTTCTGCAACAAAATATGTATATTGATAATACATGAAAAATTCCCTCTAAACAAGGATGTCTAACTAGTAGAATGTCCAGAATCTATGCCTAACAGAATTTGGAAACTGAATGATAATTATATCTTACACAAATTGGAAACTAAAAAACTTGTACAAATTTAAAAGTATATAGAAATAATACACAAAATAGAATTGTAATCCTAAATTTCTACTGCTATTATTTCTAACTCATCCCTTTAATCATTAAAAATAATTCACGGCTTCTAAAGCTGTTCTGAATCACTTCAAATGATCTCCTTTTTGGCCATGTATTGAATGGATAAAGAAAAATAACCCAAGTAGATGGTGATGATGAACTTTGACTGACCTTTTTTATCCTAAGATTTCAGTGAACCATGGTAACTTTTGGGAAGACACCTATCTTGGCAAAAATAAGATTTCCTTGTTAAATTTTTAGTTTTTATTTGCACATATGCATCTTTATGTGGACAAATTTATTTATTTTATCAGAATTTGGTGATTTAGTTCCCTTTTTTCTTTATAGTTCATGCTAGAATCATAAAAGTGCATTGACTCAGTCAATTAACTTTCTTTATCAGGATACTTTTGCTCAGCACCATCTTGATGATACAGATGATGATTCTCTGGACAGTGATCCTTCAGAATCAGTCTCTTCTAAATCTCTTGTTCATAACCAATCATCCCAGACAATGAAAATGGAGTTGATTCTGGTAATATTTTTTCTTCGTTTCTGGCGGCACTTCCTTATCATTATCAATTCTAGATTTGGTTTATGATATTTTTCTTTTAGGTTCACCTTCTTCGTCTTGCTTGTGGTCCTAATGGACCACTAGGTGATATTTTGCCACAGATAACATCGGAGCTCTCTGACCTTGGGGTATGAACCTGCGTATATTTGCTTGGGATTTTTTATACTTTCATGGTTTCCTCCATTTATCAATTTAATTGATTTGCTTCAGTAGGAGGTGATTATTGTGAATCTTCCCAGTTTAATATTGAATTATTTTACAGTGTGTATCAGAGCATGTGAAAGATCTTGCCATCATACCATCTTCCACTTTTAACAAGACTTTCAGTCACGTATTTGGTCATCATATGGTTAGTATACCTTTAAATTTCTTTCTTAATATGTAAGCTTATAATTTCAATCATTGAAAACAAAGCTCAAGTTCAATAACTCACATATCTATTCCCCCAATTCGTTGGTAGGTCACATCAAAGGTTCCTCGATTTTGGGCTACTGCTTCTGATTCAGCAGTTTCTCGTTACCTGAATGATTTTGTGGAACTCCAGCCACTTGGTGAGCATGCATGACTTCAATTCACTCCTTTTTCTTGATGTCACATCTTCATTTCTATCAGGAAAGAAAGAATGGACTCCTTCACATTCTCTTGGCATAGCATGGTGTAATTTCGTTCTTAGGATAAGTTATACTTTGCAATAGTTCCTCAGGCACTGAAGACTTCATTGAAACCCTCAAATAGAAAGAGGGTTTGAAGTCAAATAGTGTATTATGACAAATAACTTATGTTCCGGGAAAGCTTTATCATATGGAGGCACTTTTCTTAGCCACCTTAAATATATTGAGTATTCCTTTTAAACTGAAAGCTTAGTTGTAATATGCTAATTGTCATTACCCTCAACCAATTTGGTCAAGCAGCCAGATATCAAGGGAAAACAGCTGATATCAATGCCTAAATCTCCTTTACCCTGTTATTTTTGGAATTTTTTCCCATCTCACTTGCATCAAAGGCTGTCATTGACCTTCATCCTTCTCAGTTTGTGCTTCCTATCATAGGAAATTTCATTTATTATGAAATGGTAAGAATTTTCATGAGAATATTAAGATAATGAGACTATGTTTGTTTTGGGTAAATTCTTTATAAATATTTAAAACATTTGCATAAATTGTGTAATGAATAGTGACAAAATCTGAAACAAATTTTAGTAGAAACTTGAATTACTACATTATCTAAAAGTTCGGTGAGGGAATATAAATAATTATTTTGCATCCTATTAGCTAAATACTTGTGTACACCGCTGTGTGGAAGGGTTTGAAATATCTCATTTTAACTTGAAACTGCGTGGAAGAGAATGGTTATGCAGAAGGTATTATGATTCAGAATTTGGTGTCTTCCTTGTCTCTATTTAGGTGTAGTTTCAGTTTTTTTAAGTATTTAGAATCTCTGGATTTATTTGCAAACTTAACAATGTACTTTTCTGGTGTAACTTTCTGAATTGTATTTATCATGGCTTTCGGTTACAATTTTTTTACTAAAGCTTGATGATTTTCAGCTCCTAATCATACTTGGTTTCTAGCATTTCCAAAATATTGTTTAGCTACTGAGTTATTCATTTTTTTTTAATCTTTTTAAAAGTATTGGGTGGGATCAACTTTTTCATCGGGGCTTTCTCTTTCTTGACATTTTCTTTCCTGCTGCCATGTTTCCCTAGAACTTTCTATGCAGTACTAGCACCTATCATGCCTATGGTTCTAGGGTTCTTACTTGAATAATAGTAAATTAGACCTTTTTTCATGCGATACTCCATCACTTAATGGAATATTCGAGCAGATACAGAAGCTGGGGAACAATTTTTATAGAATGTTAGTAGGGCCAAGAGCAGTTGCATAAGCTTTCACTTGAGTAACAATTACTCAATCAACTTCTCCAACATTTAATCCACTTTTCAGCCAACCAAAATAAGCCTAAGGCCAACTTGTTATGTATCTAGGCCATGGTTGGGCCTTATCTCTAATTCTTTCCTTTTGTTTTCTTAGGTAACATGTTATGTACATCTGTCTATGCGTTCATATATACATTTTTTTTATAGGTCGTGGAGGATATGGTCATGTTATGCTGTGCAAAAATAAGCTAGATGGCAGGCAGTACGCTGTAAAGAAGATTCGTTTGAAGGAGAAAAGTCTACGTGACCGTATGTTAAGGTCTGCATCTGCTGTTGAAACTGATAGAAGAAGAAAATGTCTGACTTCTATTATCATCCCCTCTCCCATTAACTTTTTTACTCAAAAATGCTTATTTGCATCTCAGACAGTTCTTATTTTGTTTGTCCCCTGGAGCATCATGCTCCATACCAGGTTAAAAGTAGTTATCAGTGAATTTAACTTTCATAAGTAGTTCTGCAGACAAAACTTGTGTGTTTATGCTTGGATTCTCACTCATCATTTCTGATTGTTGTACTCTTCTGAAATGCTGTAAGCTAACAATTCTATTTCTTATAGGGAAGTTACAACACTTTCGCGTTTACAACATCAGCATGTCGTACGCTACTACCAGGTGATAGAATGAGAGAAACTTGATAGTTTGTTAGTATCTTCTTCTATCTGTTCATGGGATGTCTGAATTTCCTTCCAAGTTTTTTTTATCCTCTAGGTTCTGTTTCCTCACTGCGATTTCCTGTTACATCTTTGTTAAGTGTTCATAAAGTTTGAGCTTTCAAGAAGATTTCCTTTATACCTTCATTTGTTATGTATTATGGTCTTCATTAGTGATGTTTAAATTAATTAAAATTTTCAGGCATGGTTTGAAACAGGAATTGTTGACCACTATGGTGATGCAAGCTGGGGATCTAGAACAGCCGCAAGCTCAAGTCTCAGCTTCGAGGATGGAAGTTCATCATATCTCTTTGGGCATGAAAATGAACTTGAATCAGAATACCTGTATATTCAAATGGAATACTGCCCAAGGTTTTATTTCTACTTAACTTTCCACTCTACTGGCGACCTGTCCCCAGACGAAATAAGGGAAAGAAGAAAAAGAAGGAAACAATGAGAATAAAGAGAAGTTTTATATAGAGAGTGTACATAGAAAAATCCTGATTATATAGAGAGATAAAGATTGGAGAATCACAAAAATTGACAATCTGTTTTTACAATCTCCTCTTTAACTTCTTAATTAATTTTATCATTGTCTTTTATGTTTCTCTTATAATTGTGTTCATTACCATCCCTCTATTGAATGATAGTTCTGGTATATTCCTTGTCTATGACTGCTGCTTTTATCTGGGAAGAAGAAAGATGTATACAATTGCAAGATCTTGGCTGAATCAAGAATACTTATGGAAAATATATGTTTGCTGAACTAGTTCCTTACTAAGCTCAAAATAGAAATATTAAAAAATCACCCTACTTAAAGAATCATTTTCACTTAGGTGTTTATTTTTGTAATTATTATTAGATCTAAAATACCTGAGAATTTACTTGTTGCACTAGCTTCCTAACTTCCTGGTATAGTCAAGTCAGTTTATAGATTTTCATCTCATGCTAACTTCTAGTCTATGTCTTGCTAAAATTTTCCAGAATTCTTCTTGCATTGCACATGCCGATATATGGTTGCCTAAGTTATATTTCATGTTTTAATAGATATTATTTGTCTGTTTGCAGGACGCTTCGGCAATTGTTTGAAGCATATAATCATTTTGATAAAGAATTTACATGGCATTTGTTTCGTCAAATTGTGGAAGGCTTGGCGCACATACATGGACAAGGGATCATTCATCGTGACTTGACTCCTAATAACATCTTTTTTGACGCTCGGAATGACATTAAAATTGGAGATTTTGGTCTTGGTAAGAGATTATGCAGGACTGTGTACGCTTCTCTGTGGATGGTTTTACTGGGAATAATGCATGTATAGATGCACCCATATTTGTCAAGAGCATTTGAAGGTGCTCTTAACCCTTCTATTAAACAAGATAAAATTTACACCAATGTGAAGTTAACTTCAGAGTTAAGTATGGAGATAATTTTGTTTTGCAAGGAAGATATGTCCTGTCATTTATCTTAAAGTTCTGGAAAATAAAATATTGTGGCTTTCCTAAGAGTAAATTTATGAGAGGTGGAATGATCATGTGGTTGGTTCATGATTTTTTGGGTGATGTGAGAGGAATGAATGATAGGATTTCCAAAAGATCAGCTTATGCTTTTGGTATTGTTTTGGCATAGATTCAATTCTTTAATCTCTCTAGACAATAACACTGTGTCCTTTAAAGACATTGCAGTGATATATTCAAAAGGACAAAGAAAAAGTGCCAAATGTGTCATTTCGTTAGATTCTTGGGGGAGGAAGGGAATTAAATCAAGAGGACATGAGGTTCCCTCCTTGTCAGGAAATTTTCTTATTCCATTATGGATGGATGAGAACATATTTAGTACTCCTTACTCCTCCTGTGTGGATGCCATTATTTATCCTATGACAGCTAGTTTGTGTGTAATGGTAAATTAGACAAAATACTCTTGTCTCCCCTCACTTTTCACCTATAACAATTGAAATGTTCTTACTGCTCATAAATGTGGCGGCCAGACTTTTCAACTGCTTCTAAGTTTTCCTTGATCAATGTTTTTCAGCTGGTAGACTGCATTCCTGTCTTTGTCACTGGACATTTCTAACCTCATCATTGTAGTGCTGGAATCCATTTGAGTATTTGTTTGGCTAGGTTATGAATTATGACTCTTTGTTATGTTTCATTTAGTTTGTTGATTTATTTTTTCATCTGTTCAATGTCATCAATTAAATCTCTAGCCATGTAGAAGCTCCTGAAATGAGAATGGGGGGAGAGAAAATGGAAATTGTCTGAGCCTTTCCTGCAATCTTCTGTTCTCAGCTAAATTCTTGAAGAGAGAGCAACTGGAGCAGGACATTGATGCATCAGAAGCCATTGGAGTTTCAATTGATGGTACCGGCCAAGTGGGCACATATTTCTACACAGCACCTGAAATTGAGCAAGGGTGGCCAAAGATTGATGAGAAGGTCAATATTTTTGATTATTCACATAATCTTATTTGGCTGTGGTTGTATTTCTCTTTAACGCTTTATGCTTTTCTTGTGATTCTGGTATACAGGCAGATATGTACAGCTTAGGAGTAGTTTTCTTTGAGTTGTGGCATCCATTTCAGACTGCAATGGAAAGACATCATATTCTTTCTGATTTGAAACAGAAAGGTGAACTTCCTTCTGCTTGGGTTGCAGAGTTCCCAGAACAGGCATCATTATTGAGGCATTTGATGTCGCCAAGTCCATCAGACCGTCCATCAGCCAATGAACTTCTTGAACATGCATTTCCTCCTAGAATGGAGTACGAGCTCTTGGATAGTAAGTTCTTGATATGTTAGGTTTTTACTATGCTATATGGCAGTATTGTGGTCTGCATAGTTGGAGAAATAATGGGTGATTTTGTGATGCTCATGAGATTTATGGAAGTATATTGAAAATGGGATGATAAAACTATAATATATATGACTGTCGTTAAATTTTCAATAATGAAGCTCACCACATAAATAATTCCAAAATATGTGCGAGTGCTATGACTCCAGCATAGGAATCCTACACTGGTATGATGTTAAATTTCTACCTCATCTAACCTTTTAGATGAGATAAAAAGTTAACACTTAACAGTAATAAAAGAATATAAAAGAGCTCCATCCATGTGATCATGTTGTAAGTTGCATTGAGATCCCATGGACAACATAGGGAAATACATACTACTGCTATGGAAGTTTAATGAAAAAGTTGAGCAACTGGAAACCTATTCAAATGTGGTTGTCTCCTAATGAGTTTAGGATTCATGATGTAAAATTTTGGGGCATAGTCTTATGGTAAAGTTCTTGTTTTTCCCTTTTTGTACCATATATATTTTATCTTTTGCATCATCATTTTTGGTTGAGATGAAAAATGGTGGTTGAGAAGGTCTTTTAACTGTTCACTTTACAAATATACCCATTCTTATATATTGCATCTACAAATAATAATTTGGCCTGAATTAACTGAATGCCCCTTATTAAACACTTGAATGGACAAGATTATTTTTAATATGGGTAATTCTGGTTCCTGTTTAAACATTGATTTATGAATTTTCTTTTTAAAAATTGTCCTTTTAAGTAATTATGTTGCTGTAGTTAATTTTAGCATAAACCTTGAAAAGAAAAAGAGGAATAATTAGCATAAATTTGAATGGTTTAGTTGCATCATAGTAGAGGGAGTTCCGAGAAATTACCTCTTTAACAACCACCAAAATGTTGGATGGAGACAAAAGCCGATGTCATAATTCAGATGCATCCCTAGTTTTACTTTTCCTTATTGGGTTTTGAATCCTTCTCCCATTATCTACTGAAAGCTTTGACTAGTGGTGTTTTAGGTAGAGATGGTATATCTCCATTATTTGCATGATTAGGATCACATTATACCCAAATGGTTATTATTTGGTTCATCTTTCATTCACTTCACGTGGTCTGTTTCTTTAAAGCTTTGGAATTACATTTAAATGTGTTTTAACCTGATTTTAACATTTCCTGTCTTACCTATGTCTCTACAGTTGTAAGTTTTGAAAGATATTGCTATGATTAATGGTCTTATCTTATTCTCATCATGAATATGGTATTATCACTGCTATGAGGGTTACCTGCCTTGGTATTCTCTGATAGACTCAACTATATTTTTCAAGATTAAGTCTATGCTTCTTGTAAATGCAGATATGCTACGAACAATCCATACCTCTGAGGACACCATTGTGTATGATAAAATTGTGAATTCTATTTTTGGGGATGCTATGTTGACAACAAAAGACCTTGCATACAGTGCTGGAAGATCAAAATTGGACGGAGATGATACCTCTTCTGCCCCATTAACAGGTGTCAACACCAGAAATCGGGATAATCTTCTGGAATTTGCCACCGGAATATTTAGGCAACATTGTGCAAAGCATGTAGATATCATACCAATGAGAATGTTGGGAGATTATCCTCAAGCCAATAGGTTTCTTGTCCTTGACTACTCTAAATTCTCTTAACCTAATTAATAATTGGGATGTTTAAGATGTCTTTGTTGTTTAATTTTGTTATTCTTTGTTGAACAGGAATTCTGCGATAATTTTGACCCAAGGAGGAGATATGGTTGAGCTTTGTTATGAACTACGTGTTCCATTTGCCAAATGGGTTACTGCAAAGCAGGTATACATCCTACAACAATTCTTGGACCTATCATTAATTTATTGCCATATTATTGCTGCAATTTATCATGTCATAGTTTTTTTTAATTATTTTTTTTTATTTTGTTCGTTAAAAAATGATAGAAAATCTTTTGGATATCAAGCTTCTTCTAGAATACCTATTTTTTTACTCTTATATCTATGTATATTACTGATTTCATGGTTTTCTTTTATCCCTGTGAATGAGTATACTGGTACTGAAATTTTATTATCCATAATATGTTGAAATTTATGCAGATTCTTTATTCAAATTGTTCAGATGGTAAAGGAAAGTTTTAAAAACAGAAAAAATCTATCTTTATTATTAGATGTTTCCTGAGTAAACATGGCATTACTATTTGCTTTGTTTAAGCTATTGAAAATAGAACTAAGGATGTTGCATAGTCTTCCTGTAATGTGAATTTCCTGATTTTTTCGTTACCTTCTCAGCCTATACAACATTCTATTTTCAGGAGAACTCACTTTTCTAGATGTTTAGATGGTTACATATGTTTGTATAGCAGGTTATTTGCCTTTCTCTGTGCTTGGTGGTATGAGTAAAGAAAGAAATGTCTGATATCTTTTATGCAGTGCCAATACCAAAGTCATAGATTGTGTGAAAATTATGGATTGGCTTTTCATACACTTTTTTTATTCGTTTTTTCATACTTTTGTCGCCTGATGGAAGTGAACTAGACAACCCTATCCTTTCAGTAGTTTTAGGAACTCTATTATGCCTCTGCATTTGGTAGGAGTCCTGCATCTCATCTCTGGACTTAGTTGGCCATCTCACCTAATCACATTTTAGCTGCCTCAGGTGACACTTTCTGTTTGAACTTGTCAAAATTTCTCATCATATGGTTGTCTTTTCTAAGTATGGTCTTTCTTGTTTTACCTGCAGATATTCTTCTTCAAGCGTTATGATATATCATATGTATATCGAAGAGCAATTGGGCATTCGACTCCAAATCGCTACCTCCAGGTTTTCCTTTCATTAGCTTATCAAAATTTTACTGTTATTCTTTTGATGAATAGAGGCAATGTATCAGTGTTCATGTTGAATTAAATGATCTATTTTCTACTAGGGGGATTTTGATATTGTTGGAGGTGCTGCACCATTGACTGAAGCTGAAACCATCAAGGTAGATTGTGCTTTCCTGCTTCAAGTGTGCACTTGGACACTTTGTTCTAGACATCCCAATCACATATCTAGTCCTGATACACAGTTTTTCATCTTCTATATGTTTTAAATGGTTATGAGTTGAAAGCAGTTAAATGTATAAATTCCACCTTTCTTTATAAGTTTAAGCTTTTAGAGGTAAAAACTTAATATGATATCAAAGCAGGATGTCCTGTGTTTAAATCTTGACTACACATCATTTATTGGTATTGTTCACTTTTCAGTTTCTCTCTACATTTGAGGTTTTAGATGAGGTGAAAATTTAATAAAAGGGAAGTAATTGCCAGTTTGAGAAGATAGTGGACCGGTTTTCTATAAAAGCTAAATCACTTAAGTACCCTGAACATCAGGACAATAGGAAGTTCAGTAGTCATGTAGTCATCTGTATTTTTCATCTCTCTCCCCCCTTTGAAGGTTGGCTTTATTTGTAATTGAACAGAATGGATTCCTTCTACTTCTGTTACAAAATTTCTCCTGTTTTCAGTTCTTGCTTTGGTTTTGAAGTAGGGTTTTAAGCAGAGGACCACTCCTCCTTTCCTATATATTCTGGTTATGCACGCACGAGATTCACAGTTATGGAGCTAGTCTTATTAATAAGATCACCTGCTCATGCAAGAATAAGGAAAGACAGGGTTGGAGCCCTTAGTTTGCTTTTTCCTTTTTCCTCTGTTTGTCTTTCTAATTCAGTCTAATCTATCAAGTGGTTCTGGAGATTTTATCATCGAATTTGTTGGCTACTTCTATTTATTATTTATGATCAGACTGTATCATCTCGGTTGAATAATCTTTATGGCCTATATTACAGGTCCAGCCAAATGAAATGCCAAATATGTTCATGTAACATACTTGAAGTGCTTCATGCTTTGATGTTGATAATGTTACATTATGATTTTCAGATACCTTGTTAAATTAGATAGACAGTCATACAACAGTATGTAGTTTCATTTCCCTATTCCTTAGTAATGAATCACTCTATAGTGAACTAAAATAACTTATGGTTGACCTCTGTATGTATACCGTTGTACAAGTGGAGGGAGACCAGCTTTTAAAATTGCTAAGCATTAGCCTGGTGTTACCCAATAGAGTGCTCCAGTGTGTTGTGTACCTTTGCTATATATTGGATTTAGTAAATCCAAGGTGAAGCTTATCTTCTATTTTTCCATTCATTCTTCAGGTGACAATGGACATTATTAGCTGTTTCTTTCATTCAGAATTCTGTGATATTCATTTGAACCATGGTGATCTGGTAGAAGCAATTTGGTCCTGGACTGGAATAAGGCCAGAACATAGGCAGAAAGTGGCAGAGGTACAGTGGTTTTAAAGTTCCTTCCTTTATCCTTTCTTTTGGATGTGATTCTTTATGTGCTTACTCCTACAAATATATTTCTATGGATGTGAAGCTTCTCTCTCTGTTGGGCTCTTTGCGTCCTCAGACACCAGAAAGAAAATCAAAGTGGGTGGTCATAAGACGGCAACTTCGGCAGGTTTAGTTATAATTATTCTTCTCCCTCATAAATAATTCTCATATGATCAAAGGGAATTTTCTGATACTGTCTGTTTTGTTTTATCCTCCCCTCAATCCCACTTTTTACTCAGCAGTCCTGAACATCTTGTTCCCGAAATGGTTTTCTTTTCTTCAGAGTTATTTATACCCTATGGACCTATATTAGTTCTGGATTCCTAAAGGCTTTTTTTTTTTTTTTTTTTCCCTTTTCCCTTCTATTATACTCTGGAGTGTGAAATTTGTTCATGTCTGTCTTGCTGCATCATGTCTGTTAGTTGCTGTTGGATTCCCTTTGTTTTATTTCTCTCTTTTCTACTATCTGATTATTAAATGAACTCTCTCTTTTATCCATGAGCTGTGTGCTTTTTCAATGTCTACACACTTATTTTAATACCTGCATACTGTTAAATCTGGTAGTAAATAATGTTTCTAAAACTTTTCTGGATGAATGATGATGAAGTATTGTGGTCTCATCATCTTCATACATTGGTATATGTGTGAAGGCTGATTTCATGGATCATATGCCTCAGAGATACTATCTTTTATGTCTTATTTGTTATCTCATTTATTTATTTTGTTGATACATTGGGGTGAAGGTCATGAAAATTGAATTTAGGATCTAACTCATAGTATTCTCTTCTTTTATGAAGAGCTTGAAAGAAGGTACCACTTATATGAGTTAGTGATAACTTAGCTGCAATTTCTTCAATAGCGAATTAACATGATTTTCATAGTCAAGTTGCACACATATTGAACAGTGCGAGTGTATTTTGGCTACTCAGTTTTATTTGGTCATCTTGTTTATATATTGGGAGAATTCATTTATACATTGTTTATATGTTGGCAAACACCTGGCTGTGATAACATAATTGTGATAACCTTTACTTAAAAATCATTGATTTCTTTTAAGTTTAAATAAGTTGTTATTCAAGAACAAGCAAAATATTGATTTTAATTGAGTTGTTATACAAAACCATTATATGAATGAATTTTATGAGTTCCTGCAGGAACTTAATCTGCCTGAAGCTTCTGTAAATCGATTACAGACCGTTGGATTAAGATTTTGTGGACAGATAGATCAGGCACTTCCTAGATTAAGAGGTGCCCTTCCTGATGGTATGGCTTTCTTCACTATTATGACACATCATTGTTAAGGAATTCTTGTGGGAATTTATCATTTTTCAATAATATTATTGCAGATAGATCAACGTGCAAAGCACTTGAAGAATTGTCGGAGCTTTTCAACTATTTAAGGATTTGGAAAATTGATAGCAATGTTTATATTGATCCCCTTATGCCACCAACTGAGAATTATCACAGGAATATATTTTTCCAGGTATCTGAAACATTTATTGCTATAATATATTAGGCACATTCTGTCTATTGACTTTCTCTGGGGAAACTTGAATCTGTAGAATGCATTTTTTTTTCTTTCCCCTTTGTCAACAAGTCTTAACCTGCAATGTTGATGGACTTCAAATGCGAATTATGTATTTGACGACTTCTTATTATTTTCTCGGTGCAGGTATATCTTAGTAAAATTCCTGGCTGTTTAATGGAAGGAACCTTACTCGCAGTTGGTGGTCGTTATGACTATTTGCTTCATAGTTTGGAGGGTTTTGATCATGTATGTAGCATTATTTTCTTCTTTCATGCATCATTTCTGTTTGAAGAAAATTAGGCCTGGCTGACTTGGCAATATGATTGTGGAACTTTAGTAGTTCACTAATATCAACCATATGACTGGCGAACGAGAAAATACGAAGTCATCTATTTATCTCTGATATTAATATGAAACTCATTTGCATCACAATTATGAATTGTGGATCTTGTTTTGTCCATAGTATCTTCTGACTTTTTTTTTTTTTTTTGATTGATGTCTTTCAGAAATCAAATCTTCCAGGGGCAGTTGGGACAAGTCTTGCTTTGGAGACAATTTTGTTGCAGCATACTTATGTAGATACTAAATTGTATAGGTAATTTCTTATTTTTAGCCTCTCTGATTTGCTCACTTCTTTCCCCTAACCAAATTGTTTCCATTATCTTGGTCAACTAATTATTTGATGTAAACTTTCGCAGGTATAATATAGGAATTGATGTACTTGTTTGCTCTAGAGGAGGTGGTGGTTTGTTAAAAGAACGCATGGAGCTAGTGGCTGAGCTATGGGAGAAAAATATTAAGGTTAGTAGTCGAAGCTTTCTATAGCATGTTTCGGGTTTTTAAGAATCTGAACTTTTATTCTCATAACCTTTGAGCAGGCTGAGATTGTCCTTACATGTGATCCGAGTCTTAAAGAACAGTATGAGTATGCTAATGAGAATGATATCAAATGCCTTGTTATCATAACTGATGCTAGTATATCGCAAACTGATTCAGTGAAGGTAAAAGCTGTTGTTTAATTGGTATTTTATTGTCACTTATTTTTTTAGATAATCACTTGAATGTACATTTAATGTTTCTTATTAAAAATTAATAACTTTTACTTTAATGATCTTTTATAAAAGATAAAAATTTTAATTTACATATTTTTTGTTCGAGATAATCCCTACAAATTATATTTTATATTTCTTACTTAAAAATTAATAACTTTTACAATATTTTAAATTTTTTTTGTATCATAGGTTCGGCATATTGAGATAAAGAAGGAGAAGTTAGTTGAGAGAGAAAGCCTTGTCAAGTTTTTAATAGATGCAATGGACAATCAATTTAAAAATCCATGCATATGGAACTAGAACACTTATATTTAGTTTACTTATCATATCTATAATGTTTAAAAAATAAAATTCAAATTATAAGATTGATAGTTTTTCATATTGATGCTTTGTTTTTGTTTCTTGTGTATATAAAATGTACAGAAACTTGAAATATTTGATTATTTGATTGAATAAACAAATTTTTTATTTTTCATTTGGATAAATGATTGGTTATCACTCCTATTTATATCCTTCTAATTTCTCAATCGAGGTTAGGATCAATTTCATCCAATTTGGTAGTTATCTAAAATCTTGTACATTATATTACAATTTTCTAGAATGTTTTTAAAAAAATTTAGAGTATTCTAGGGGAGTCGTTAAATTTTCAGATAAAACACATACATATATTTCTCATACATTGATATATAGTAGTTTTAAGATTGATATATATATATATATAGTTAGTAGTTTTAATATATATAGTAGTTTTAAGATTTTGATACTGAGAAAATATGTAATATATATCTTTTGAAATTGTATATATAGGATAAATTACTGACATCTAAACTTTTTAAAATTTCAAATTTTGCCTATGAATACAAAACACTCCAATTATAAAATCTCACATTCTTTATTTTTTCGCTAAAAGCTTTTTGTTAAATTTTAGAGCGTATTTTCATTTTTTTTAATTAAAATACAAACACGTATATATATATAACAACTTACAATAATAAAAGAAATAAGTTGAAGAATTGAAACAAACAAAAAAGTAAGTTTCTTTTGTTTAAAAAAACAAAAAATCAAAACATTAAGTGATACATTTCCCATGTTTGATTTATAATTTTCTTCAAATTTAAGTTGAAAGGCGAAATCTTTTCATCATTTTAATTTTATTGTAACTTATTAGTAAAATAAAATTTTAATTTTTCGGGATGTTCAATATTAAATTTTGGTGATTCGAAGTGATTTAAGGTGTAAAAAATAAAGTGGAAAATCAGACATCCGGAACGACAATCATATTGACTTATACAATTTATACGGTAAGTTTCGAATCACTCCTGTAGGGGTTATTGTATGGGTAATTGTACCATATTGTATGGGTAAGTATAGAATACAATTTTTGTTTACATCTGATGAGAATCTCAAATGTATTGTGTATTACATGTCTGCTGATAAATATTTTCTGATATATGGAGTATGTTGACAATTGTTGTTTCATTACTTGAATTTATGTGGGACATGAAGTTTGTTGTGAATTACTCTTCCACGTGTTAGTGTTTTTCGCTTTATGGGTTAGTGTAAAATATAGGTTTTTGTTTGCATTTGAAGAGAATTTTAAACGCATGTCTAGTGGACCATTTTTAAATTGTTTTATGTTATGTGGGTAATACGTTGGTAAATGTTGTTTCATTATGTTAAAATGTTATATTGTAAATAATTGTTTTCCTTTTTTGTTTAACTGTATAGGTTGATAATGACTTATTTACTTTAAAGTTATTTTATGATGGTGAGTAATGAGAAGAAATGGGATATAGATCATTAAAAGGGGGAAAATAGAGATATATAGATTCCTTTGATAAGGATTGTTTAAGTATTTTGGACATAAATAGCATGTTGAAGGAAATCACAAAGGTCAAGAAACAGACAAAGCTATATGCTTACCTAGAACAAGTTGACACATAAAGATGGTTGATATTAGTTTCAAGGGATGAAGACTTGTTGGAAATATGTATTTGGGTGCCTAGATTTAAGGTGATTGAATTTTATGCCGAAAGGAGGGAAGCTGAAAGCATCATATCTATTTTAAAAAATCAGCCATACATGAAAAAACCTGTAGTGAGAAGTTCAATTGTAATTGAAGAAATGGAGGAGCCAATTAGAGAGCAAGTTCATGTTGGAAAATGTAAGAAATCCAAAAGAGTTGTGAAGCCTTTATTACTTGAATGACATGCTACATTGAGTGAGTCTAAGATGGTTCAACTTGAAGAAACTGGTGCACCTAATGATATGAATCGTGAACCTGATGAAACTCTTACTCAGGTTCAAATTGAAATGGAATCAAGAGAGGTTGTTCAACATGAAGAACAGTCTGAACTTGAAGAAATAGTGGATGCTGATGTGGTTCAAATGGAACATTCTGAGCATTAAGAAACAATTACACAAGTGGAGATGAACTGTGAACCTGAAATGAAAAATGATAGGCATAATGTTATAAGAGATGATGAGGTTGGAGAGGAATCCACCTAGTAGAGATGATGGTGGTATTAATATTGATGAAATTAGGGGGGGGGGGGGGGGGGAGGGTGAAGTTGAGGAAGATGACAGTGATTCTGATTTTGATCGTTACTATTATACAAATGAAAATGAACATTGTAACGATGACATTTTGTTTCAGAGTTACATTGATGAAGATGAAAATGAAGTTGATAATGAAGTTGATAATGAAGAGAAAGTGCAAGCTAGAAATGTGCCCGAGACACAAGCTGCAACTAGACCAACTGAAAGTGATTAAGTTGGAAATGTGTCTAAGACACATGATGCACCTGACTAGCTGGAAATGTGCTTGATGATGATTAGATACCAAAAAGATTGATCAGTGATAGTGAAGACTCCAAGGACATATTTGGTTGCATAGAAAGATTTTTTTTTTTTACCTAGAAAGGAATATGCCCAACTCCACATTTGAATTAGGAATGAGGTTTACAAGTGGCAAAAGAGTTCAAAGATATGATAAAAAATTATTATATAAATGAAGGTAACATGTAATATCTGAGTCAAAGAAAGTTAGAGCTATTTGCAAAACAAAATGATGTAAATGGGTTATCTTTGAAACTGTGGAAGCTGCAACCAAAACAAAAGACCTAGTTCTAAAAACTTTAAATTTGCAACATACCAACAATAATCATCAATAGAAGAGCAAGCACATTACAACTAGATGGATATCAGGAAAAATATGTAGAAGGGAGTCAATCCAAGAATTCCGCCAAGATAAATTAGATAGAACATTGATGAGCAGTACAAGAGTGAGATTTCAAAGACTGTGACTTATAATGCAAGGAGAATTGCATTGACAATGATTGTTGGGGATCATGTTCTCCATTACAAACTTGATTGGGATCATAGGGAAGAGCTACTACAAACACACCCTAATTCAACAACTGTTGGCATTGAAGCTGTTGCAACATGTGGCGCTGAAGCTGATGTAGCATGTGGCGCTGAAGCTAATGCAGCAAGTGGCTAAAGCTCATGAAATTAGAACTGAAGACTTACTATAAAGTGTTGATGATTTGTTAAGTGAGATTCAAAGAAGTAGAGCCACAACCATTCCCAATGATGAACAAGCACACCCAAATCTTCTAGATGAAAGTAGAACTAAAAGAAATTCAGCTAATTTGCAGGAGCAAGGAACAAGACAAATGATAAGAATTTGGTGAGTCCTAGTTAGGTGGTGGTGGACCAAGAAATAAGTATTCTTGGTAAGTTTCTAGAATACTTCTTCAGTAAGTTTCTAGAATACTTTGTGCTCTGTTTTCCCTTCTCTCTCTCTCTCTCTTTTTTTTCTTTCCTTCTTTCCCAATGCTAACTCTCTATTTTCCTGAGAATATTCTATTTCCCCTCTTCTCTATTTTTCATCCAATTCCTCATAACACATAACACAAAAGGAAGATTGAAGAAAGAGATGAAAGAATGAGAAAATGTATGGTAAGTAATGGGTGTATTTATAGGTGAATTTTCTTGTTTTGTTCTACAAAATTTCAAAGCTTTTACTATTTGATTTTAAGTTTTTATCAGCTTTTTCAATTTTTTATTTTCAATGAATAGTTTGTATTTTTTTCAAATTTTTTTTAATAAATAGTTTGTATCGGTCGTATCGGTAAAATGTCAGCCATATCGATAAAATCTCCGTTGAGATGAACAATTAACCAACTAATATATATATATATATATATATAAAGAATTTTTTTTGTTAATTAATTTTGAATTGTTTTATGGTTCATTAATTATGCTTACCAAAATGGACTTACCAATTGTATTGATTTACTATTATTTAATAGGACCCATTATATTAATAAAAGGCACTTACTTCCACTAATAATGCAAAATGCAATTTTTATACATTATTCCTTTACAACCAAAAACCCTAATAAACTCTAGTACAAATATTGCCCACTAAATTGAAGCATTCCTTCATCATTGCTACATGTCATAACCCAAATTGCAGTTCAAAAAATAACAGTTACTCAAATTAACCATTTCATTTTTGCACAACCTTTTCTTTTTTTTTTTTCTTTTTTGCTTTCATCAACTCAATATTAGTAGCTTTGAAATTCTCTTACGATGTACGAATTTTTCGAAGCAACTCAGATATCTTCTGAGGATCTCCTGCACATAATTGGATCCAACCATTAGAAAAAAAAAATGCATTTGTTGCTTCCTACCTTAATAAACAAAACATAATTTAGGGTTTTGCAGAGTTTTCATTCATTCAAAAAATAAATAGGGTTACCGCTTCATTATAGCAAATAAGATATCTTCTCAAAGAATTTTGATTCATCTATCATGTTTTTACCTGATAAATTCGACAGCAATGAAAATATGATAATGACAACTCTTGCCCACTAGACATTTCAAGGAAAAAAGTGCAGCGATAAATTTCAAACCGATCGACTACAATTTAGAGGTAAAGCAAAGGGTAATGACAACTCTTGCCTACTGGGTATTTCGGAAAAAAATTTTAAATTTCTAACTGAAAGATAACAATCTGAGATTAAATCGAAGTAATTTGGAAGAAAAATGAAGAATAGATAGAAAAGGATAGAAGAACCATTTAGAAGAAACAAATAAATGTATTTGAGGGATGGAGAAATTAATTTTTTTTTAAAAGAAAAATTATTTTTTAATTAAAAAGACAAAAATATCTTTAAGATTTGGATGAAATCTAAAGTCTGTCGAAAAATTTTATGACGTAAGAACAAAGGAGGTGATATTTTGTAAACTGGATTCACTCATTCATGTTTCTTTTTAGTAGGCCGAGAATGTATTTTCATTGGGAAATAACAAAACTTGTACGCCAAGAAATACTCCATCTCTCCTAGATCATTGACCTTGTTTTTCATTACCTCTAATTCTTGTTGATCATCTTCGGTAGAAGTATGTCATTAACATAGACTACTAGGGTTGCAAACTTCCCATTGTTTGAGTGATGAGTGAACAAAGTATGGTCGGCTTGCGCTTAGTGTAACCTTGTCTCTTTACCACTTGTGCGAACCTTTCGAACTATGCTCTTGGTGATTGGTTTCAACCCATAAAAGTGTCTTTTTCAACGTGCAAACTTTAGTTCCAAACTTGTGTTTGAAACCAATCTAGTGCAATTCGTCAAATCGATCAAGATTAATTCAATGTATTCAATGAACAATTGGGGTGTTCACCGAATCATTTGCCAAAGAAACTTAATCTAAATCAATAATAAGAATCTAAATTAATAAAAGGTGGGATTTTTTAGATAAGAGAATGTAAAAGAGCAACTAACAATTAAGAAATTCAAATATGAAAAACTTTAGTTCGGAATGATTCAATTCAAGTTCTTCCTCGTTCCTAAATTCTATTTCCGAATTAAAAACTAACCGAATTAAAAACCAAAATTTTAATTGAATTTTGATGAAGCAGTCAGAATTCTTATCATCTACTAATGAAGCAGCTAGAATTTGATTAAACAACAAACAGATATTTAAGACAAGCGCCAAATAATTAATTCAAGTTTAACCTAAAACCCATAATAAAATTAAAGCAATTCATGGAGCCACAAAATTATCTAAACTCGAATTTAATTATAACAGTAAAATCCCTACTTAATTCAATCGAAAAACTTAAAAAAGAATCAAACAAAATATATTCAATATTTAATCGAGCGATATAAACATTGAAATATTAATAAAATTTAAAGTTTAGAAGTCAGCATAGAACCTGAAAATTGTGTCGCTCATGAACTTGGAACTTATCTTGAAATCATCTCAGAACTGAATCGAGGTTTAAGCAACTATCATCTAAAAATTCTCTCGACTTGTTTTTCCTCTATCGCTAGTTATTTTCAACCTTAGATAGAAGTATCCTATTTAGAAAATTATTCCTAACTTTCTTTAAAAAGTTTTTGTAAGATATTAATTTCTTTAAAAAAATATAAAATAAAATAATATAATATAATAATATTCTAATTAAAATAAGATGTCTACCTTAATTAATAAAATAATAATAAATATGGATTCTCTTGACAATATCTTCCAATTCTATGTCTTCTTTTGAATGCTTTGATTAATTTATAATCATAAATGCGTCTTTATGTCAAATTTTATTTAATTGTCGATATTATATCTCTATTATCAGAATAAAAATAAATTTTATAAATTAGCTCAATATTTAATAAAGATATAAAATAATGAAATATAATAATTATAACAATTTACTATTTATCACAATCTTTCATTAGAAAAAAAAAAAAGCATTCTTTACATTGGTTGTGAAAGTGACAAAAGAAGATGAGAGTTTTGAGTTAGAGACAAAATGAGACATGGGATATTTGACACATGAATGTTTTTCTTTTCTAATAGAAAGTCAAATTTGGCTCATGTTATGAGCTTTAGTTTTTTTTTATACCCACTTTTGGCGCCCGATGTTCTCACTTTTTCGGTGAGATTAATCTGAATTCGGCATGCCAGAGAACTCACAGAGTTCGATTCTTATTCGAGGGTGAGGACCTAGCCCATAGCCTAGTACTTTTAACATTGAGCTACTCTATTCCAAGAGAAATTTAAACATTCGATCATCCATCTTGAAAAAAACTTTTAAAAGTTCGCTTAACCAACTCCACCAAACTATTGGATTTTTATGAGGAAACTTTTGCGAATATTATTTTAATCATTATTTTCAGCATGTTGCTGAGATTCAACTTCACTTTCAACTTCCTACTGAAATGTAGTTTCTTGTCCAAAAACATTCTCAACATATGGGATTTTGAGTAGATTCCTGGTTTCTTTCCTCATTACTTTCTTCAACTTATTTGTTTACATTTCCTAAATCATACCCTATAAATTTCAGACCTAAAAAGGGATCACAAAAATTGTTTTCAACATGCTTGAGATTATCATTATTATGATGTGGATTAAATTTATTACTCGTTATTTTAAGGGTAAACTATCTCAAATGCACCTCTTGAATGTCAAAATTCAGCTTTTGCACCTCAAAGATTTTTTGTCGTTAGTCAAGCTTTTTTCACTAGTTGGCACTGTTCCAATTAGGGGCATTTTTGTCCAATTTTTCTTTTTTTTTTTTCATTTTTTTTCATTTTTTTCTCTCTCTTTCTTCTTCCTCTTTTCTCTCTCCATTAATTTAATTTTTTTTCTGTCTTCCTCCTTTCTCTCTCTTTTTTGTTCTTCCTCTCTCTCTTCCTTCTTTCTCTCTCCTTCATCCTCATTTTTGTCCTGATATCTATATTTCTCTCCTTCTTCTTCCTTCTCAACAAATTCAAGATCAAATTCCTCCTATGTGTGAAATTTTCGGGTCGGATTCATTGGTGGATTATTTCATGGAGCATTTGAATGCCAAGAAATGGAATAACGACAATCTGTACAATACCAGCAGAGCCATAGAAGGGGAATTCGTTCAACTTCTGGAGAAAGATAAACTTACTAATGGGGAAAAGTATTGGGCTATTGGCCCGTTGAATCCAATTTCAATTCCGGAGAGAAAACCCCCAATAATCAATGCTTGGAGTGGCTGGACAAACAATCCCAAGTTCTGTAATATTCGTTTCCTTCGGTACCACTACTTGCTTAATAGAGGATGAAGTTGCAGAAATTGCTATGGGATTGGAACAGAAAATGGTGGTGAAGGGAAGGCCCGTCCGTGGACCCTCACGTAGGACGACGTCGAATTCCACTTTGATCTTTGCAATGTTCATTATGTTTTTGTTTTTGCTATTGATTATATTTGCGCTCAAAATTTTGTCAATTCCTAGCACTTCCAAAAATTCTCCGCCAGCTAAGGATCTCAGTTCAATGGTGTATAGTACTGTTGACGGGTATGGAGCATTGAATTGAATGTGTACGTGCAGTTTTCGGTTTGAAAAAGGAGAGAGAAAGAAGGAAGAGAGAGAAAGGAGGAAGAGAGAAAAAAATTAAATTAATGGAGAGAAAAAGGAGGAAGAGAAAAAAAAATTAAATTAATGAAGAGAGAAAGAAGGAAGAGAGAGAAAAGAGGAAGAGAGGAAAAAAAATTAAATTAATGGAGGGAGAAAGAAGGAAGAGAGAGAAAAGAGGAAGAAGAAAGAGAAAAAAAATGAAAAAAAAATTTAAGAAAAATTGGACAAAAATACCATTAATTGGAACCGTGCCAAATAGTAAAAAAAGGTTGACTAATGGCAAAATTGAGTCACTAACGGTTTGACTTAATAGATGTGCATGTAGTAGGACATTTTGAAACGTTAATGGCACTCACATGTACAAAACATCTTTGATGTGCAAAAGCTGGATTTTGACATTGATTTAGAATAGTTTACCCTTATTTTAAACTCTATATCTTTGACCTTGAAGATTATGATTACAAAAAGGAATATTTTCAAAAAACATTTACATCCAAGGTTACATCTGTTTTCTTATGAGTAGGATCAAAACATTCTCCTACCTTTAGCTGCTTTTTTCTCTAGCCAAGAACCCTAGTTTTCCATGTCCATCGATTTGAGACCATTCAAGGTAATTCTTGTTAAGATGCAAGTTAGACTAGTAAATAGAAATTTTGGTTGAAATATATCTAGATATTGTGTAATATATTAGATTTTTTTTTAATTCCTTTTTACTGTTTATATATTATATATATATCTATATATATATATATATATAATATATATATATATAATATATATATTATATATATATAATCATACATTATCAATTAATGAAACACATTTTTTTATATATATTACATAATTTGACTATGTGTTGTAGATGAATGAATTGAATCAAGTTTTAAAAATTTAATTATATCATTTTTAAGTTTCATAGTATATAATAAAAAATATAATTTAATAAATTCTACAACATATAAATTTCTCTAATAATTTCAAAAACAAAAATATATATATATATATATGTATATCATACATTATCAATTAATGAAACACATTTTTTTATATTATATTACATAATTTGACTATGTGTTGTAGATGAATGAATTGAATCAAGTTTTAAAAATTTAATTATATCATTTTTAAGTTTCAGAGTATATAATAAAAAATATAATTTAATAAATTCTACAACATATAAATTTCTCTAATAATTTCAAAAACAAAAATCTCTCTAATATTCAAGTACTTAAATAAAGCCTTGAAATTTTATGAAACTACAAGATCCTCATTAATTATTTAGTCACGAATATTACAAATAAAATATTAATAAGTTTAATTTTCATAACTACAATTTCCAAATAGAAAAAAAATTATTGTAGAAAATTTATAAAAACAAGATGATTTGTGTCTTTAGTTTGTTTTGGAAATTCCTATAAATTGGATAATCAATTTTCCCTTTTTTAAAATACTTATTGAAACTAAATAAACAAATAGAATTTATGTTCAAGAGTTAGTATCCATTGCCCTTATAGCTCAGTGGTAGAGCGTCAGTCTTGTAAACTGAAGGTCCGTAGTTCGATCCTGCGTGAGGGCAATTATGTAATTTTACATTTTTTAAATTTTCTCCTTTTTTTTTATTTATTAAAGTCTTTTTTCCCCTTTTTTTTCATAATTAATTAATTTTTTAATATTTTTTTTAAGGGGCCGTAGTTCGATCCCGCGTGAGGGCAGTTACGTAATTTTGTTTTATTTATTTATTTTTTATTAAAATCTTTTTTCCCTCCTTTTTTTTTCATAATTAATTAATTTTTGATATTTTTTTAAGAAATTATGCTTCTGAACACATCTCTTACATTTTTTTTTAACCATAATCAATTAATTAATAATATTTTAAAATTTAAAATTTTTTAATAAAATAATTGAAATAATATTCGAAATTAACAATAAATTTTTAAATCTATTCTTATATTTTATATTATAATATGTGGTAGAATATGGAAATGTAAATTGTAAGGGAAAAAAAATATTCGGGGCAAAATTGGAAAATCACAAAAAGAATGTTAAAAGTACAAAAATTTACTAGAATTTCTGTACAATAAATAAATAAATAAATAAATAAATAAAATTAGCATCGATTGCCCTTATAGCTCAGTGGTAGAGCGTCAGTCTTGTAAACTGAAGGTCCGTAGTTCGATCCTGCGTGAGGGCAATCATGTGATTTTACATTTTTTTATATTTTCTCCTTTTTTTATTTATTAAAGTCTTTTTCCCCTTTTTTTTCATAATTAATTAATTTGTTTATATTTTTTTAAGGGCCGTAGTTCGATCCCGCGTGAGGGTAGTTACGTAATTTTGTTTTATTATTAAATTTTTTTAAAATTTCTCCTTTTTTTTTTATTAAAAGTCATTTTTCCCTCCTTTTTTTCATAATTAAATAATTTTTGATTTTTTAAAGAAATTATGCTTCTGAACACATCTCTTACATTTTTTTAACCATAATCAATTAATAAATAATATTTTAAAAATTAAAATTTTTTAATAAAATAATTAGAATAATATTCTAAATTAACAATAAATTTTTAAATCTATTTTTATATTTTATATTATAATATGTGATAGAATATGGAAATGTAAATTGTAAGGAAAAAAAAAAGTATTCAGGGCAAAATTGGAAAATCACAAAAAGAATGTTAAAAGTACAAAAATTTACTAGAATTTCTGAACAATAAATAAATAAATAAATAAAATTAGCATCGATTGCCCTTATAGCTCAGTGTTAGTGCGTCAGTCTTGTAAACTGAAGGTCCGTAGTTCGATCCTGCGTGAGGGCAATCATGTAATTTTGCATTTTTTTAATATTTTCTCCTTTTTTTATTTATTTAAGTCTTTTTTCCCTTTTTTTCCATAATTAATAAATTTTTTATATTTTTTTAATGGCCGTAGTTCGATCCTGCGTGAGGGCAGTTACGTAATTTTGTTTTATTTATTAAATTTTTTTTAAAATTTCTCCTTTTTATTTATTTTTTATTAAAGTCTTTTTTCCCTCCTTTTTTTTCATAATTAATTAATTGTTGATAATTTTTTTAAGAAGTTATGCTTGTGAACACATCTCTTACATTTTTTTAACCATAACCAATTAATTAATAACATTTTAAAAATTAAAATTTTTTAATAATATTCGAAATTAACAATAAATTTTTAAATCTATGTGATAGAATATGGAAATGTAAATTGTAAGGAAAAAAAAAAGTATTCGGGGCAAAATTGGAAAATCACAAAAAGAATGTTAAAAGTACAAAAATTTACTAGAATTTCTGAACAATAATTTTTCCCCCCAAAATAAGTGAATAAAAAAAAAACTTGAAATTACAGGTAGATGTGGTAGTGGTGCATTGATGCAAAATGACCATATTAACCTTGAAACCTTCTTCCCATAATAATATATCTCTATAATACATACACATTTCTTTGTTAGTAACTCAGAAATTATGCTGCAAGAACAACTGTTCTTGTGGAGAAGCTGGTCCAATCTCTTCTTCCAAACTTCTCAATGCATCTCCATTATTATTATTAATTTTCCCCACTCCTCCTCCTTCAACAACAACATCTGCATCAGAAACTGATGATTTCCTCCTCTGAGAAGATGTCACACTTGGAAATGTAATCCAAGAAGGTGCTCTAAACTCAATCCTGTGATCATCATTGGTACAAGTGTTATGATTCTGATCGGCACCACCACCAACAACAACAACATCTGTTGTTTCTTCTGATCCTGATCGATTCGATGATCTTTGTGACGATTTCTTGTGCATTCTGCTGCTTCCTAACACAACTTCAGTTGGCAAGATTGGTTGCTCGTTGCTCGGATTTCCCATTAGTATAGCAAGTGCGCGTTCTAGTGCTGTTGTAACTTTGTCCATGGATGGCCTTTCTTTACCTCTCATTCTTACACATTTGCTTGCTATATTTGCAATTCTTCTCAATGCATCCATATCTGATGGTTGTTTCAATGATGGATCTAAAATTGTTGGTATTTCTCCTGTTTTGATCAATGGAACTGCCCATTCAACTATGTTTCCTTCTTCATATTGCATATCAATGGCTTTTCTTCCACTGAGAATTTCCAATAGAAGTACTCCAAAGCTGTACACATCAGACTTTGTTGTAAGGTAATGAAGTCTGTAATATTCTGGATCAAGATATCCTAATGTTCCTGCTGGTAATTCGGCTAATGGACAACTGCTATTAGCTGGCCCTAGTAATGAAAGGCCGAAATCAGCAACTCGAGCATTGTGTTCTTCGTCTATGAGGATGTTGGATGATTTGATGTCGCGATGAATCACAGGAGGACAAGCATAACCGTGTAGGTATTCGATTCCACGAGCTGCTTGGACAGCAATGGTGACTCGTTTTACCCAATCGAGTTGTTCTTTTGAGGTCCTGTTCTTGCCATGGAGATGTTGATGTAAGGATCCATTCGCCATGAACTCATAAACTAGAAGTCTTTCTCCACTTTCATCACAATAGCCAAGTAAGTTGAGAAGATGAGCATGGTTAAGTCTTGAAAGTAAGTCGAGTTCGGTGTGGAATTCTTTAGAGTTTTTCTTCATGTCAGGAGACATAATAGCCCTTTTCACAGCTACTACAGTTCCATCTTTTAATACTCCCTTGAATACACAAGAAAAACTTCCTTTTCCGACTTGTGATTCGTCTTTGAATCCTCCGGTGGCTCTCTCGAGTTCTTCGTATGTAAACATTTGAGCTCTCCTTATCTTTAGTTCCTCCAGATCAGGCCCAATTTTTCCACCTTCTTTATTGAAAGAGCTAGTTCCATTTCTTCTTGACTTCAAGCTTGTTGCAGAGCATCTGCAATTTCTTAATCTGTATCTAACGTATAAAATCGAAGTCAAAGAGACAACACTCACCAAGAACACAACAAATGCAATCTCAGCAACTATAACTGACAACTGAAGTGACCAAAACTTCCCATTCCTTTTCCCTGTGGAAGAAGTTCTTGAACAATTCGAGAAGCATTCAGTTGAGATGCAACTTGAGCAATTGTATTCACATTTTCTGTCTGATACTAAACTGCATTTGGATTTTTGGTACATTTCAGCTGGGCAGCCATTGCTGCAGGGTAGACAAATACGCGAATCAGGAGATTTACAAGGTGCACTTAGATTGTTGAATTCGTAGAAACCGGGCGAGCAAGGTCTAGGTTTGCAAAGTCCAGGAGAAACAGCTAACGGGAGTGATGAAGGAAAACCAACGCCCCAACAAACAGGTAAAAGAGATGTCTCAACAAGAATTCCACAAGTGAAGTAATCACCAGCTGCAATCTCATAAAGCTTGACACCAGTAGGAGGAGGAGTGCTGCTTTCGACACGATAACCCCAACAAACCACAGCTTGATCATAACTTCTGATTCCACAAGCATGGAATTTACCACCTACTATAGAAAGCAAAGGATCAGTAGGGGCCAATTCGACGTTGAGATTTCCGGCAAAAGGCAAAGATATCTGTTTATCAATGTCTAAACTTCTTCCCCAGCAAAAGGCTCTTGAATTTACCCCATCAAGAATCCCACAAACATGAAAACCCCCAGCAGCAATCTTTTTAAACCTCATCACTTTTGGAATCAAGCTAAACACTCGACTACTCGTCTCGTCACCCCAGCAAAAAACAGTCCTATTCTGAGCAAACAAACCACAACTGAACTCTGAACCAGCAGAAATGGACTGGATCTGACCATTAAACTCATAATTTATTGTCATGTTATAGCCCCAACAGTCCACTAATGAAGTATTTCTTCTTCTTCCCATCAAGGGTTTTCTCAATCCACATAAATGGTGATCACCAGCACTTATTTCCAAGTACTCAGACCCATTAGCAATTGGTTGAGGCACTCCCATCTGCACAAAATTACTACTTCCCCAACAATATGGCTGATTAGAGTCCTTTAAAAGTCCACAAACAAAGCCATTCCCAGCAGTTAGTCCAAGAAAAGTAAAATGAGATGGAGTTCCATACATAATAGCATAATTAGAACCATAACAAGTCACAAGATGAGAGCCATCAGCCTTAAGTCCACAGAAAACTGGACCAGATTCTCCATAGGAAATGGCAATGGAAGACATGGATCCCAAACACAAAACATTACCCCATAACTCTAAAAACACAAGAAAGAACACAACTTGTGCAACAATAACTTTAGCTTTGCATGTATAAATCTTCTCCACAAGAAACAGGATAAATTCTTTAAACAAAGACCTCAAAATGTTGTCCTCCATTACCAAAAAGTTAAAAACATAATAGTGAGATGTTAAAAAATACATTTCACCATGGGAAATGTAATGTGAATCTTCTTACCATTCTCTAAGATTTTGTTATGAGAGTGGTAGTACTGCAAAGTGTGTTCTGACATTGAAGAAATCCTGGTTCTGCTCCCTCTCCCCCAGCTTTATTCAAGGTTGAATAAAAAATTGCACATACAAAGTCAACAAGATTCCCATTACTAAAAAAAAAAAATGAGCTAAAGGAGCAAATATTAGTATACAGAAACCATACATCAGAAATCTCTAAATCAGGCCAAAAAGCCAAAAACCCATCATCAAAATCTTGCCAAAGTCTGGATTTTTGTTCCCATTTTAGCTTAAGAACGAACACAACACCAGCAACAAAACCAGTCTAACTTCTTCAAGAAACTTCAGCAGGATAAAAAAGACCAACAAACTGGGAAATGGCAGTTCTGCATCATGGGATCAAGAAACATTCTCACAAACATCTCACTTTCTTTAAAAAGAAAGCAACTTTGAAGTTCTTCTCTTTCTTTTTTTCTTTGCTCAAACTTTCTTGCAGATGTTTTTGATCAGTACGTAAGTATACTTCAAAAAAGTGGTTTCATCATCAAAAAAAAATTTAAAAAAAGGGATTCTTGATAGTGCAGCAGCAATAGCAGGTAGCCAAGAATGAAAGTGGTGGTGGTGGATGATGGTGAAAGGCGTGAGGAGAGAGAAAGAGAAAGAGCAGAGGAAGGAAGGAGAACATTGAATGCATTAAAACTGCAGCTTCTGAAAATGGTTAAGTGTAGGTGAAGGCATTAAATGAGGAAGTAAATGCAATTTTTATTTAACTTTAAAAAAAAAAAAAATTTCCGGGCCTGAATTTCTGTACACTTGTCCTCTCTCTCTCCTCTCTCTATCTCTCCTCTCTTTGAATGTTCTTTTCTAGTACTACTTTCTTCTTCCTCGTTTTTTCAAATATATACATACATTATACATATAAATAAATAAATAAATAAAAAATAAATATATATATATATATATATATATGTATATATATATATATAAATAGGTGAATTTAGTTTTAAATAAATTTTTATTTGATAATTTTAGTCAATACTCAATTTAGAATAAAAACATACTGCGGTCCTTGGTACAAAATATTATTAAAATAGTAAAAAAAAATTATGTAAATTTACTTGATTATTATTAATTTTTATTCAATAAATTACGTAAAAATTGAAGATTTTAAAAATAAAAATAAATATTTTAAGATTAAATTTATTAAATATAAATTTATTTATAATTAATAATTTGTGTAATTCGAAATTTTATTTGATTTTAACAAAAGAAAATTATAGGCAAATTATTTAATTTTAAGGAAAATTTTGGGTCATGAATACAATGATTATTGGTTATGTTTGATTATGATTATTATTAAAGGTTGAGAAATGAGAATAAAGAAAACAAAAGAAAAATGTAAGGTAATAATTTATTGCCAAAAATAAAAAATATGTTTTCTATATTTAGGTTATTTACTCATTTTATTTGAAAGTTGAGAATAATGGAAAATTTTGTTGATTTTAATATATTTGAAATTGTAACTGCCAATCCAATCATTTTTTTTTCCGTTGAAAAACGACATTAAATTTAGTCAATATTGAATGGAAGGTAACATTTTTGTTCCATTTTAAACTATTAGTCACAAAAATTTGGAAAAATATATTATATATTTCTTATGAAATTAAATATGAATAAATTTTGTAATATTATTATATTAATTTAATAATAAATAGATAAATAGTTTAAGGCAAATAGAATTAATTAATTTTTAAAAAATATTATTATTGGGAGATGGGAATAGTGTTGGCATGAAAATAGATGAAAATCCAACTAGAAGAAGTTAATTTCCAACCATACCCTCGTGCATTTAAAGAATTTCCATATCACGATTCCATAGGAAATTGCATGTTCTTGTTCTATAACAGACTTTATTTCCTCCCATTCTTGGACTGTGTCTATGCAGACATACATACGTACATACGTACATACATACATACATACATACATACATACATACATATATATATATATATATATACATACATACATATATATATATATTATATATATATATATATAATATATCTCCTAGAATATGTCCACGGCTTCTTTACCTTTTATAAATCATCAAAATTTCCAAATAGTACAAAAAATATGTTGATTCAAATAATTAAAAAATATCAATTTTTTAGTATATATAAATATTATATAAGGTTGAATGTTTAATCGGAATCAAAACGTTTTTCTTGAATAATTATATATATATAATATATATATATATATATATATTATATATATATAGAATATGTCCACATCTTCTCTACCTTCTTTTATGAATCATCAAAATTTCAAAATATTACTAAAATTATGTTGATTTAAGTAATAAAAAATTTAATTTGTTCATCTTAAGAATGAATGCTATACATATTGATAATTTAACATTTGTTGTGAGTGTTAAGTAGAAATAGAATGAGATTTTTTTTCGTGAATAATTATATATATATATATATAAAAGAGTGTAATTATATATAATATCCATAGTAAAATACTTAGTTTGGATGCATGGAAGGAAATCACTTAATTATATGCATTTGGGAGAATATATGTATATATGTATGTATATTATATAAAATAAAATAAGCAGCTAACTTTGTTTACACATAACATTTATTAATCATATCTTGGTTTCAATTTTTGTCATCTTCTTCTCATTAAATGCTGTTACTGCAACTTAGTATATGAAATGTTTTCATCGATTTGTGTGTCATAAGGCATTTGCTTCTTAGGTTTTTACAAATATTGACTTTTACTATCATAGGGTTATCTCCCCACCCACCCCCACCCCCCACCCCCTTTTTTTCAATTTTTTTTTAAAATTTTAAGTATACTATCTAATATATAAAATTTAAAATTAAAATTTATTTTAATTAAATAAAAAATTATATTTAATTTTTACATAACTTTTAAAATAAGTGTCGAATTCATAACTTATTCATAATATATTTTTAGGTTGTAATTTACTGAGAATTTTTCCATACACAAAACACAAAAAACTAAAATACTTTTTAAAATTTTATTTTCTTCGATACAAAATATTAATTAATATGAGTTATATATTAATTATTTTAGTGTGGGAATTAAAAATTTGAAACTAAACACATCTTAACTAACTAAAGATTCAATATATATATATATATATATATATATTAGCCCTTCTTTTTAGGACTCTTCCCCTTCTTTTTAGGACATGAAGAGTCCAACACAATCTTCCATGCATGATTAAAAAAAATGAAGAAACCCTTACTAACTGTTTTTCATGTGAAACTGTAATAAACTAATTGTATGTATATGTATATGTATATATAAAGCCATTTGGCTCTTATTAATTTTGTTTTTTGCATGCAACTTTTTTTTAACATACATTAATGAGATTGAAAACAAGGCAGTCTGCTAGGGTTTCCTTTTTTTACTCTAAGCACATTTTCTCTTAAGGTTTTATTATTACTATTACTATACTTTCAACGCAATTTATAACATTGTGATAAAAAGGTGAAACTTAGCAAGTAATATTTATTTATTTTTATATTTATCTTTTGAATTTATAATCTTTTAAAATTATAAGTGAAATTATTATCCATTCTTTAGAATTATTAACGATTTTATTGAAAATGATATAATTCATTCAAAAATAAAAAAATCTTAATATTCTTAAATGAACGAGGACTTTTCTTTCGCAGAAAGAGTAACTCGATTTCAACATGAATTAGTTTAAATGTGTTCTTCATTGATTGGGACTATTCAAGACATTTCGTTTTCATATATATATATATATATATATATATAATATAATATGTTATTATTTATACAAGGGGCCATATTTTGTCATATGTATAATGTCGGATTATATCAAATTCTTCACATGAAGATAAAAGATTTTCTTTAACTTATCATGAGGAAATATATATATATGTATAATTTAGCAAGATCATCATGTGAAATGTAGCTTATCACACAAAAATACAAAGGAAATTAGTCCGTGTTTTCATTTTTTTAGTCTTTTCTGTTAACAAAATTGTTTGGAGGCAGATTTGCCCGACAAATACCATCCTTTTATGGGATTATTTTTTATGTAAAATGCGGAAAGAATCCATATAATCTTCATTGAAAGTGATTGAAAAATAATTTAATTACATGTGCACTTCATTATCAAAACCTCGTCATATACATGCATTATATATATATATATATATATGTATGTATAGCTTAGATTAAGGTTATTTCTTATTATACTTTCCCTTACACTAATAAAAATTATAATTAATATCATTATTTTGTTGGTATTCAAGTCATTTTTAATAAATTATAAATAAAATTACGATATTTAAGTTACTAAGTATAAATTTATATATATATATATATATATATATATATATATATAATATATATATATATGGTAAACAATAAAGATTATTAAGACACATTCATTAAGAAATTTAAAATTAAAAAATAATTCTCTCTACAAATAATTAATAAAAATTTGTTTAAAATATAAAATTTAGATATACATATAAAATCTAATTAATACAAATTGTCTTCCATAATATAAATATTTTCCTAGGCAATAAATATCCAACTACTAAACAAAATTTTGTGTTCCAAATAACATGTTAACATTTAATGCAATACATACCACGGGTATATGTATATATAACATAGTTGTAATACAGTTTCTAGACGAAAATCAACTTGTAAAAAGCGTTGTTCGTTTAAATAAAATTAAAAGTTCGACCCTCCTCATTTATACAAGTATTTAAAATTTAGAGATAGAGTTTTTTTTATTTATATAAAATTTATATGGGAATTTTAAGAATTTAATTATGACTTTTTTAATTATTAGATTTTCCTGTGGAATAACAATTCATGTTATAATAATTATGAATCAAAGTTGGTGAAAAAGAATTTATTATTTTTAAAGACACAAATATAATATTATAATTAAATATTATTGGAAATGATAAATATTTTTAATATTAATTTTACATGATTAAGATCAAGAATAACATTATTTAAAGTTATAAAAATACTTTTTTTAATTATATTAATTGTATCTTAAATACAGATTATATATAATAAATATTATCTTCAAGATTTGATACATATCTTAAAAAGTATTAACGTATTATTATTGTTCTTATATTTGTTTTTGTCCTAAAGATTTATTAAATTTTGTTCATTGCTTATGTAAGTAATGGCATGGTGGTTTTACAAAAGCCAACACGTAAAATGGAAAGAAAATATAAGACAAAGAAGCAGGTACTAATTCTCACCTAACGTTTGGAACAATGTCATCAAAATTAATGAAAAGCAAAAGTTATATTGCAATAATTTTAAAATAAAAAATTCTTGTAATTTAAGTGAATTTACCGTTTTTTATTTAAATATATAATTGTGTAAAATTTTGAATCACAATTTATATTTTTAAAGAATTATTTGTTTCAAATAGAAATTAATCAAAATAAGATATTACTCATAGTTAAAATTATTTTAAGATATTTTGCAACTAGTTTTATTTTAACCAAAAGGTCTTCCTAACAGCAATTATACTTTTTAGTTCTTTATTTTGATTTGTACCTAAAAGAAAAAAAGATAGAAAGTTGGAAATATCACTAATAATGACAATAAAGCATTGTGGGCATCTTTTTTTTTTTAAATCCAATAATTTCTGGAAAATGAAAGGTTTTGGACCACATTTTATAACAATGGAAGTATAATTAAAATAATAACTTTCCTTTTTAGTTTTGTAGATTTTACAATATGTATATATATAATATATAGCTCTAGAAAACGTATTGTGAAGTTTAAAGTTTGAATATTTGTGGTGAACATAGTGTAGTAACAGTCAAGTAAAACATTTTTTTGAATATATAGCCCACAACCATTTTTTTTCTCCATCATATATGTATATGTATGCGGACCCATAGAACAATATTTCTTTTTGTACTCACTTGGATCGCCAAGTGTTTTCATCTTTTTTTTAGACTAATCTAAATTTGATCTACCAAGCGCTCCATCGATTTCGATCATCCGCAGAATTCAATAATACTCGAGGGTTACAACATAATTCAACTTTTACTCTAAGATTAAGGTTTAATCATCTACAGAGTTCAATTCTCATGGTTAAGATCTGACATAGATTACCATAGAGTTATTCTGTTCCAAAGAAGATTCTTAACTTTTACTCGAAGATTAAAGTTTAATCATCTGCAGAGTTCAATTCTCATGAGGGTTAAAGTCTGACCTAAATTATCATGGAGCTATTCTGCTCCAAAGAAAATTCGAACTATTGATCATCCGCCTGACTCATACTCAAAGGTTAGGATCTAATATAGACTTCCTTAAGTTACCGGATTACAACAATTTAATGGTAAACTAATTATTATTATCACGAAATGCAAGGTTATATATATATATATATATATATTTGGCCCAAATAATTTGAAATCAAATTGTATGAGAAAATTCTCATAACACCTATGTTATTTGTAGTTATTAGATTCAAAATCGAAATTTTGTTTATAATAAACTTCTTAAACTACGGAATTGTATTTTGCATTTCTTTTTCTAATCAATATATATATATATATATATATATATATATATATAATATATATTCTATAACAAGTTTAAAAATATTTCATATATAAGATAGAATCTACCACATTAGTTTGCTAATTTGAATTTAACAAAATTTCAATTGCATCACAGGTTATAACTAAACACAAGAATCTGATATGATCAATTTATGTAATGAATGCCTGCATTTGTATCCTCCAACAATACTTACTACTCCTGCTAGGGGCTGCTTCTGCAACAACACTTATGCTTAAAAATGGTGTTCCATCCACAATGAAGATCACATATGGAGAAGAAACCAGTTTGATTATAATATTATAACCCTAAACCAACTATGACATTCGTGTTAAAAGGAAAATTGTAGGAACATGTTTTCCATAATTCTCGTACCATTGCTCAAAATATATGTATATATATATATACACACTCCACTTATCATGGAGTGACAACCTGAAATGGGAAAGAAAGAAGAGAACATATATATATATGTCAACAATCATCTGTAAGAATGCTCCAGAATAATTTGGTTTTTTGAAACAGAAAAAGCAAAGGGTGCAACATTCCAGGGCAAAAATTTATAAGAACACTAAGCAAGTGGTAATTTAACTCAATTTAACATGGTACGAAAGTAGAATGTCTGAGTTCGAATTATTACTATTGTCTTATATGTTGATTATTGTGCACATGTTGGGTATCTGTTATGAAAATTTATGATTTTCCCAACTATGATGTGTTTAAGAGTATGTGAGAATTTAACTCAATTTATGACGTTAAATCGAAATTTAAACCTAACTCATCCTTTTATATATATATATATATATATATAAAAGAATCAACATGTGAACAATAATCAATAAATGCATAGAATCAAACTCAAGATATTAAATTTTCATTAACTCTAAAAACATAACTTATATCAACGTTACTTCTTTCTATAATGAAGAACAATATGGAAAGAAAATTATGATAGCCATTGTTCTAAATGTGTTTCTATGAAACGGGTCAACTTTAAGAGGCACATAAATATCAGAGAATTTTCAGACAAGGAATTTTGAAAGATGATGACATGATTTAGGATATGTGTTTCATTCAATGCTACTTTCTAAGTGTATCCATTTCCTTGTAAGATAAAATTGTGTTATAAAACAAACTATTCTTGGAAGAGAGCCAGAAATCTACTAGAATGCGGAGAGGATTCTGTAGCAAAATGTTCATCATATAATAAAAACTAACAATCTTCATGCTGTGGCAGACTAATTTTCTTCATATCATTTAGGTTTCTCCATGCATGTATGTCTTATTTAGCAGTTTTGAGTCTAAACATGGGAAAGTTACTAGTCCAAATAGAGCACAGTTGGCAAAATTCAGAAGAAACATTCTAAGATATGAGACTTGATGAAACTGAAAAGATGCTGAAAATATAACCAAGTTGTTGTAAAATCAGAAAATAACTTTGCACCCAGATACAGATTCAAGTTGAAGTCAATGTGGTACTAAAGCCGATTCTAGAAAAGCATGTCATGTTTGAGATCCTATGAGTAACAACTAAATAGGAGGTAAGAACCAGCAACAGTAACTAAGACAAACCTTAGAGAACAAGCGGAGTGATCGTCTTGGGCGCAATGCACTCCTTAAAATTCTCCCGCTAAATTGTGGAGAAACCTTGTCAAGCTGGCTCTTATATATCTTTCGTTTATGTCCACCATCCGACTTGACCTTCCCTTTCACTGATTTGCTAGCAATAACAATTCAAATGGAATCACAATTGTGATCAGTTTGACAATGTTCAAAATCAATATAAAACATAAAGAATTTTAGGAAAGACAGATTACCATGAAGCTTCTGTTTCATTAGCAGGTCCATCAATTACCTAAAAAAAAAACCAAAAAATAGATACCTGGACTTTAACTTCCAGAGAATTTCAAGAACGATAGTGAAAAAATCCCGGCTTCCAGAACTCTTTACACAGAGAAGAGTAGAAAAAGAGGTGATAAGGTGAAATAAATAAAAACAGTAACTCATGAATGACGCTATACCTTTCCTTTTGCAGGTAAGATATTTGAATGAGTATGAGATTCATTTGCAGAAGATTTATCTAGTTCTTGAGCTGCTGTTTCCATGCTATGATCAACGTCAATCAAATTCCGTGAAGAATCATCTGAAAGAGACAAAAATGCTGGATTTTTTTCCAGACAACTAACTTCTGGCAACTGTGATCCAACAGCAGTAATCTCTAAAGAATCATGTAAAGGTGTAACATCCTTTTTATCCTGCTCCATCTTTATCTTTGCACGTGTAGAAATTTCACCATAAAGTTTCTTATTGTTCAGAGTGTTTTGTGTTTTGTCAACGGCCAATGCTTCCTTCGAACTATAAGCAGTCTTACCCTGAGGAACATGAAAATCATTCGGATCCATACTCTCTTTCTTACCAGGTCTTGTAAGAGATATTGTGCCCGAGTTCGATGAAATAGAAGCTGGCTGCTCTTTATGTTCTTCCAAAAAATTTGAATCTTCTCGAGCAGAACTGCATGCTGCTGCTGCTGCAAAAATTTCAGATGGCCAATTTTCTGTATCACGGTGACTAAGGAATCTATTATCACCTTTTTTGTTGAGTGAATTTGGAGAAGAAACAAAACTTGAATTGCTATCCTTTATTCTATTCTCAGATTTCCGGCCAAAAGAATCCTGTGCTTGTTTACGGCTATACCCCAAGTACAGTAGCTGTTCACGAAAACTTGGAGACTTGTTCTCTTCTACACACCGACAAATACACATACCATTTTCCAATCTTTTATGCCAATCTACCAAACTGGAATTCATATCTACATAAAGGTTTATCCCTTTTTCTGAAGTAACAGAAAATTCAAAGGACGATACAGGTCTAAAATGCAAGGCAGAAGCAGAGGCATCCTCCTTTGAATCAGGTCTAGAAACAACAGCAGAAGCAGGGCCATTATCCTTTGAAGCAGGTCTAGAATCTAAAGCAGAAGCAGTGCCTTTATCCCATGAAGCAGGTCTAGAATCTACTGCAGAAGCACCACCCTTATCCATTGAAGCAGGTCTAGAATCTATTGCAGAAGCAGTGCCTTTATCCCATGAAGCAGGTCTAGAATCCACCACAGAAGCTGAAGCAGCTGTAGAATCCACTGCAGAGGTAATGTCATTAACCTGTGAAGCAGGTCTAGGATCCATGGCATAAGCGGAGGCATTGTCCTCTGAGCATTTACACCTCCTTTTCTGTGTCCGAGTCATATTGGCCAAGTCAACTGATCGCAAAAGCAAAATCTTTTACTCTCAGCTGAACTTTAGAAGGTTGAGACCATTCACCTTGTCAGAAGCTACATTGTCAATTAGCAAGTCATCTCTCTAATTCCCTTTTATGGAAAATCTAGGGATTTTTTTTGATGAGAATCAGACGCCTAGGATTATTTCAAATCCATAACAGCAAATGTTTTGCAATATTAAGAAATCCCAAAAGGGCCAACTTTGCACTTTGTTAAGCAGAAAATTAGCTCTTCCTGTTGGAAAGATTAAAAGATACTGAGAATCAACTGCAGCACAAAATGCAACTAATAGAACTGTGATAGTAGAGAGATTATCAAAAATATTGGGAAAAATTCAAAGGACATAAGTAAATCTGCAGTTTAATACCCCTTATGCTTCTATATTTCCCATTCTGTCATTTAGTTTTGATCTTCCATTTTGGTAATTTGGGCTTTAAATCTAGACAAATAAACAGTTACCTATTTATTGAGCTACTTTTTGTACAAAAGAGAATTAATACATAACAATTTCCATGATTCACTTTCAACTACATTAGTATTATGCAAAAAAACTTATTTATGCAAAACAAAAGGGAAATAACCCGGCCATGTTTCACTTATACTTATTATATGCTGGGAACTCATCCATCAAACCATGGATATTGCTTATCCAAAAAATGTAAAAATGGCATGTAATGTGATGCACATATAACAACAAAAATCCAGTTTACAATTAATATTTTGCTTAAACAAAAAATGTGACGAAATGATACTAATCCACAGCCATCTCCGAGAATACTCAGACTCTCTCATGCAATCAGAAACTTCAAAATGAAAATTTTCAGTTAACTATACATGTAAAACAAAAGAAATGGAAAAAGCAAAAATTATTCAATGCTAAGTAACTGTTCAATGTACGATTAGACAATTCTATAGGAGACTACTACTGTAGACAATAAGTTACCTTTTCTAGTATACAATTCTACTAACGGAAATTCTGTGATATAAATTTCTTGAACTTATATCAAAGATTCATAAACATCTCAAACTTGCATATCACTTGTAATAGTGTAATAGCATTTCCCAGTACAGAAATAGTTTTTGCTATATATACAAATGAACATGAAACAGGTAGAACACTGGAAACTAATATCACACAATTCTTTGCATTTTTTCCTTATTAGTACTCCACTAAGCTTATGAAATAACATAGTATTTAGACAATATTAACACAAATTGACAACATCTCGAATATCTAATCAGCCTACCTTAACCTCTAACATTCTATTTCATTTACTAGATGGAAAATTGACCATTTAACTAATGTTTTTATTAATTTTTCACAGTGTTGGTCATTTTATGTTTTCATTTTTTATTATTTATTTTATCATTTTTTATCCCATATTATATTTTAGTAACTTTTTTTTCCCCTTTTGATAGCTATTTTCAATCAAATTAGTATATCTTGTAACAATTCCTTACTTTCTTTCTCAATGTATCTAACTTATCTGATCAAAATATTATCAAAAGCACAAAACAGTCACTCAAAAAATAAAAAATATAGGGATAAAAAGGACAAAACAATAGAAAAATGATCAAAATCGTGATATAGGCATGGCTATTCATCAAGTATATAGTGTTACTTTTCCAGCATATTCAGGAATTTCTCCAATAACATGTAAAGATTAGAAAAGAAATACTTCTACACTCCAAGAGCTTAAAAAATTTCTTCATGTCCAATGCACCAAGGCTTGAAACACTTCAAGTAAATACAGTAATAAAATTTCTTGTTTTCAAGTCTAAGATACAAAAGAAAAAGAAACCCCCCACCAAAAGGAAATGCACAATAATAAAAAGAATTACACTAGAAATCACAAGTGGTAAACATTGACTAAACCAAAATGCTGCTAAAAATGTAGGCAGGGCAAATCAACTCATTGGCAGCTGATTTATATCTATTGTGATTCTTTGAACAGATTTTTAGTTTCTTGATTGATCGAACAGAGACAAAATGAAGAGCCCACAAAGAAAAAAACACAGAAACCATGGAAAAAAACACCAATTATCATTAAAACATTAAGAAATTACAGGTCCAGCACACAAATAACGACTAAGAGTACGAGAGCATTGGAGAATTTACCTGGGAGAGGGAAAGAAGAGAATGAGAGTGAGGGAGCCTGTATTTTAGGTTACCTCTTGTACTTACTTTCTTTTTAGAGTCTCCAATTTCAGGATAACTTTTTGGTCCGTTTTTGGGCGGGTAGAATGAGAGGGATATATTACCAAATTCAATATTCCATTTCGGTGGGAGAATTCTATAGTACCGTTCTTTTCTCTTCATTTTTTTCTTTTTCTTTTTTTTTCTTTTGTAGAATTATCCTTATAACATTATGGTGGGGGATTTTTATCACGATTAAGAACATTGGGTCCAAGCAGTAACTACAGGTCTGACACAATTTATAATTAACTATTTGGTATTGTACTAGTTATATTAAAACAAATATTTTAAATTGATTTAAATATTTTGAGTTGACTATGCTTACCTAGACTCATTCCACATTAACTTCCTTATCCATGTGGGACATGTATCATATGCATCTTGGTCTAGCATTTTTGTTAGGGTCCACTCGAACATAATAGGCATCGGTCCAAAATCAACTAATGGACATTTTTAGCATGTATTTAGACTTGAATTAGGTAAATTTAGAAAGTATTTGGATTCAATTGATTAAATTAATATTTAATTGCTAAAATTTAGTTTTTAGAAGTTTTAGGGTTAAATTGTACAAAATAGCAAAATGTGGGGCAAAAGCGTAATTTTGCTAAAGCCCCAGAACGTCAACGGTGGAGGAAGGACGGTTGTCCTCTAGGGACGGCCACCATTCCCAGTCAATGTCCAACATCGAAAAATTATGATTTTTTGACTCCAGACCACTTTAACTCATCACTTGTCCACTCAATACAAAGCATCTAGTAGCCCAGAGTCACTCGATTCCCTTGTTCTAAGTCTTATTCTCAGGTGTAGAAAACTCGTGCACTGTAGTATTTGAGTCCAATTTTTATAGAATAACAAAATTTCGATAGGAAATCTCTAAGAACTCTAGGTTCTCGTTGTCTTAGTCCATAGAGTAGTGTTTGATCCCTAACCGGAAGGTGAAGCATTGCTACTAGCTTGAGGAGACGTTTTTCGAAGGTTCTGAAGTCCAGATTAGGACCGATTCCCGAAAGCAGAGGAGATCACATCAAGTAAGATATCGTAAAGTACAAATATTCTCTAAAACTCTTTCTTTTATGTTTTTTATAATTTACTTGAATATCTATTTAAATTTTGGAACTCGAGATGTTTAATTATATATGTTCGTAATTTGAGGTTATGATTTACTTATTTCTAGGGAGAACATGAAGCTGAAATTATCATTATGTTTTGATTAACTGTTTGTCCTTTTAAATTAAACTTAAGATTATGAAGCATGTCATAATAGTTTAATTTAATAGTTCTACTTTAAGCCCTAACGGAAGGTAATTATAGTAACTGCTAGATTAGGATGATTAACATGACAAACACCGTGTATGTTAAAAACCTAATAATGCTAAGTTAGTTCTTTATATCGGTCTTAGAGTGACGTAGTAACACGATGCTTACTAAGTAACTCGAGAGATGATTAGGATTATCATCGCTGATCAATATCAGGATAATTGATTTAGGTAACTCAGATATGGTAACAAGCAGATAATAAATCACAATTACTTTTGATCAAGACTAGTTAAATCTTCGAACATAGGTCATGCAAATTGTCTAAACTGCGGTTATAAATTCTTTATGAATATTTAACTGCCAAAGTGATTTTTGCATATTATTTATCTATTTGAATTATGGATTGTGATCAAACCACTTCTTCAAATTAAGGAAAACCATTGATTAATTCTTGATAGATAAAGTATGAAACTAGATAATAAATGCTACTAAACTGTTGCCACGTTCTTGGGACATACGATATTTACAAATGTAAAATCGTTGATGCCTAATAGACTAATTACACGATATGTACTCTACCTTAGGTTCTGTTTAATTAAGTGACAATCTTATTTGCTATGTGCTGAAATAAAATCCTTAATTATATATAATCAATATATGTTATAAATCATATCTTTAGCGCACTACATTCAAAATACATTAGACTCTATCTGAAGTCATCACGAATTTGACTAATTCAAATTTTTTATGTTGTGCCTGCAGAGTTCAACACTTGTTCGGGGAAGGCTCACCCTGATGACATTGTGATAGTATTCACAATGTGTTCTCCTCTTACCAAACCAACTACTCATATATTTTTTATATTTATAATATTGGAAATTAATGTATATAATTCCTAATATTTAAAATTTTAGTATATTTGGAGCTAAATATTTGTTTTAATATTTTAAAAACTTATATATATATATATATATATATAATATTATTTTGATTTTGTTTTTCTATAAAATAAATTAATAAAAGTTATTTTTGAAAATTTAATTTAATTACAATAATATTCAATTATAAATATAAAAAATATTTCTTTTAAATCTATATTTTCTTCTTCCTCTTATATATATATAATTTATATACAATATATTTTTTTAAAACACTACTATATTTATTTAAAATTTAATTCTAAAAAATAAAAAAAATTGATAAATAATAATAATAATTGCATCCCCAATATATACCTAGTATATATATAGAGAGAATAATTAGTGAATTTAATCCCAAAAAAAATTTTCTTTTCACAAAAGCTTAATCCCAAAATATTTTTTAAAACTTTTAAAGTACCAAATTTTTTTTACTAGAGACAAATAAGACTGTTTTTAACATTTTATGTCGAAAAAGATAAAACTTGACGATTTACCTTGTTTAATTAATTAAAGAAAATAGTAAAAAAATCATTTAAAAAATGAAGCATAAAAACATAATTAAGATCCTCAAATTTTCTTCTTCAAATTTATGAGTTGATATTCAGCTATATGGAAGCAGATAAGGGAGAAAAAATATATGCAAGCTTTCGAAATAATTCGTCTGTATCACTCAGCCATAAGACATTGGATTCAAGGAAATTGTTGATAGAATAAAATACAAATGTATTCTATATATATCTTAGTCTAATCCCATAAGATCAGTATGTCGGATTATTAAGAATAATGTAAAAATGAATTACAGAAGCATACCTTATTGAATCTCGTATATCCAACAAGTCTTTAAGAATCCTAGAAGACGATTTCTTCATTGCTTTCTTCATAACGTGTCAAAAGCAGATTATAGTCTTCTAAGAGATTTATAGGAGTTAAGGGTTCTGTTCTAATAACAGGATATAGAATAGAAACTCTTGAATAAATTCTCGATGACCATAACCAATATATTAGAATAACATTAATATTTCTAGGTAGCCCATCAAAGTCTAGGAATATGATATCTTCATATATGGGCTCATACTTATTCATGATGCATATTTGCCCAAAAAACATAATTAGATCACTTTAATAAGGTTTAATAAAATATGATAGCCTTAAATACATAATTGACACATAAGCCTTCATGATTTATTGAAATAAATCCAACAATCTCCCACTTGGGCTTAATGTGTCCAGACAATTATGCACCCTTTTACTACCATTACTGCATGCATCCTTAACCAATCTAGTCCATCAATCATATCAACATAGAACCAAAGGGGCACTCATCACAAAATTGTAACTAGACCAAAAAATGATCATGTACATCAAAACAACTAAATGACATGGATCAAGTATGGTATGTAGCATGAAAATTACGTGCAATGTGATCTACACATGTCAATTTTCAATTAGTTTCTTCCTTCTTCTTTAGTGAGATCATATTGAATATGAATAGAGTGTAAACAAAACTTTTACTTAATACTTTAATACTGCAGTAATAAATATCAAATATGTAATGCATGTCTATAGTTATATTATAAACTCCCACTGAACTGATATATCATATCAATAAAATATATAACACCCATACGAGCAACATACTCATATAAGATCTTGGGTGGTAAGACTTTAATTAATGAACCATATTATAGCTGGAGTTTGTCTCAATATGTTTTATAAACATCAAACAACTCTAAAATACGGTATATAATTTTGGTAACACCTAAACTATCCCAGAATCCAACTTTAACACTTCAACATTTTTTGTCGCGTCGTTGACACTCAAACTTTCAAATCATCCCATGAAGTGCCCTTCCGTCCATTTTGGCCGTTAGGTCAACTTTTTGTCGTTAACTCCCATTTTTCATTGTTTTTCCTAGGGGCATTTTTGTCTTAAGAAAATATTGTGCGGGAATTTGTTTTTCCTAATTTTGACCTTTAAAATCCAGTGTCGTTTTGGACAAAACAACGTCATTTTTCAAACGACAAAGAATTTTTTTTTTCTTCAAAAAAAAAAAAATAAACCCTAACTATTTTATCTCATTATTCTTCTTCTTCTTCTTCAAGTCTATACAACTTTACGACGATGGAGGCGACAACCGACGACAATAGCAATAGGCAACTAGCGACAGTAGCAACCAACGACAGCAGCAACCGGCGACAGCAACAACAACATTGAAGCTTTATTAATGTGATAGAAACAACACTGACGACATTGGAAGATGCTTGATTCGATTAATGTGGCTGTTAATTTGATGATTTATGCATTGGAACTTCAATTTGGGTGAATTTTGTTCAACCCAGTTGATGAAATTTTTTATCTTTGTTATTAAGCAATTTTTTATTTTTTATTGTAAATTTGTAGCGTGCGAGAGAGGAACTTTGATTTGGGTGAATTTTGTTCAACGTAGTTGAGGAAAAAAAATTATCTTTGCTATTTTTTTAGGAGCTTCGATTGGGTGAATTTTTGTAAATTTGCCGTCGCCGCCACTGTTGCCGTCGCCAGTCGCCCTCGATAGCCACTCTTACCATCGCCACCACCTGTAGTCACCACTATTGTGTTGTTGTATATCCTTCTAAGTGGAAGAAGAACATTAAGAATGAGATAAAATAATTAGGGTTAGACTTTATTGTTAGGTTTATTTTTTATTTTTTATTTGACAAATTTTTTTTATTATTATTTAAAATTTAGGTTTAATTCGATTTTATGATTTTAAGGGTGGATATATTTTTTTAAAATCAATGATTATTTTTGTATTTCTAGAATATTTTAAAATTCTATAAATGAAAAAAGTTCTAATAATATTTGACTTGAAGAAGAAGAAGAATGAGATAAAAGAATTAGGATTAGGGTTTATTTTTTTGTTTGAAAAAAAAGTTTTCTTTGTCCAAAACGACACTTAAATTGAAAGGTTAAAATTAAAAAAAAAATCAATGCAGCATTTTTCGGACAAAAATGCCCTTGACCAAAATTGAAGTTAACGACAAAAAGTTAACCTGACGGCCAAAATGGACTGAAGGTGTTAAAGTTGAATTCTAGGAAAGTTTAGGTGTTACTCAAATAGTTTATCCCTCAAAATATATATTAGAATATACCACAACCAAAGTATTATCACTGAACAACGTTAATGGTCTTAAGATACTATCCAAAATTCTCAATTCTCAATTTAGTCACAACATTCCTTAGCTATATTTCATGAATGGATGTGTGATAATATGTTATACTTAATTACCTTAGTGAAAGATTTATGAGTGTTTTGCTTAACATTCTCTAAAGAAATCACTCATTTAATGCAATAAATAAGATTGATATAGTCAGAAGTAAATTTATAACTATTTTGTCATCCCGTGAAATTTAGAATATCTAATGATCTCCCACTTATCTTATCACATGTGTATGTGAGTATCTTATTTTTTTCTCTTAAAATATCACATAAATTTTTAAGTGCTTTCAAATCCATTCATGGATCTCTTAAAAATATGCCAAATACTTTAATAATGTATAGAATATCTAAATGCATACAAACTTATGTACATAAAACTTTATAACTGGAAGTATAAGAAATCTTTAAAATCTCTTTAGTTTCAAAGAAATCACTTTATTGAGGCATTCATTGAGATACATTTATCTCCCATAGAAACTTGAGGTTACCTCATTATAGTCTTTAAGTCTTTAGTACACAGTAATTGACAAATAAGTCCATATAATTTATTTATTTAATAAATAAATCCAATAATTCTCCTACTTGGACTTCATTTGGCACCAAATAATTGTGTATGATAAATTCTTCAAACATAATACCCCTAAATCCTTTTGAAATTGCATATTCTATTACCATAAAACTCATGCAATTTGAATACTCCCACTCTTTTCAATTTCACTTATTATCAGATAAACTAAAATCTGTAATAAATAAGTGGTTTCTCAATCTGAATATCAAGATTAAGATTTATGCAATCATAAAATATGAAAATATTTTTTTCCAGATCTTTAAAGAATTTGTACCATTTAGTACAACCATAAAATTAAAATTGGCTGATATTAAAGTAACAAAACTATTAACTGAACAGAGAACAAATAAAAAACTTTAAAATTAAAATTAAACTCACAATACTTATCCAAATAAAATTGACCAAGGTAATTCAAAAAATGCTAAAACTCATCACAAGATACCTAACACAACATTGAGATTTAGTCTTTGCACATAAATGTCAATTTGTAAGTGGTACTCTCAATGTAGTAATCAAATATTAATAATAAATTCCTGTAAAATAATAAGCCTTTTTTGGACCGACAAATTATTCACATATAATAAAAACTGAATAATTGTCACATATTTATTACCACAATGTGTTTACAATTTCTGTCAAATGACAACTTTCCTTTTGGCCAATCATTCTTCGCGTGAAAAATTAACCACAAACAACTTTCCTTATATTTAATAATCAATTATTTTTCAAAGAAGTCACTTTGGTGACATTAAGTTTCCATCAATCAATCAATATAAAATATAAGTAACCTAACCAAAATTGAATTTATCCAAGGTCTCATAATTTTTATCTAATGATATGACCACATGTATGTTTAAAATTCTTCTAAACAATAACTTTCCTTTGGGCAAATTACTATTTGCATGAAACTCAAACACACATGACCAACCTTATTTTATAAATTAATTAATTTAAACAAAAAGCTACTTTGACAACATTTAAGTTTCAAATAATCAATCTAGAAATATAAGTGACTTAAATGAATTCAATAATATATCTTACAAAAGACAATCCAAATATATATATATATATATATATATATATATATATATATATATATTCTATTCATAACTTTATAATATAACAAATCTTTATTAATTCTACCATAATTCATGTGGATTCCATATTCCTGCTTTCCCACAATTTATTTATTCAAAAATAAAACTCAAGTATTAGTAGAATTAAAATATCTTATGTATCATAGATCAAGAATCAAGATTTTATGCAAAGTCAAAATATATCAAACTTTAAAATTTTTATAAATGAATAATCAAGATTATGAAGAAAAACGAATAAACTTTATTCCTTAGAAAATGAGCCATAAATTGGTATACATAACCTGTAATACCCTGACCCGACCCAAATGAGGTAGTTATTAAATTAATGAATAAAAATTTATTTTTATTATGGGTCAAATTAAAATATATGAAGAATAGTAGGGACTAATTAATAAAAATTTAAATATTTTAACCCAAATAGGTTATACCAAATAGGAATAATTTTTAGGGACTTAATTTGAAGAAAACGAGAGAAATATTGCAGAGCAGAGGGGGAAGATGAGAAAGATAGGGTTTGGAGAACAAGAAAAAGAAAACAAAAGAGGCAGTTAACAAAATGATTGTCAAGTTTTACCTTAAGACTTATTATTCCTTTTAGAACCCAAAAGTAGCTAAAGAGCAAGAGAATTAAGGTTTTGTGAATCTCTAAAAGTTGGTGAAAAGGTAAGTTTTTTTAGCAAGATTATATGATTAAGATATAATTATAGATTAGGTCCTAATTTTTATTAAATGGATTGTTGGAAGAGTTTAAATGAGATTTAAGAGTATAATACCTAAACTGATTTGTATCTATCAAGGTAGGTGGACTATCCTTCCATTTTCCTTATTTATTTAGCGTAATAAAATATTTTTTTAAACATATTGAATTTGAACGATACGACTGTGGAATGATTTAGTATCAGATATTTTTTAAACTGTGTATTATGATTTTGAACAAGTTTTAAGATTTTGGACAAGTTTTAATTTTTAGAAAATTTACGAGTTTAAATTGATTTAATTTAACAAAGTGAGTTAAAAAAATGAAAGTTTGAAATCAATTGAAATGAGAGAGAAAAGAGGAAGAAGAAAGAGAGAGAAAGGAGGAAGAAAAAGAGAGAGAAAGGGGGAAAAAGGACAAAAAAAAATTATATTATCGAGAGAAAGAAGGAAGAGAAAAAAAAAGAAGAAGAAGAGAAAACAATTTTAGAAAAATGAAAAACAAATTGCATTTTATTTTGAATAGGTTGGACAAAAATATCCCTAACTAGAACAATGTCAAACACTGAAAAAATGTTGACTAACAGCAAAATTAAAGACCTAACGGAGTGACTTAACATAAGTACATGTAATGAGACGTTTTGAAACATCAATGTCACTATAAGTACAAAAACAAATTTGAGGTGCAAAAGCTGAATTCCAATATCTAAGAAGTGTAACTAAGATAGTTTACCCTTGTTATTATTATTATTTTAAGATTTATTATTTTCTATTTATAAATAAAAGTATAAAAAAATATTGATTGATATTATTATTATTTTAAGATTTATTATTTTTTTATTATTTTCTGTTTATAGATAAAAGTATAGAAAAATATTTATTGTTATTATTATTATTTTAAGATTTATTATCTTTTAATATTTTCTGTTTATAGATAAAAGTATTGGGAAAATATTTATTATTTTTAAAAGATATTTATTTTTAAATTGAAGATTACAAAAAAAAAGGGATTATTCTACCTACTGAGTATTTTATACTCACCCACTATGTTTTCCACCTTACAAACAGTGAAGATATTGAGTTAGAGGATGATGATTACTGGATAGATGACTTTGAATAAGAGTTTTAAAGTCTTTTTAGTTTGTTTGTCTTATTAAAATAAACTTCTTATTGTATTGGGAGTTTGAACTTAGTTGGGGATTTGTTATTAAATAAAGTTTAAAATTCTGGATGATATTTTATGGATTGTTTCAAGTTAATAGTTTATTTAATTGTTTTAGTTAATTGAAAGTAAGTGGTTTGACATTCTTTGGAGAAATCTAAGGAATGTAGCCGTGTTATGTCTTGAATTTGGAAACTTAGCTCACGAACTAGGCCCGGATTCGGGCGTGACATAACTAACCCATAATCTTGATTATTCTATATCATAAAATAACTGAACATGCATAATATAACTAAAATCATCAAGATGATACTAATAAATTATTTCATGTTAATGTAACACAAATCATAATTATGTGCATTATTTTTCCTTTTTCCTTTATTGAAAATTCATTAGATGATGTAATTATATTCAACAAATGCGAATCATCAAATCTAGATAGAAAATCAAAATTAACAAATTTAGAATTTACAAAAAAAAAGACTGAATTTTTCTGTTTGTAAATTAACAAGAAGAACCAAATTTGTCCAAAATAGAAACTAAATTCCATCTAAATCCAAATAATTTTCATTTTCAAAAGATACCATGAAAGTCTTTACTACCATAAGTGTAACTGTTTTTTATTCACCATAATAGATGTATCTTTCACCGTTATTAGATTTTTTTGTAATATAGACAACCTTTATTCAAACCTCAAATATAATATTTGATGTATTTATTCTTTATCTTTATCCAAATCTCTCCACAAAACAAATCAATAAAATTCTTTAATTTAATTTGTTCTATTTTCTTATTTCTTATAAATGTACACCAAAGCCTCAAACTTTTTTATATTATATATTTTATTTCCTCTAACATTACCAGTAAATTTCATATGAGTATTAACACTTTATTTTGCTTTATCTCGCTTCTTCTTGAAAAAAAGGAAATTAACTTATTAAGAGTCATTTTCTCTTTTGAACAGTTACAATTTATAATTGTCCATAAATTGATTGAATTATACTAGACGAGAGATTAAATACCAAATGCATGTCTAACTTTAATGTTTTAATTTTAAAGTAAGATGAAACGTTTTTCATAAATACTTCCTAATATTCTGGTTATCATTATACTTTATAAAAGCAAGATTCCATAAAATAAATCATAATTGTTTCTACCTTTCTAAATCATACAAAAGTATAATTACAAAATTTTAGTTTATGTATTGTTTTAAAGTATACATGAAAAAATTATAATTGCGTGAATCAAAACAATAGAAAATATTCTAAATAAATTTATTGTAGGAAAGAAACATAATGAACAAATTTCTTTATTTTAAAATAATAATACTCATGTAACATAGGTCTTACCATTTTATAAATAATAAAATATAAAATTATTCAAATTATCAATATATATTAAATTTTATGTCATAATTTGTATCAATTTGTATTATATTTTATTTTTTAAAAGTATTTTATCTAACAAAAAGTTTTAAAAGCTTTATATATATATATATAACTCTAAATTCCTTAAAATTTAAAATCCCATATAGCTAATTTTTTATTTTTTATTTTTTAAAATCATTAGAGATACACAGATGTATATGTATAACTAATAAAACAAAATAAATTTTAATGGTAAAACATTAAATATATATATATTGCCACTAAATAAAAATTGAAACTGAAAAATTATATACATTTTATATCACACCAAATGCACTGAAACTGTATATATATACTTAGAATATCTTAAATTAAAAATAAAAATATAATCAACCTATATATATATATATATATATATTTAATAACTATAAAGGATTATAAATTTAAATTGTATTGAAGCAAAAATATTCAAATTTATTTATATATATATATATATATATATATATAATATATATATATATGTATATATATATATATATATATTATAATATATATATTTCGATGTTATATATATAATGACAACTTACAAGAAAATATTATTCTAATAATAACACGATTTTATATAAAAATAATAGAAAGAAATTTTATAATAAAATAGAAAAAAACAATTTTTTTTTTGAAAATGTTTGAAACATGTTATTTTTATAATATTTCGAATTTATGATGTTTGAAAATTAAAAGTAAAACTATTATTAACTCAATTGAAAATTCTTGACAAAAGATATATAACTTAAAAATAGTAATATTTTTTTTTGATAAAGGAGGAAAAATATATTTAAAGTAGCAAATCAGTTACATCATTTTCTTCCAAGTAAGGAAGATTACATTTGTTGATTTGTCTGGTATACAAGTTACCTTTCAAATCATTATTGAAAGTAGTAATAGAGAAACTAGGAGGATGGTAAAAGATAGTAAAATTAATATTGTCAAGCAGCCTGTGCTTTGATAGTAGGTCCGCTACAGCATTTGATTCACGATATACATGCTTAATTTGATAGTTCTTCAACTGATTCAGGAGCAATCTGCAATCATGAATCATATTGTTCAGATTAGGTGTTGATAATCCTTGGGTTATGCCTTTGACCAGTATTTGAGAATCGGTTTGTATTTCAAGCTTTTGTATGTTGTTGGCTAATGCAATATCTACTGCATGTTTGAGTGCCCAAACTTCTGCTTGGTTGCTTGATGAACAGTAGAAGTTTCTTGTGAAGCCCATTAACCATTTACCTGTATGGTCTCGGAAGATTCCACCACTGCCACCTTGTTTGGTTGAAGGTGAGTAAGAGCCGTCGATGTTAATTGAAATATAAGGATCTATTGGTGGGTGCCATTTGATGTAAATGGATTCTTTACAACTTTTAAAAGGGGGGGCTACTAAGGCTGGTATATTGATAAACTCAGTTGCTAGGCTGAGTATATTATGGAGGGAAGATGTAATGGTTGTCTCTTTGCGAATTTGTCTACGGTTTCTATTTTTCCAAAGGTTCCAACAGGAGAAGGCAAAAAGTGTGTTCCATGGAATATTAATGAAGAATTTGGTTTTATTGTTAAGGTTTAAGTGTAGCCAATTCTGAAGAGATGACTCATTAAACAAGCTCTCAAAGGTAACATTATCTATATGAGGACCAAATAGGTTCCAAACTTCTTTGGCCTGGGGGCAAAGTTTGAGAATGTGAAGTGTGTTTTCATCGGAGTTTGGGCATAGAAGACAGTGAGGGTCTATATTCATACCTCTATTGTTTAGAAGCAAGTTGGTTTTGATTTTATTGTGCCAACAAAGCCACATAAAGTTGTTGATTTTGTTTGGGACTTTTGTTGACCAAATCCATTTTAGGTTATCAGATGAAGGTGGGTTGTTGAGATTTCTTAGGGCTTGGTAACATGAGGAGACAGAAAAGGAAGTATTAGTATTGATGTTCCAGCAGATTTTATCTCGTTGTTCTTGGTTGCTAGGAAAATAGGTATCGATGATTTGTGCTTTTATACGATTTGGTAGTGGATATGAAATTTTGTCAAGGTTCCAACGTCCCTTATCTCTGACATCTTTGAGAGTAGCATATGAATCAGTTTTGTGTAATGGACCATCGAGGAGTGTGGCTAAGGGATGGCTCAGTGTATTAATCCAGGGGTCAAGCCAGAATCTTATAGTTGATCCATCTTCTATTAGCCATTTGGTAAACTTAAGCATGGTTTTCCATCCCAGGAGAAGATTTTTCCAAAGAAAGGAGTTCTTTCGATTTGGAGAAGGAGGTATATAAGGATTAATGTTAGTTGCTGGCGTACATAAGTATTTGGCTTGAAGGATTTGTTTCCAGATTGGTTTATCAGTTAAAGTAAGGAAGCGCTAGGCTAGGGAGCTGAGAAGCGAAAGGTTTTGTAGTTTGGTATCCCGAATTTGAAGGCCTCCTAATTTTTTAGGAAGAGTGATTGTTTTCCAGTTGACCAGATGTATTTTCCTACCTTCGGCGGAAGAACTCCAGACGAAGTCTCTTAGGGTTTTGTTAATTTTGTTAATAGTTTTGGATGGAAGAGCATGACACTGCATAATATGCATCGGGATTGAGGAGAGGACTGATTTGACTAGTGTGACTCGTCCAGCCATGGTTAAGGTTTTAGTTTTCCAATTAGAAAGTTTGGTGTTGAGATTTAAGAGAATCGGGGTATAGTCAGAATGCTTAGGAGTGGTGAGTGTAAGGGGAAAACCTAAGTATTTTCCTAGACAGTTTGTTTGGTTGATCTTGAGGGTGTTGGAAATATTTGTTCGGATGTCATTTGGGCAGTTGTCAGAGAAGAATATTTTAGATTTAGTGTAATTTATGTGTAGTCCACTATGATGAGTAAAGTCTTCAATGACATTTAAGATTGATTTTGTATTTGATGCTGAAGCCTCAACAAAAAGGAATACATCATTAGCAAATAAGGTGTGTGAGATGAAAGGGTCTGTATCAGTAATTGGGATTGAGTGCCATTTTTTGTTGGTAACTTGGTTATGGATGAGAAGTGACATGAACTCCATTCCTAAGATAAATAAGTAAGGAGATAAAGGATCCCCTTGTCTGACACCTCTAGAGGGCTGGAAGAAATTAGTGGGTTGGCCATTTATTAGAATGGCTAGATTAGAAGTGGCAAGTCATGAAAGGATGATTCGAATTATTTTATTAGGAATGTTGATTGTATGAAGCATACTTTTAATAAAATGTCATTCAATTTTATCAAAGGCTTTTTCTAGATCTAGTTTGATGGCCATGAAGGGAGTGCGTGCTTGGCGGTTTCGAAAGCAGTTAAAAGTTTCCTGGACAATGATATAGTTATCGGAAACTCTTCTATTAGGCATAGTAATATATAATATTCCGCAACTGGAATATATATACATGATTTTGATGTTATATATATATATATATATATATAGTCATTACAGACAAGGAGACGTATATTGTTTTTTGCTGAATCACAAGGAGACGTATATATATATAGTAAAAACACAAAAAACAATGTTATTAAACATTAATTTAACAATATATATATATATATATATATATATATATATATATATGTATATATATATATATATATATATATATAGTAGGTAAGATGCATAGATTAGATAAAAGAAAAACAGTTTCAAAAAAAATGAAAAAAGAAAAAATAATAATATTTAATAATAAATTTTTTTATCTCAAAAAACAAAAAAAAAATTAAATTGGAAAATTATAAAAAAAAGTATAGATATGAATAATAAATAAAAAAAAAGAAAAGAAAAAAAGAGATAAAAAGAAAAGATGAAAAGAGATTTAAAGAAAAAGAAAAAGAAAAAAGAAAAAAGAAAAAAGAAAAAAAAATTGATGGATTTGTGGGTGGTGTCTTGTCAAAATTTTTGCCTGTTTGGACGTATATATTTTCTGTTTACTTTTCAAATTGTTAGTGCGGGATATCATAAAACTTCCGTGTCCGTTGAAGCTACCGATTTCTTTAATTAATTAGAATTATACGAATTCTCAAATTTTTAAAAAATTTTATGAGATCCACGTGAAAAAATTTTAATTTTCATAAATAAAAAAGTTTAAAATTTTAAAAGTCAAAATTTAGGACCCGCTTATTTTCCATCATTGATCACTAACTATTTTGCACGTTAATTAATCGCATATATCAACATATATATATATATATATATATATATATATATATATGTGTGTGTGTGTGTGTGTGTGTGTGTCTTATAGAGCAGTAGAGACTGTTTAATATATATACTTATCATATTTCTCTCTCTAGAAAAGGGGTACACAAGATTAAATTAAATGGCAGGTCATTGTTCAGTACTCCAATGGAAGAAATATTTTCAATCTTCACTTTATCTTCTTTCTGGTATTATCTTCTTCCTCTTCTTCTTCACCGCCACAGTACGAACACAAACCGTGGTTCAGACACTGCCTGGATTTTCTGGAATCCTTCCCTTCAAACTCGAAACTGGGTAAATTTCTCTCTCTCTCTCTCTCTCTCTCTCTCTCTCTCTATATATATATATATATATATCTGTGTGGACAATATGGACGGATTATGGATAATTGGCTAATAATTTTACATTCTTTTTGGTTCTAAAAAATTTTTCTTTTTTTTCTTTTTTCTTTTTCTTTTCATGGCGATTGTTAATCCTAAAAATTTAAGATTTTAGTCCGTTTGTTCTTTAACATTTTATTTTGATGTTTTATATTATGTTTTGGTGGTTTAATTTGGTCATTTTGCAGATTTTTTTTAAGCATGATTTTTTGGATATTTAAATATTTAACATAATTTTTTTTTTGGTGTATGATCTAATTTATTTAGAATTTTAAAAATTAAAATAAAATAGAGTAATTAGTAAATTTAGTAGCAAATAAATTTATGTTCAGCAAATTTAAGTCAACCAATACTTATTTTCACTTTTGAATTCTAAATCTTTTTACCTAAAAAATATAAAAAAGCTTTTCACAAATTTTGTCAATATTTTTTAAAAATTTAAAGGTTTTCGTAATTTTAATGGATTAAATGAAGGATAATTTAGTCACTATACCTGAAATATATATAAATTTATAGTAGAGAGTTACAACATTCACTCATTCCTGACATATTATCAAAGGGTAAAAAGATATATATGTATATATATCATGTAAAATTACTTGATTACCCTTTCTTTTTATTTAACAAATCATACAAACCCTTGATATTTAAAAAAAGGAAAGATTGGGAAATTTGGTCCCAAACGAATTTAAATTTGACAAATTAAGTCCTACATTTATATATATATAATATATATATATATATACCTTTAAATCCCAAACATTTTTTCTTAACAAAATTAACGTTGTGTGATTCTAACTAATTAAAGAAATAATAATTAAGTCATTTTATATGAATATTTATAAATTTTGAGTAAAAACATGTTGTGACAATTATTTATAAAATATTATAAAGGATAAAAAATATATATATATTATATATATATTATATATATATATATTGTAAAATGATTTAATTACCTTTTTTTTTTTAATCGACCACACAAACGGTTATATTTTAAAAAACATTTGACAAAATTTGAAGAATTTCTTTTTTTTTAAGGTAAAAAAATTTAAGACTTTAAAATGAAAAAAGAAAATTTAAGTCTAAACTTATCAAATATAAATTTGTTTGAAACCAAATTTATCAATTACTTTTTTTAAACATTTTGATGAAAAATTTATTAAAAAATATTTTATTTTTCTTAAGTAAATGATTTTAGACTTTAAAAATAAAAATAAATTTATTTGAAATCAAATTCATCAACTACTTACTTAAATGAAATGAAATGAAGTACATAGATATACTAAATATAATCTTATTTTATTTTATTTGTTTCCATTTTTAAGTCATGAACCTTTTTAGTTTAAAAAAATAATGTATCTTTTCCTTATAAATTTCATCTATTTTTTTAAACAAAAATTAACAACTTATATGATTTATTAAATAAAATACAAGAATATCAAATTATTATATATATATATATATATATATATATATATATATATATATATTACCTCTTGTGAACGTATTGCAACTTCTAATTACTCTAAAGTTATAAATATTTTATGTAACGTGACTTTATTTAAAATGTTATAGAATTATCAATTACTCTAAATATAAATAATTTGAATGATCAAATAAAATAAAAATAAAGTTTAGAGATCTAAAAGTGCAATTTGGAATATATATATATATATAGCATTAATTTAATTTGGTATAATTTATAAAATAGATACATTGGTGTTGGGGATGAATTGGATAAAGATGTGAAGCTATTCTACTACTTTATTGAGTCGGAAAATGTTCCGGAAAAAGACCCGATTCTTCTTTGGCTTACCGGAGGACCCAGTTGCTCTGCCTTTTCCGGTCTTGTTTATGAAATAGGTAATTATTTCTAACTTCTTATAAAAATCACGTAGAAAATATTTTTATGTTCTGTTTTATTTGTTTTATGGATAGTAGAATATGTTATATTTTAATTAATTTACCTTTATTTCACTTTTTTTTTATTTGATATCCAAAATTACTTTTTTTATATGTTATATTTAATAGAGAATGTGAGTTCTATAATAATTTTATTAGACATTGTAACATAAATTTTGTAACTGTAAAAAAAATTAGAGAAATTAATAGAAAAGTAATGAATGAGAATTGTAATTGGTGAATTTGGTGACATATAAAGTTATGTTCGGAATGTTTAGTAATTAATATATATATATATATATTAACTTTTAAAGTTTCACAAATTTGGTCAAATTCTTTTAAAATTTGTATATGTGGTTTAATGAATAAAATAAAAAGATAATTAAGTTATTTTATATGATATATATATAATATCTATATATATATATATATATATATATATATATATTCTTTGAGAAATATTTTGTGAATGAGTGTCTTAACTTCTTTTTACTTTAAATTTACAAGTGAGTTGATTATATTATTTTTTAATTGACTAAAATTATAAAAATGTTTAAATTTCTAAAAACTTTTTTTGACGAAATTTGTCAAAAAAAAAACACATTGTTTTGTGAAGAAAATATTTTGAAACTTAAAAAATAGGAAAAAAAAAATTTAGGACTTAATTCGCCAAACATAAATTTGTTTAAGACAAAATTTATTAATTATTTGTAGAAATATATAGTTACTTTTTTTATTTTAATTTTTATAAATGTTTATATTTACAGGTCCATTGAATTTCAATTTCAAAGCATTTGATGGGAGACTATTACCATCCTTTCTTTTGAATCCATATTCATGGACAAAGGTATTATACTAAATTAAATTACCCTTTTGCTTTATTATATATATATGTGTGTGTGTGTGTGTGTGTGTGGATAATTAGTGAATTTGATTATTGAGCTTGTATTTCTCATTTCTCTTTGTCTTATAAAGATTTAATAGTGCTAAGTGAGTGATCAATGCTCATATATGCACATAATAAAGCTGTAATAATATTGTTGGCAATATATATATATTTTAAACTACACAATTATATTATCTGTTTTAACATATTTTACGTAATCTTACGGATTTAAACATATAATTGAGTAATAAACTTCGGCACTTATTTAATAATAACTTAGAAATCTCATAAGCGAGGACGTGAAACTTAGTATATATATATATATATATATATATAATATATAATATATATATATTGAAAAAATATGTAGAATTAAATTGATTAATTATCCTCTATGTGTGTATATATATCATTGCCTTTAATTTGCTTACACAATTCAGAAGAAATCTCTCACTTTATAAATATATATATATATAATTATATATATATATATATATATATTGTATGTATGTATGTATATGTATATCAGGTTGCAAGCATTATATTTTTGGATGCACCAGTAGGAACTGGATTTTCCTATGCAACAACTCCAGAAAGATATAATACCTCAGACACTCAAACAGTAGATCATATTTATTCTTTTCTTCAACAGGTAACCTTTGAACCTTTTTTTTCCTTTTTCTTTTCTTTAAACAAAAAAAAAAAAAAAAAGATCATCGTAATAAAGAAAATTGAGAACAAAATTGAGGGAATTTAAAAATATTCTAATTCTAAAATAAAACAAAATGCAGTGGTTTTTGAAGCATCCGAAATTCATGAAGAATCGTTTTTACATTGCCGGAGATTCATATGCTGGCAAATGGGTTCCGATGATCGCTTGGAAAATATCAGAAGGTTAATTAAATTCCTTTTTGTGTTTTCAATTTATTCTTTGCAGATAAATGCTAATTCTTTTGGAATTTTTAACAGAAAATAATGAAGAAATTCAACCCAAAATGTCTCTTGAGGTAAATACTTATTTGACGAAAGTTTTAAATTATTCAGTTTTTAATTAATTAAAATCGTATAAACTGACGAAATTCATAAAAAAGAAAAGACTCTAATTTTCATAAACAAAAATATTTAGGATTTTAAAAAGTGAAAAAAAACTATAATAGAGTATACATATGACATGCTAAAAAATTGAAAAATATTCCAAGTCTAATTTTTAAAATAAAAAAATAAAAAAATAATTAATTTATTTAAATTAAAGAGTTTGGATGAACTTGAAAAAAAAAATACAAATTGTAATTACTGAAATTAAAAAATTTTCAGAATTCATTTATTTGATTTTAAAAAATAAATTTTTTGAATTTTCTTGATTTTAACTTTTGTTTTTGAAATTTTTATGAAGGGTTACATAATTGGTAACCCTCTAACAGATTCAAATATTGATACCAATTCAAGGCTGGAATTTGCTCATCGATTGGCTCTTTTATCCGACAAATATTTCCAGGTTATATATATATATATATATATATAATATATATATATATAATATATAGTTTTATTTTAAAAAATTTCAATATTTGATTAATGGAAAATATTTTAGATGGCAAAGGATCATTGTGGTGGAAATTATGTGAATCCAAATCAAGAAAATGCTGCTTGTCGTCTTGCTGTAAGACAATACGAAGAGGTAACAAATTAAAAATTTTAGGGTGTATTTAGACATTTTATTAAAAACAAAATTTATAATTTATATATTGTTTATGGGAAAAAAATATGAAGATAAATAATTATTAGCATTTGTTTTTTTTTTACATGCAGTGTACAGACTACTTATATCCAAATCAGGTTTTGGAACCTGCCTGCGAATCTAAGTACGAGAAAACAATAAGGATAATGCAATCCGGAAATCAAGTATTCCAATGTCGGGTAAATGTCTCCACACAAATAATTTTAAAATAAGTTTAAGAGTAATGGTTAATGTGATTTCAAATAAATTTATATTTAATAAATTTAAATTTAATTTTTTTTAATTTTTAAAGTAAAAAAGAAAGTAAGGTTTTATTTTTCACAAATTTTCACAAATTTTGTCAATTTATTTTTTAAAATATTTAATTTTTTGTGTGGTTAAGTGAATAAAATGAAAGGATAATTAAATTATTTTACATGAAATATATATTATTTATGTAATATTTTGTAAATGAGTGAAGTAATTTTTCTATACATTAAATTTATAAATATTTCATATAGAGTGACTCAATTATTCTTTTTTTTAATAGACTAAAATAATAAAAATGTTTAAATTTTAAAAAGTATTTAGGAAATTTTTGAAAAATGATCTTATATTTTCTTAAATGAAAAAATTTAAAATTATAAATATTTAACTTATTAAATATAAATTTGTTTGTAATTAAATTTACGAAAATATTTAAATTAATAAAGTATTCATAACCCAAAATGTGACATTGTTTTTAAGTTTAATTTTTTTAGGATGATTTTTACGTTCTATCTTATTTGTGGGCAAATGATCCAACGGTTCAAGATGCTCTTCATATTCGAAAAGTAAGTAAAATCTCTAATTCTAAATTTATTTGTATTCATTTCCTTCGAATATTTTGATGGATTTTACTCGTATTTTCATTATATTGATATTTTTTTCTTTTATTTTTATATTAAGTTAATTTATATGATTTAATTTGATTATTATTAGGTTTATTTATTCATTTATTTTTTTTTTAAAAATACAAAATAGAAGTATGTTTGTAACTTGTGCTCTTAATTTCCTAACATTATAAGAATATTGAAACACATAAATTCTTACTCTCTTTTTTTTCTTCAATTATGGTTGCATAAATTTTATTATGAAATAATTGTAGAATGTTGAAAGTTAAATATTTGACATGATGAACAAAAATATGGTTGTGCACCATTTTAATTCACTTCGTTTGCTATATCATTCTAGGCCAATGATAACAAGTTAGGAGTATTTTAAATCCTTAACTTTACCATTTTGTGAGAAGTTCACTCGAAATTTGAATGGTATGTAAAATCGAAAATTGGACATTTAGCTGTGAACGTTACGTAATAGCTAAAGTGATGTTTTTCTTCAAGTAAAAAATAGATATTACGGGCGTAGTTCAAACGAAATTTAAATTAGTTGGAGTTATGATAGCTCTGAATAACATATGATTTAAAAAAAAAAAAATATTAGGACTATTTTGAGAGACAGAAACACTATTTATTAATTTATAGATATTAGTTAGAGTAATTGGTGAATTTAATTAGAACAAATTTATGTTTAATAAGTTTAGTCCTAATTTTTATTTTATTTTACTTTTAGTGTTCAAAATTTTTCTACTTTAGAAAAATGAAGTCTTCACCAATTTTGTCGATTTTGTTTTAAAAAAATTAATGGTTTGTGTGGTTTACTAAATAAAAATAAAGGATAATCAACTCATTTTACATTAAATATATTTTTTATATTTTCTTTTAACATTTCGATAATATTTTGTAAATAAGTGTTATAACTCTCTTTACTTTAAATTTACAAAACATTTATGAAATTATTATATTTTATATTTAAATAATAAATCTTTTCTCAAATAGGCGTAACTCAATTAGTGACATCTTCAATTATGATTTGGAAAGATCATAAGTTAAAGAAATGTTAGAGACAAAGTGTATCTAATTTTCAAATAAAAAAATAAAAAATAATTATAAATCTATCTCTATCTTTAATAGCAAGATAATGATTAGTTATTTTAATTTAGCAGTGAAGCTGTATTATCTTTGCTAATGGTCTTGATTTATTTATTTTTATTATTTGAGTTATTTTTATTATTATCTCATAAAGTTATAAGTGAAACTACTATCAATTGAGTTACACGTTATTAATGCCAGTGGTCAATTAGTATATTTTTCTTTAAAATATAAATATTAAAATTCCTATGAATTCACCTTTCCTCTGCTATATTCTTTTATTCTTGAACTTATATTTATCTTTATTGGAAATAAGAATAAGGGATAATGCTTAATAAGAAAAAGATGAATTTATTTGATGAAAAAAATGAAACACAAATAAGACTTATTTATAATCTAACAAAATCAATAATTAGTGTAAGTAGTACACATAACATTATCTTATTACTCTTATTAACAAGCTATTAAACAATTAACCATTAATTATTATAAGAATTTTTGTTAAACCACATGGTATTTGGAGTCATCACGACTCCTACTAATCCAAATTCGATCAGGGTTGCACCCGCAGAATCCAATTCTTACACGAGGAAAAATTTTGCCCTGATTCTTACATGGCGCTCACAGCAAGTGTCGATCCCTCGACTTTGGCGTAACATTTACAATGCATTTTCTTATTATGTCAAGCTAAGTGTTTATTAACTATCACAACTAACTCATCCAGTAGAAATATCACAAATTACAATTGTAATAGAAATATCACCAAACTAATCTTTTAAGTTCACTAGAATTCATTCTAACTTATTTTGGTGGGTTCTAATATGATATGTTATTAGGTGTAAGAGTTAGATATAAGTGTGAATAGTATGTACAACAATATAATCATTCTTATTCTTCTTTTTTGGGTATTTATATCAAGAATTACAATTTTTACTTCATCCAATGTTGGAAGGATTTTTTCTCTTGCTCTTTAGTGTGATTAATCAAAGAGATTTAGGTTTTCTATAGAGGTTTATGTAATTAACAAAATTGATGATCTCTCTCATGTTTAGTTTTGTATTTATTTTTATTGATATTTAATAATGAAAACTTTGGAGTTTGATTAATGGTTTTTCCCTCAATAGTTTTGTTGTTTTTATTTGTATATTGTTCTACAAAAATATAAAGTTTTATATTTTTCATTTTTCTGGTTATATTATTATTTATTATCTAATCTTGGTAAAAGTTAACAAGTAAAACTTTTAATATGTTTATATTTAATCAATTAGGGCACAATCAAAGAGTGGAAAAGATGCCACAGAAATTTACCTTATGTTAAAAATAGAGAAAGCGTGGTTTATTATCATAAACTTCTCAGCAAGAAACAATATCAAGCGTTGGCATATAGGTATATCTATTCATATATATATTGTGTTATTACTTTAATTTAATGAATTGTGATGAACAATGATCATGTCTATATATGTTTGCATATATATATATATATATGAATGAGTTGTATAAAGTAATGTTTTTTTTTTTTACAACTTCGATCATTAATTATTTATTTGATGTATAGATGTAATTGTGTTATATCTCTTTTATTTTTTTATTTAAAACAATAATAACATAAAAAATGAATAAAATTTTATTAATTTGAATAAAAGAGCTTACTTACATTTGCAACAAATGAATTATTTTTTTTTTGAAGAATTAATATATATATATATATATATATATATATATATATATATATATATTAAGGATTTAAGTTAAAAAGAAAAATGAAGGACTGAACACAGAATATTGTTATTCAAAAGGTTAATTAAGCAAAATCTGTTGAAAATTCATGTTGTCTTACATGTGTGTGTAGATGATGATAACTAATCTAGTCTTATATATATATATATGTGTGTGTGTGTGTGTGGATGATGGATCTTAATGTTGTGTTATATATATGTATATATATGTGGATGATGGTTCTTAATGTTGTCTTATATATATGGATGATGATTAATGTTGTCTTATATATGTGTATATATATATGTGTGTGTGTGTGTGTGTGTGTGTGTGTGGATGATGGATCTTAATGTTGTCTTATATATATGGATGATGATTAATGTTGTCTTATATATGTGTATATATATATATATGTGTGTGTGTGTGTGTGTGTGTGTGTGTGTGGATGATGGATCTTAATGTTGTGTTATATATATGTATATATATGTGGATGATGGCTCTTAATGTTGTCTTATATATATGTATGTATATGTATATATATATATATGTGTGTGTGTGTGTGTGCGTGTGTGTGTGTGGATGATGATGATATATTTCCTCCTCCTGACACAGTGGTGACCATGATTTGATAGTTCCATACATTGGAACAATGGAATGGATAAGAAACCTTAATCTAACTCTTGTTGATGATTGGAGGCCATGGATTGTTGATTCTCAAATTGCTGGGTACCTTCTTTCCTTTCCTTTCATTTTTCTTTAATTTGTTTTGATGTTTTAACTCTCACAGATTCGTAGTTGAGTTGAAATATATATATATATATATATATATATATATATAATTTATTTTAACACCTAGTGTAATACTCATCTTATATTACAAGTATATAAATATAAAATATGAAATACATATAAAGGTTTAATACTTATTATTAATTCGAACATATTTTTTCAGTGAAAATAATGATTATATGTATTGTTAAATTTATAGTTGCGTTCTAAATACAGTCATAAATTCATAAAGACATATTATATTTGAAATATATTTACTTGAATCTTATATATTTGTGAAAGAATATATGGTAACAATGGACGAGTTTGCAGGTACACTGAAAGATATACAAATGGAAAAAGTCAATTTAATATCACTTTTGCAACTGTAAAGGTAAAATATTCAATTGAAGGAATATATACATATATATCTTATGTAATTAATGGCAAAAAAAATTGGAGAAAAATAAAAAATTTAATTTCCTTTTTGTAGGGTGCAGGTCACACAGCTCCAGAATATAAGGGTAAAGAATGTTTAGCAATGGTGAAGAGATTTTTATCATATGATCCACTTTAAATAAATTAGTTTTGTTTGTTTTCATTCAAGATATATATATATATATATATATATATATATATATATATATATATATTAGTTTTCAACAATTCAGATTTTCAGCTTATGGTACATTATTTCAAAAGAATTGAATGGTTAAATGGTGACCAAATTAAATTTATGACTTATGAATTAATAAAACTATAAATTACATGTACCAAATTATATTTATGAATATTTAATTTAGAGAATTCTATTTTTATAGATATGCTGACCAAATTATATTTATAAATATTTAATTTAGAGAATTCTATTTTTATAGATATGCTGATTTGATTATTCATGGATTCGAGGATCTTTTTGGACTTAATATCGATATAATATATTTAAATTTTTTTGAGAGGTGTTTTGGGCTTGATCTCAATATGGATTCAATTTTTTAGGGTCGTTGTTTTGATCACGATCGTTCAAACAATTATGAATTTCTTTCGAGAGCTTATGAATTTTTTTCCAAAGGTTTTTGAATTTCTTGAAATGGACGTTGATGAGAGGAAGAACCAAAACACAGAGCTTTAGTATTCTTCACATATCTCTCAACATCAAAACTTCTACCTATTAACTTCTCTCCTTTCTGTCAACTTTTTCTTAAGGAAATTTATCCTATATTTATAAATGATGAGAATGACAATTAATGACTCTAGGTTGTCACGTGTTACTCATTTCAGACATAAATCTCTTCATATCTTAATATATATATATATATATAAATTAATGTAGATAAAATTTTATTATTTACAAATTGCCTCTTTAGAAATTGTTATAGAGGTTAAAGATTTTGCATTTCGGAATATGTTTTTTTTTAAAACAAATTCAGAATAAGAGATAAAAAAAAGACAATAGAGGTGTAGAAATCACCAAAAATTGTAGATTTGTCCCAAGATAATTCTAATCAAACTAAAGCTCAAAATAACAATTTGACCTTCCAAAATGAAGCCCAAGACATCAAGAATAAATTACAAAAATTTTATTTAAATCAGACCACGTTTGACTCTTGATCGAAGCTACACAGAAGAACTGCACACCTCTTAATTTGTCTACTCACCTCTTTTCTTTTTGTTATTCAACAAAATAGAACTAAAGAAAAAATTGCCCTAACCCAAGAACTAAAATGAACTAAAATAAAAGACATTAAAACGTCCATAATAAAAGCTCACATAAAATAACAATATCAAAGCAATACAAGAATTATATTGCAACTTAGGCTAGATCCACAACAATCTCTCTTCTAGCATAACACGGGGAAGACGAGCACACTTCAACGATCACTTGAAGCTCATTCCCACAAGCTTACCAAATTTCAAGCTTGATTTCAAGAACCACCTTTGTCAATTTGTCCTTTCTTACAATTCCAACACATATTATGTAATGTTTTTTACTTTCCTCTAAAACTATTTCCCTTATCAACAAACTTAACAAAAATTTTATTTGGGCATCCAGAGGAAAATTCACCTAATTAAGTTGACAAATGATTCCCTTGCCTAAATACTGTTTTCCATTTCCATAACGATTTTGTTCATTTTTTTTCTTATATTATTATTATTATTACTAGACTTTTAATATATTTCATAATTATTTGTGACTCTATTTTGATGTACTACATTATTATTATTATTTGAATTATTTGAACTTGAAATTTTATGGTTAATACTTTATTTTAATCTTGGATGGTTTTGTGATTCCATGAATTGTGTTAATTTTATCAAGAATTTTAATTTAAAATTGAATTGATTAATTATTCTTTTTTTAGATATCTTTTTTATTTTTTAATTGAATAATGGCTTGGTTAATAGGAATACGAATTCGGTTTTATTATGAGTATTCAATTGCTGTGATTTGGTTTGTTTGTTTATTATTATAGAAATAACATTGAAGGATTTAATGATTATTCCATGAATATTATTATTATTATTATTATTATTATTATTTAGAAAAATCATATAAAAGTTTTAGCAAAACAAATTTAATCAATTCTGAATATAGTATAAAAGAGTGAGTTACATTTATTGTTCTATGCAATCATTCTTTCTTTATTCACATTTACAAGTAAAAAAAAGAATTATCTATTTATTCATGTAACTACCACCACTACTAAGGAAAAGGAGGAGGAGGAAGAAGAAAAGATTATGCATAATTGACTTGAAATTGACCACGAAGAAGAGGAGGAGAAGGTTCTAGATAATTGACATGAAAATGAGGGAGAGGAGGAGGAAGAGAATATTCAAGAAGAGGAAGAAAGGGTTCTTCATAATTGAATGGAAATTGACCGAGAAAAGGAGAAAGAGGAGGAGAAGGTACTTGATAATTGCCCTAAATTGACTAAATGGAGAAGGTTCTGGATAATTGACTTGAAATTGACCACAAGGAAGAGAATATTCAAAAAGATGAAGAAAAAGTTGCTTATAATTGACTTGAAAAGGAGGAAGATAAATTGACTCGTAATTCTCTATTCCACCGCTGCCACTGAGAATCATCAAATCTAAATAGAGAATTAAAATTAACAAATTTAGAATTTACAAAAAAAAAAAAAAAAAACTGAATTTTTGTGTTTCTAAATTAACAAGAACAACCAAATTTGTCCAAAATAGAAACTAAATTCCATCTAAATCCAAATAATTTTTATTTTCAAAAAATACCATAAAAGTCTTTATTACCATAAATGTAATTGTTTTTTATTCACCATAGTAGATGTATCTTTCATCGTTACTAGATTTTCTGTGATATAGATAACCTTTATTCAAGCCTCAAATATAATATTTGATGTATTTATTCTTTATCTTTATCCAAATCTCTCCACACACAAAAAAAAAAATCAATAAAATTCTTTAATTTAATTTGTTCCATTTTCTTATTTCTTATAAATGTAGACCAAAGCCTGGAACTTCTTTATATTATATATTTTATTTCCTCTAACATTACCAGTAAATTTCATATGAGTACTAACACTTTATTTTTATCTCTCTTCTTCTTGAAAAAAAGAAATTAACTTATTAAGAGTTATTTTCTCTTTTAAACAGTTACAACTTATAACTGTCCATAAATTGATTGAAATATACTAGAACAAAGATTAAATACCAAATGCATATCTAACTTTAATGTTTTAATTCTAAGGTAAGATGAAACTTTTTCATAAATACTTCCTAATATTCTCATTATCATTATACTTTATGAAAGCAAGAATCGATAAAATAAATCATAATTGTTTCTACCTTTCTAAATCATACAAAAAGTATAATTACAAAATTTTAGTTTATGTATTGTTTTAAAGTATGCATGACAAAATTATAATTGCGTGAATAAAAACAATAGAAACTATTCTAAATAAATTTACTGTAGGAAAGAAACATAATAAACAAATTTCTTTATTCTAAAATAATAATACTCATGTAACATAGGTCTTACCATTTTATAAATAATAAAATATAAAATTATTCAAATTATCAATATATATTAAATTTTATGTCATAATTTGTATCAATTTGTGTTATTTTATTTTTTAAAAGTATTTTATCTAACAAAAGTTTAAAAGCTTTATATGTATATATTATTATATATATATAATATTATATATATATATATATATATAATTACAAACATTTTGATAATATATTATTGTAATTGTATTCAACTTTTTAGATTTTGTTGTCTTTTTCTAAAAAAATTTTAATTTAAATATTATGATGATCTTATTACAAATTAATTTTTTATTTATAATAGACATTATTAATGTGTTTTGATATCTCTTATTTGTCAATAAGGGTGTGCTTCACTCATATTAATTTAATAATTAATACAAATATATTGTATGTATATATTCATAAAATGCCAACTCCATAAATATATAATAAATATTTTATACATAAAAATACAATTATAACAAAATAAGTAAAAATATAATATTTGTATATTTTCTGTTTAAAAACAAAATAATATATATTTTTAGTTTAACAGGAGTGAAGTGTACCACTATATAAAAAAAAATCATCATATTTCAAAAAATATATAATAAAAATAATAATATATATATATATATATATATATATATATATATATATATATAGATATATAAATTCCTTAAAATTTAAAATTCCATATAGCTAATTTTTTATTTTTTATTTTTTTAAATCATTAGAGATACACATGTATATGTATAATTAATAGAACAAAATAAAATTTAATGGTAAAACATTAAATATATTATATATATATATATATATAGCCACTAAATAAAAATTGAAACTGAAAAACTATACATTTACATCACACCAAATGCACTGAAACTGTATATATATACTTAGAATATCTTAAATTAAAAATAAAAATATAATCAACCTATATATATATTTAATAACTATAAAGGATTATAAATTTAAATTGTATTGAAGCAAAAATACTCAAATTTGTTTTAAATAAATAAATATATATATATATATATATATATATATATATATATATATATATATATTTCGATGTTATATATATAATGACAACTTACAAGAAAATATTGTTCTAATAATAACACAATTTATATAAAATAATAGAAAGAAATTTTATAATAAAATAGAAAAAAACAAATTTTTTTTAAATGTTTGAAACATTTTATTTTTATAATGTTTGGAATTTATGATGTTTGAAAATTAAAAATAAAACTGTTACTAACTCTGCAAATTCTTGACAAAAAATATATAACTTAAAAATAGTAATATATAATATTCCGCAGCTGGAATATATATACATGATTTGATTGTTATATATATATATATATATATATATATATATATATACATATATATATATATATATATATAGTCATTACAGACAAGGAGACGTATATATAGTAAAAAAACAAAAAAAAAATGTTATTAAACATTAATTTAACAAATATATAATATATATATAATATATATATATATATATATATAATATATATATATATATATATATAGTAGGTAAGATGCATAGAATAGATAAAAGAAAAACAGTTTCAAAAAAAATGAAAAAAGAAAAAATAAAAATATTTAATAATAATTTTTTTATCTCAAAAAACAAAAACAATTAAATTGGAAAATTATAAAAAAAGTATAGATATGAATAATAAATAAAAAAAAGAAAAAAAGAGATAAAAAGAAAAGATGAAAAGAGATTTAAAGAAAAAGAAAAAAGAAAAAAGAAAAAAAAAATTGATGGATTTCTCGGTGGTGTCTTGTCAAAATTTTTGCCTGTTTGGACATATATATTTTCTGTTTACTTTTCAAATTGTTAGTGCGGGATATCATAAAACTTCCTCGTCCGTTGAAGCTACCGATTTCTTTAATTAATTAGAATTGTACGAATTCTCAAATTTTTAAAAAATTTTATGAGATCCACGTGAAAAAACTTTAATTTTCATAAATAAAAAAAGTTCAAAATTTTAAAAGTCAAAATTTAGGACCCGCTTATTTTCCATTATTGATCACTAACTATTTTGCACGTTAATTAATCGCATATATCAACATATATGTATATATATATATATATATATATTATATATATATATATATATGTATGTGTGTGTGTGTCTTATAGAGCAGTAGAGACTGTTTAATATATATATACTTATCATAATATTTCTCTCTCTAGAAAAGGGGTACACAAGATTAAATTAAATGGCAGGTCATTGTTCAGTACTCCAATGGAAGAAATATTTTCAATCTTCACTTTATCTTCTTTCTGGTATTATCTTCTTCCTCTTCTTCTTCACCGCCACAGTACGAACACAAACCGTGGTTCAGACACTGCCTGGATTTTCTGGAATCCTTCCCTTCAAACTCGAAACTGGGTAAATTTCTCTCTCTCTCTCTCTCTCTCTATATATATATATATATATATATATATCTGTGTGGACAATATGGACGGATTATGGATAATTGGCTAATAATTTTACATTCTTTTTGGTTCTAAAATTTTTTTCTTTTTTTTCTTTTTTCTTTTTCTTTTCATGGCGATTGTTAATCCTAAAAATTTAAGATTTTAGTCCGTTTGTTCTTTAACATTTTATTTTGATGTTTTATATTATGTTTTGGTGGTTTAATTTGGTCATTTTGGAGATTTTTTTTAAGCATGATTTTTTGGATATTTAAATATTTAACATAATTTTTTTTTTGGTGTATGATCTAATTTATTTAGAAATTTTAAAATTAAAATAAAATAGAGTAACTAGTGAATTTAGTAACAAATAAATTTATGTTCAAAAAGTCAACCAATACTTATTTTCACTTTTGAATTCTAAATCTTTTTACCTAAAAAATATAAAAAAGCTTTTCACAAATTTTGTCAATATTTTTTAAAAATTTAAAGGTTTTCGTAATTTTAATGGATTAAATGAAGGATAATTTAGTCACTATACCTGAAATATATATAAATTTATAGTAGAGTTACAACACTCATTCATTCCTGACATATTATCAAAGGGTAAAAAGATATATATGTATATATATCATGTAAAATTACTTGATTACCCTTTCTTTTTATTTAACAAATCATACAAACCCTTGATATTTAAAAAAAGGAAAGATTGGGAAATTTGGTCCAAACGAATTTAAATTTGGCAAATTAAATCCTACATTTATATATATATATATATATATATATATATATATATATATATATATATATATATAATATTCCTTTAAATCCCAAACATTTTTTCTTAACAAAATTAACGTTGTGTGATTCTAACTAATTAAAGAAATAATAATTAAGTAATTTTATATGAATATTTACAAATTTTGAGTAAAAACATGTTGTGACAATTATTTATAAAATATTATAAAAGGATAAAAAGATATATATATATTGTAAAATGATTTAATTACCTTTTTTTTTATTTAATCGACCACACAAACGGTTATATTTTAAAAAAATTTGACAAAATTTGAAGAATTTCTTTTTTTTTTTAGGTAAAAAAATTTAAGACTTTAAAATAAAAAAAGAAAATTTAAGTCTAAACTTGTCAAACATAAATTTGTTTGAAACTAAATTTATCAATTACATTTTTTAAACATTTTGATGAAAAATTTATAAAAAAATATTTTATTTTTCTTAAGTAAATGATTTTAAACTTTAAAAATAAAAATAAATTTATTTGAAATCAAATTCATCAATTACTTACTTAAATGAAATGAAATGAAGTATATAGATATACTAAATATAGTCTTATTTTATTTTATTTTATTTTATTTGTTTCCATTTTTAAGTCTTGAACCTTTTTAGTTTAAAAAAAAATGTATCTTTTCCTTATAAATTTCATCTATTTTTTTAAACAAAAATTAACAACTTATATGATTTATTAAATAAAATACAAGAATATCAAATTATTTATATATATATATATATATATATATATATATATATATATTACCTCTTGTGAACGTATTGCAACTTCTAATTACTCTAAAGTTATAAATATTTTATGTAACGTGACTTAATTATATTAAAATGTTATAGAATTTATCAATTACTCTAAATATAAATAATTTGAATGATCAAATAAAATAAAAATAAAGTTTAGAGATCTAAAAGTGCAATTTGGAATATATATATATATATATATATATATATATATATAGCATTAATTTAATTTGGTATAATTTATAAAATAGATACATTGGTGTTGGGGATGAATTGGATAAAGATGTGAAGCTATTCTACTACTTTATTGAGTCTGAAAATGTTCCGGAAAAAGATCCGATTCTTCTTTGGCTTACCGGAGGACCCAGTTGCTCTGCCTTTTCCGGTCTTGTTTATGAAATAGGTAATTATTTCTAACTTCTTATAAAAATCACGTAGAAAATATTTTTATGTTCTGTTTTATTTGTTTTATGGATAGTAGAATATGTTATATTTTAATTAATTTACCTTTATTTCATTTTTTTTTATTCGATATCCAAAATTACTTTTTTTATATGTTATATTTAATAGAGAATGTGAGTTCTATAATAATTTTATTAGACATTGTAACATAAATTTTGTAACCGTAAAAAAAATTAGAGAAATTAATAGAAAAGTAATGAATGAGAATTGTAATTGGTGAATTTGGTGACATATAAAGTTATGTTCGAAATGTTTAGTAATTAATATATATATATATATATATATATATATTAACTTTTAAAGTTTCACAAATTTGGTCAAATTCTTTTAAAATTTGTATATGTGGTTTAATGAATAAAATAAAAAGATAATTAAGTTATTTTATATAATATATATATATATATTATTCTTTGAGAAATATTTTGTGAATGAGTGTCTTAACTTCTTTTTACTTTAAATTTACAAGTGAGTTGATTATATTATTTTTTAATTGACTAAAATTATAAAAATGTTTAAATTTCTAAAAAACTTTTTGACGAAATTTGTCAAAAAAAAATAACATTGTTTTGTGAAGAAAAAATTTTGAAACTTAAAAAATAGGGAAAAAAAAATTTAGGACTTAATTCGCCAAACATAAATTTGTTTAAGACAAAATTTATTAATTATTTGTAGAAATATATAGTTACTTTTTTTTATTTTAATTTTTATAAATGTTTATATTTACAGGTCCATTGAATTTCAATTTCAAAGCATTTGATGGGAGACTATTACCATCCTTTCTTTTGAATCCATATTCATGGACAAAGGTATTATACTAAATTAAATTACCCTTTTGCTTTATTATGTATATATATGTGTGTGTGTGTATGTGTGTGTGTGTGTTTGTGTGTGTGTTTGGATAATTAGTGAATTTGATTATTGAGCTTGTATTTCTCATTTCTCTTTGTCTTATAAAGATTTAATAGTGCTAAGTGAGTGATCAATGCTCATATATGCACATAATAAAGCTGTAATAATATTGTTGGCAATATATATATATTTTAAACTACACAATTATATTATCTGTTTTAACATATTTTACGTAATCTTACGGATTTAAACATATAATTGAGTAATAAACTTCGGCACTTATTTAATAATAACTTAGAAATCTCGAGGACGTGAAACTTAGTATATATATATATATTGAAAAAATATGTAGAATTAAATTGATTAATTATCCTCTATGTGTGTATATATATCATTGCCTTTAATTTGCTTACACAATTCAGAAGAAATCTCTCACTTTATAAATATATATATATATATATATATATATGTATGTATGTATGTATATGTATATCAGGTTGCAAGCATTATATTTTTGGATGCACCAGTAGGAAGTGGATTTTCCTATGCAACAACTCCAGAAAGATATAATACCTCAGACACTCAAACAGTAGATCATATTTATTCTTTTCTTCAACAGGTAACCTTTGAACCTTTTTTTTTCCTTTTTCTTTTCTTTAAACAAAAAAAAAAAAAAAAGATCATCGTAATAAAGAAAATTGAGAACAAAATTGAGGGAATTTAAAAATATTCTAATTCTAAAATAAAACAAAATGCAGTGGTTTTTGAAGCATCCGAAATTCATGAAGAATCGTTTTTACATTGCCGGAGATTCATATGCTGGCAAATGGGTTCCGATGATCGCTTGGAAAATATCAGAAGGTTAATTAAATTCCTTTTTGTGTTTTCAATTTATTCTTTGCAGATAAATGCTAATTCTTTTGGAGTTTTTAACAGAAAATAATGAAGAAATTCAACCCAAAATGTCTCTTGAGGTAAATACTTATTTGACGAAAGTTTTAAATTATTCAGTTTTTAATTAATTAAAATCGTATAAACTGACGAAATTCATAAAAAAAAAAAAAGACTTTAATTTTCATAAACAAAAATATTTAGGATTTTAAAAAGTGAAAAAAAAAACTATAATAGAGTATACACAGACATGCTAAAAAATTGAAAAATATTCCAAGGACTAATTTTTAAAATAAAAAAATAAATAAAGAATTAATTTATTTAAATTAAAGAGTTTGGATGAACTTGAAAAACAAAAATACAAATTGTAATTACTGAAATAAAAAAAAATTCAGAATTCATTTATTTGATTTTAAAAAATAAAATTTTTGAATTTTCTTGATTTTAACTTTTGTTTTTGAAATTTTTATGAAGGGTTACATAATTGGTAACCCTCTAACAGATTCAAATATTGATACCAATTCAAGGCTGGAATTTGCTCATCGATTGGCTCTTTTATCCGACAAATATTTCCAGGTTATATATATATATATTAGTTTTATTTTAAAAAATTTCAATATTTGATTAATGGAAAATATTTTAGATGGCAAAGGATCATTGTGGTGGAAATATTGTGAATCCAAATCAAGAAAATGCTGCTTGTCGTCTTGCTGTAAGACAATACCAAGAGGTAAGAAATTACAAATTTTAGGGTGTATTTAGACATTATTAAAAATAAAATTTATAATTTATATATTGTTTATGGGAAAAAAATATGAAGATAAATAATTATTAGCATATTTTTTTTTACATGCAGTGTACAGACTACTTATATCCAAATCAGGTTTTGGAACCTGCCTGCGAATCTAAGTACGAGAAAACAATAAGGATAATGCAATCCGGAAATCAAGTATTCCAATGTCGGGTAAATATCTCCACACATAAATAATTTTAAAATAAGTTTAAGAGTAATCGGTAATGTGATTTCAAATAAATTTATATTTAATAAATTTAAATTTAATTTTTTGTAAAAATTTTTAAAGTAAAAAAGAAAGTAAGGTTTTATTTTTCACAAATTTTGTCAATTTATTTTTTAAAATATTTAATTTTTTGTGTGGTTAAGTGAATAAAATGAAAGGATAATTAAATTATTTTACATTAAATATATTTTATTTATGTAATATTTTGTAAATGAGTGAAGTAATCTTTCTATACATTAAATTTATAAATATTTCATATAGAGTGACTCAATTATTCTTTTTTTTAATAGACTTAAATAATAAAAATGTTTAAATTTTAAAAAGTATTTAGGAAATTTTTGAAAAATGATCTTATTTTTTCTTAAATGAAAAAATTTAAAATTATAAATATTTAACTTATTAAATATAAATTTGTTTGTAATTAAATTTACGAAAACATTTAAATTAATAAAGTATTCATAACCCAAAATGTGACATTGTTTTTAAGTTTAATTTTTTTAGGATGATTTTTACGTTCTATCTTATTTGTGGGCAAATGATCCAACGGTTCAAGATGCTCTTCATATTCGAAAAGTAAGTAAAATCTCTAATTCTAAATTTATTTGTATTCATTTCCTTCGAATATTTTGATGGATTTTACTAGTATTTTCATTATATTGATCATTTTTTTCTTTTATTTTTATATTAAGTTAATTTATATGAATTAATTTGATTATTATTAGGTTTATTTATTTATTTAATTTTTTTAAAAAATACAAAATAGAAGTATGTTTGTAACTTGTGCTCTTAATTTCCTAACATTATAAGAATATTGAAACACATAAATTCTTACTCTCTTTTTTTTCTTCAATTATGGTTGCATAAATTTTATTATGAAATAATTGTAGAATGTTGAAAGTTAAAAATTTGGCATGATGAACAAAAATATGGTTGTGCACCATTTTAATTCACTTCGTTTGCTATATCATTCTAGGCCAATGATAACAAGTTAGGAGTATTTTAAATCCTTAACTTTACCATTTTGTGAGAAGTGCACTCGGAATTTGAATGGTATGTAAGATCGAAAGTTGGACATTTAGTTGTGAACGTTACGTAATAGCTAAAGTGATGTATTTCTCCAAGTAAAAATTAGATATTACGGGCGCAGCTCAAAATTTAAATTAGTCGAAATTATAATAGCTCTGAATAACATATGATTTAAAAAATAAATAAAATATTAGGTCTATTTTGAGAGATAAAAACACTATTTATTAATTTATAGATATTAATTAGAGTAATTGGTGAATTTGGTTAAAACAAATTTATGTTTAATAAATTTAGTCCTAATTTTTATTTTATTTTATTTTTAGTGTTCAAAATGTTTTTACTTTAGACAAACCAAGTCTTCATCAATTTTGTCGAATTTATTTTTTAAACAATGGTTTGTGTGGTTTACTAAATAAAAATAAAGGATAATCAAGTCATTTTACATAAAATATATTTTTATATTTTCTTTTAACATTTGGATAATATTTTGTAAATAAGTGTTATAACTCTCTTTACTTTAAATTTACAAAAAATTTATGAAATTATTATATTTTATATTTAAATAATAAATCTTTTCTCAAATAGGCGTAACTCAATTAGTAACATCTTCAATTATGATTTTGAAACATCATAAGTTAAAGAAATATTAGAGACAAAGTGTATCTAATTTTCAAATAAAAAAATAAAAAATAATTATAAATCTATCTCTATCTTTAATAGCAAGATAATGATTAGTTATTTTAATTTAGCAGTGAAGCTGTATTTTCTTTGCTAATGGTCTTGATTTATTTATTTTTATTATTTGAGTTATTTTTATTATTATCTCATAAAGTTATAAGTGAAACTGCTATCAATTGAGTTACACGTTATTAATGCCAGTGGTCAATTAGTATATTTTTCTTTAAAATATAAATATTAAAATTCCTATGAATTCACCTTTCCTCTGCTATATTCTTTTATTCTTGAACTTATATTTATCTTTATTGGAAATAAGAATAAGGGATAATGCTTAATAAGAAAAAGATGAATTTATTTGATGAAAAAAATGAAACACAAATAAGACTTATTTATAATCTAACAAAATCAATAATTAGTGTAAGTAGTACACATAACATTATCTTATTACTCTTATTAACAAGCTACTAAACAATTAACCATTAATTATTATAAGAATTTTTGTTAAACCACATGGTATTTGGAGTCATCACGACTCCTACTAATCCAAATTCGATCAGGGTTGCGCCCGCAGAATCCAATTCTTACACGAGGAAAAATTTTGCCCTGATTCTTACATGGCGCTCACAGCAGGTTTCGATCCCTCGACCTTGACGTAACATTTACAATGCATTTTCTTATTATATCAAGCTAAGTGTTTATTAACTATCACAACTAACTCATCCAGTAGAAATATCACAAATTACAATTGTAATAGAAATATCACCAAACTAATCTTTTAAGTTCACTAGAATTCATTCTAACTTATTTTGGTGGGTTCTAATATGATATGTTATTAGGTGTAAGAGTTAGATATAAGTGTGAATAGTATGTACAACAATATAATCATTCTTATTCTTCTTTTTTGGGTATTTATATCAAGAATTACAATTTTTACTTCATCCAATGTTGGAAGGATTTTTTCTCTTGCTCTTTAGTGTGATTAATCAAAGAGATTTAGGTTTTCTATAGAGGTTTATGTAATTAACAAAATTGATGATCTCTCTCATGTTTAGTTTTGTATTTATTTTTATTGATATTTAATAATGAAAACTTTGGAGTTTGATTAATGGTTTTTCCCTCAATAGTTTTGTTGTTTTTATTTGTATATTGTTCTACAAAAATATAAAGTTTTATATTTTTCATTTTTCTGGTTATATTATTATTTATTATCTAATCTTGGTAAAAGTTAACAAGTAAAACTTTTAATATGTTTATATTTAATCAATTAGGGCACAATCAAAGAGTGGAAAAGATGCCACAGAAATTTACCTTATGTTAAAAATAGAGAAAGCGTGGTTTATTATCATAAACTTCTCAGCAAGAAACAATATCAAGCGTTGGCATATAGGTATATCTATTCATATATATATTGTGTTATTACTTTAATTTAATGAATTGTGATGAACAATGATCATGTCTATATATGTTTGCATATATATATATATATATATATATATATATATATATGAATGAGTTGTATAAAGTAATGTTTTTTTTTTTTACAACTTCGATCATTAATTATTTATTTGATGTATAGATGTAATTGTGTTATATCTCTTTTATTTTTTTATTTAAAACAATAATAACATAAAAAATGAATAAAATTTTATTAATTTGAATAAAAGAACTTACTTACATTTGCAACAAATGAATTTAATTTTTTTTGAAGAATTATATATATATATATATATATATATATATTAAGGATTTAAGTTAAAAAGAAAAATGAAGGACTGAACACAGAATATTGTTATTCAAAAGGTTAATTAAGCAAAATCTGTTGAAAATTAATGTTGTCTTACATGTGTGTGTAGATGATGATAACTAATCTAGTCTTATATATATATATGTGTGTGTGTGTGTGTGGATGATGGATCTTAATGTTGTGTTATATATATGTATATATATGTGGATGATGGTTCTTAATGTTTTCTTATATATATGGATGATGATTAATGTTGTCTTATATATGTGTATATATATATATATATATGTGTGTGTGGATGATGGATCTTAATGTTGTCTTATATATATGGATGATGATTAATGTTGTCTTATATATGTGTATATATATATATATGTGTGTGTGTGTGTGTGTGTGTGGATGATGGATCTTAATGTTGTGTTATATATATGTATATATATGTGGATGATGGCTCTTAATGTTGTCTTATATATATGTATGTATATGTATATATATATATGTGTGTGTGTGTGTGGATGATGATGATATATTTCCTCCTCCTGACACAGTGGTGACCATGATTTGATAGTTCCATACATTGGAACAATGGAATGGATAAGAAACCTTAATCTAACTCTTGTTGATGATTGGAGGCCATGGATTGTTGATTCTCAAATTGCTGGGTACCTTCTTTCCTTTCCTTTCATTTTTCTTTAATTTGCTTTGATGTTTTAACTCTCACAGATTCGTAGTTGAGTTGAAATATATATATATATATATATATATATATATATATATATATAAAATTTATTTTAACACCTAGTGTAATACTCATCTTATATTACAAGTATATAAATATAAAATATGAAATACAGATAAAATATGAAATACAGATAAAGGTTTAATACTTATTATTAATTCGAACATATTTTTTCAGTGAAAATAATGATGAGTAATTGATTATATGTATTGTTAAGTCTATAGTTACGTTCTAAATACAGTCATAAATTCATAAAGAAGTATTATATTTGAAATATATTTACTTGAATCTTATATATTTGTGAAAGAATATATGGTAACAATGGATGAGTTTGCAGGTACACTGAAAGATATACAAATGGAAAAAGTCAATTTAATATCACTTTTGCAACTGTAAAGGTAAAATATTCAATTGAAGGAATATATACATATATATCTTATGTAATTAATGGCAAAAACAATTGGAGAAAAATAAAAAATTTAATTTCCTTTTTGTAGGGTGCAGTGTTATGGGTAAACAGAAAAGAGTTAGCTTCACAAAGACTCCAAGAGGGCCAAAGAAAGTGCGGTTAGAAATGGTCCATACAGATGTTTGGGGACCATCTCCAGTTTCATCACTTCGAAGATCCAGGTTCTATGCCACCTTCATTGATGACTTCAGCAGGAAGGTATGGGTTTACTTCTTGAAACATAAATCAGACGTGTTTACAAATTTCAAGAGGTGGAAAGCTGAAGTTGAGAATCAGACTGGATTAAAGATCAAATACTTGAGGTCTGACAATGGGGGAGAATATGACAAGTTAGAATTTAAAGCATTTTATGCTGCTGAGGGAATCAGATTGATGAGGACAGTTCCCGGGAAGGCAAGACAGAATGAAGTTGCTGAAAGGATGAACAGAACATTGAACGAGCGTGCAAGGAGCATGAGGATACACTGTGGGTTGCCCAAGATGTTCTGGGCAGATGCTGTGAGCACAACTGCATACTTGATCAATAGGGGACCATAAGTTCCCTTGGGGTTCAAGATTCCAGAGGAAGTGTGGACATGAAAGGAACTCAAGTACTCACACTTGAGAACTTTTGGTTGCACTGCTTATGTTCATGTTGATCCAGAGAAGAGGGACAAGCTTGATGCTGAGGCTGTAAAATGTTACTTTATAGGCTATGGTTCTGACATGTTTGGTTACAGGTTTTGGGATGACAAGAATAAAAAGATTCTGAGACATTGTGATGTGACATTTGATGAGTCTGTTCTATACAAGGACATAGAGCAGAAGGTTGCAGAGACTACGAAGCAAATGGGAGTTGAAATTGAGTTGCGAAAGAGTACACCCAGAGATGTTGCACCAGAAACTCAACCAACTCCAGACACTGTTGCTGAAGAGCCTGAGGTGGAGTAAGTGACACCTGAGCAGGTATTGAGGTGATCATCGAGAACCATCAGAGCACCAGATAGGTATTCACCTTCATTACATTATCTGTTGTTGACTGATGAAGGGGAACTAGAATCTTTTGATGAAGCCCTACAGGTGGAGGATTCAATCAAGTGGAAGCAAGCCATGGATGATGAGATGAGCTCACTTGAGAAGAACAACACTTGGGTGTTGACTGAGTTGCCTGCAGGGAAAAGAGCTTTGTTGAACAAGTGGGTGTTCAGAATCAAAGCTGAACCAGATGGCAAAAGAAGGTTCAAGGCTCGGTTAGTGGTTAAAGGATATTCTCAAAGGAAAGGTATTGATTATGTTGAAATATTTTCTCCTGTTGTGAAGTTAACTTCTATCCAAATTCTGTTGAGCATTGTTGCATCGGAGAATTTGCATCTTGAGCAAATGGATGTAAAAACAGCGTTTTTACATGGCGATCTGGACAAAGAGATCTATATGCAGCAACCAGAAGGATTTGTTGTTCATGGCAAGGAACACATGGTGTGCAAGCTTAATAGGAGCTTGTATAGACTGAAGCAGGCACCAAGGCAGTGGTACAAGAAGTTTGACTCCTTCATGACTAAGAGTGGCTTTTACAAGGCTGAAAAGGATCAGTGTTGTTACTTCAAGAAGTACACTAATTCTTATGTCTTTCTACTCTTGTATGTGGATGATATGTTGATCGCAGGATCCAGTATGAGGGAGATCAACAATCTGAAGGTAGGGTTGTCTTCAGCATTTGAGATGAAGGATTTGGGTGCAGCGAAGCAGATTCTGGGGATGAATGATTTGGGTGCAGCGAAGCAGATTCTAGGGACGAAGATTTCTCGGGATAGATCTGCTGGCACTTTAAATCTATCCCAGGAGCAGTACATTGAGAAAGTGTTGGCCACATTTAGGATGACTGATGCTAAACCCAGGACTACTCCATTGGCAAACCAATTAAAATTTTCAAAGGAGCAGTCACCCAAGACAGCTGAGGTACGTGAGCATATGTCACTTGTTCCATATGCTTCAACAGTTGGAAGTTTAATGTATGCTAGGGTCTGCACCAGACCTGATATAGCACATGCAGTGGGAGTTGTTAGCAGGTACATGGCGAATCCAGGGAAAGAGCATTGGGAAGCTGTGAAGTGGCTTCTAAGATATATGAGAGGTACATCCAGTACTTCACTTTGTTTTGGGAAAAACAAAGTTATTCTACAGGGCTTTGTGGATGCTGATCTTGGTGGTGACGTGGACTCGAGCAAGAGCACATCTGGTTACGTTTACACTATAGGTGGTACAACAGTGAGCTGGATGTCCAAGCTTCAGAAGTGCGTTGCTCTTTCATCTACTGAGGCTGAGTATGTGGCAATAGTTGAAGCTGGGAAGGAGATGATATGGTTGGCAGATTATCCAGAAGAGTTGGGTAAGAAACAGAGCGAGAAGATTCTTTACTCAGATAGCCAGAGTGCCATACAGTTGTTGAAGAACCCAGTCTATCATTCTAAGGCAAAGCACATTAGGAGACGCTATCATTTCATTCGCAGGGCAGTGGAGGAAGAAGATATGTGCTTGGAGAAGATAGAGGGTGCAAAGAATCCAGCAGACATGTTGACTAAATATGTTAATGTTGGAAAACTGGGGTTGTGCAAAACCTCAGTTGGCCTTCTGTAGTAGTTTCTACAGATGTTGCGGTGCGGTGAAAATATTGATGATGTTGGGATTCAATTCTTTGAATACAATCTTTTGGATGACTGATCAGTCTCCAAGTAGGAGAATTGTTAGGTTGTGGAGCCTGATGGGTTAAGTTTACTAGATGGCTAAGGGAACCCTAATGGTGCCCTAGTGGGTCGTGGCCCGTTAAAGGCCCGTGAGCATGACTCTGAACCCTACTCATCCCTAGATGACTATAAATAGGGGTAGATAGGGAAAGATAAAAAATGTGATTTTCTCTACAACTGTATATATCTGAAATCATCAATAAAATACCTAGCCGCCGTGGAGTTTACCATCCCGATGTTATTTTCTCCCCTATTCATTGTGTTCTTTATCTAGATATAGTGTATGAATTTTGCTATCCTAACAAATTTATACTTTCAATTGATGCAGTGACTTGATAGTCACATTTTTGTTTATTATCAAATTGCAGCCTGAAGTTTGCGAGATTACTTGCCCAAATAATTTGTTTGAGAATGCAATCTCTTGGTAATTCTATTAAACGAATTCGTTTAGATAATGATGGTGAATTTTCTTGAAATATATTTCATTCTTATTGCAAAATAATTGTCGAACATTCATGAGTTCATATTCACGCGCAAAATGATCTAGTTAAATCATTTAATTTACATGTTGAAACACTTGTGCATTAAGGCCATAAAGTTATCATAAAGTTTTTCCATTACAATTGGCTTTTAACCTAATATTTCTTATTTGAGAATTTTTGAATGTTACGTATATGTTTCAATTCAACTAGCTCTATGGACAAAGATTTTGATTTTGAAATTAAAATATTATGTTTGAAAACTTTTAGCTTTATTTCTTTTGTGAGAAATAATAAGTCACGATTGACAACTTATATTATAAATCTCAAAAGTGAAGTTATTAAAATTTATGATCCTTGAAGAGGTCATATTGTGTAAATACTTTTGTCCATGATTGTGATAATAGATTTTAATATATTTATATGGCCAGGATGGATTTGGCTATTATATAAGCAATTATTGAGAAAAAGATTAAGTGTCAAAATATTAATAACCACTTGGAGTGAAAAAAGACAATGACCATTGGAAAATATATTATTATATTATGTTTGATATGTTATCCAATATTATTTATTTGATATTTTATTATCTATGTAATATTTATATATTTATATTGATAGATATTTGTGATTTATCATGAGAAGTGATAATCTTTTAAACGAGTATTTTATCTTTAACATTTTAATATTATTCCCACCTGAAGTGGGTCAAAGTGGATAATATCATTGAATTATTTATGACTTCCCGTTTATTATAATTTATTATAAGGTATCTTGAACCTTTGATGATGAAATATTTTACAACAGGATTTGCCGGTGCTATTTTGATGGGAATTTGTATCCCAAATTAGGGGAAGAAAGTAAATGACATAAAATAAAACTTGTGTGGAAAATATTTTTGAGGCATTTAGATCCACGCACAAGTGTGAATGATTTGAAAGTTCAAATATAATTTATTTGTAGCAAATTATAAATTAACTACCAGATTTTTTTGTTGACTTCGGAAGAGTCACTAAATTGCATATTTGGACTATAGATGTTCCTATACGAATAGAAGTCCCTGAAGGACAAAACGTAATTCATATAGTTGTTGAATCAAAAATACACCAGGAGAGTGGACGACCCCTTGGTGCTAAAGATAAAAATCTTTGAAAGAAAAGAATATTAAATGATCCAAAAGATCATATTGAAGAAATTGAAAAAAGAAAAACCAAGGGACAACTAATGAAAAGATTCTGGTTACAAATGATGAAGAAAATTTAAAAATCTCTATCAATTTTACCACTTATGATAAAAGTTGGGATTAAAAAGAAATATTTGATAATACTTTTGCATATAATATAGTTCTTGATGTTTTCAAGGATAATGAGGATCTGGATCTTTCATTAGTTGAAGAATATCAACATAGAATTTATTGGTCTCAATAGAAAGATGTGATTCAATCAGAGTTAAATTCACTTACAAAGTGAAAAGTTTTTGGTATGTAGTCCAAACCCAAATAATATGAAACATGTTGGTTATAAATGGATGTTTTATGTGAAAACAAAATGTGAATAGTGAAGTCATAAGACAAGTACGACTTGTACACAAGGCTTTTAGCAAAAACCAGGTATTGGTTACTATCATATTTATTCACCCATTATTGATGTTATTACACTCTAATATGTTACAAGTTTGGCAATTCATCAGAAAGTAGACATGCGTCTAATGGATATTGTTACAACTTATCTATATAGCCTTAAAAATGAATTTTATATGAAAATCCCTAGAGGATTAAAGTCTTATAATGGCTCTTGTAAAAATTGTTCTATAAAATTATAGAAATTATTATATGGGCTAAAAGAATTTAGACGGTTAAAAGAATCTAGATGCATGTACTACTCTTAGTGAATTTTTATTGAACTTGAAATATAAGATGACCAAATTGTCCATGCATTTTTATTAAGAAATCAGAATTTGATTTTGTGATTCTTATTATATATATATATATATATATATATATATATATATATATATATGAATGATATTAATCTTATTGGAACTCTAAAAGAGTTCGGAAATGCTATAGATTGCTTAAAGCGATAATTTGAAGTTAGAAATTTTGGAAAAATCAAAGTTTTCTATTGGCTACATATAAAGATGGAATCTTTGTTCATCAATCAACATATACAATTAAAGTTCTGAAAAGATTTATCTTGGACAAAGCACATTCATTTAGTATTTCAATGGTTGTGGGATCAATGGAAGTAAATAAAGATACCTTTAGACCTCAAGAAAAATAATGAAGAACTACTTGGTCCTGAAGTACCATATTTGAGAGTTATTGGTGCATTAATGCATATTGAAAATAATAAATGACTTGATATAACATTTGCTATAAATTTATTAGCATGATTTAGTTCTTCGTCAACATGATGACATTGGAATGATATTAAACATGTCCTTTGATACCTCCAAAGAATTGTTGATCTCGAATTATATAAGGTCAATAATTAATTATATTAGAGGGAGTTTTGATTTATCCTCTAGAAGAGATATTCAAACTCCTTTATCTAAAGATAATGTAGCTTGTATAGCTCAATTGAAAGGATGGTATGTCAAAGGAGATAAGATAAAAAAACATTTTACCTAAAGTTTTCTTTAGTCATGAATTTCGAAAGAATAGTAAAATTGATGTGTTTCAAATACATTTGTGTGATAATTTTGCTTATTTATTCACTAAACCTTTTCAAACGCAACCTTTAAAAAATTGAGATATAAAATTGGTTTGCGTAGATTTAAAGATATTGAGAATTCATCTCATCAGGGGGAGAAATTTATGCATAAGAATAGTGTACTTTTTTTCCTTCACTAGATTTTTTTTCCAACACAGGTTTTTATTTAGTAAGGTTTTAACGATACATATTCTTTATGCAATAGACATCCAAAGGGGAGCATTATGAATCTTGAAGATTCATAATAATCAAAGATACATTAAATTTAGTGGATATCCATCAAATGATCATTATTATCCCTTAATGTCAAGATCACTGATGTTATTAAAATATTATTTATTATACAATGGATATTCAAGAGAGAATGTTATAAATATATTTATTATGTGAATATCCATTGAGATATAGTATATCTCTTATCTTTATATTCCTACTTTTCCTATGGTTGTATCCCTACTTTATCTAGAGATTTATCCCTATAAATAGAGAGTTCCGTAGAAGAATTATATACAAGTCTTGTACAAAGAATACATTAATAAAATTACTCTCTATTCTTTTCTCTTCTCTCATCTCTTCTCCTTATTTTAGTAGTTTCATAATATATATATATATATATATTAAGTTTTTCATTTATTATTCAATCAAAATATAGAAAATATTTTTTTAATAAGTATTTTATATCTTTTATTTATGTTAATATATATATATATATATATATATATATATATATATATATATATATTAAAATTAAGTTTTAAATTACAGAGTCTATATTCTTTTATATAGTTTTGATTAAGTCATTATTTTAAAATAAGATTATATTTTTTCTTATGTTTAGTACATTACTGTGTTGTTAAATGTTTTACAGTGAAATTTTATAAAAGTAAGTTAAATATGAATTTTTATAATGCCTGAGTTTATTGGGGATTAACTTGATGGATAGCAATGGGAGGAACATGTTCCACCATACATAAGATCATCCATTGGCATGGACAAAAAGCTACCCAAGATATAAGTAAGGCCCTTTCCTAACCGGTATATAGTTAGAAACTCATATCAGTTAAGACTCATTCGCGAAACATTCAATTATTCTCCCAATAGTTAAAGAAAAGCAAAGAAAAGAAAAGAAAAGATATTGATTGAATGTTTGTTGTATATTGTTCTATTTTCTATTTATAGATAAAAGTATTGAAAAATACTTATTGTTATTAGAGTAAACTATTTTAGTTAGACTTCTTAGATCTCAAAATTTAGCTTTTGCACAACAAAATGTTTTCTTATAGTACCACTAAAAACGTCCCACTACATGCACGTCTGTTAAGTCAAATCTTCAGCTCTTTAATTTTGTCGTAAGTGAACCTTTTTTCACTGTTGGGCACCGTTACAGTAAGGGGTATTTTTTTTTATTTTCCTTAATTTTTTTCTCTCTCTCATTTTTCTTCTTCCTTTCTCTCTCCTCCTTCCTCCTTTCTCTCTTTTCCTTTTTTTCTCTTTTCTCTCTCTCTTCCTTCTTCTTTCTTTCTCTCTTCTTCTTCCTCTTCCTCTTTTCTCTCTTTCTTTCTTCTTGTTTTTGAAGCTAATGTCGAATAACAAGAAGAATTTCTGAAAGTGGGGGTCTTCGATGTCATAGAGAATTCTAATTAGTTTTCTTGATTTCAATGAAATTGTTCATGGGTCTTTTTTATTTTCATGGAATTGTTCACGGGCCTTCTTTATTTTGATGGAATTGTTCACGTGCCTTCTTGATTTTGATAGAATTGTTCACGGATCTTCTTGATTTTGATAGAATTGTTCACAGGTCTTCTTGATTTTGATAGAATTGTTCACGGGTTTTCTTGATTTTGATAGGGTCTTCTTGATTTTGATAGAATTGTTCACGAGTCTTCTTTATTTTGATAGAATTATTCACTGGTCTTTTTTATTTTGATATAATTATTTATGGGTCTTTTTGATTTTGATATAATTATTTATGGGTCTTCTTGATTTTGATATAATTGTTCTTGGGTCTTCTTGATTTCGATATAATTGTTCTTGGGTCTTCTTGATTTCGATATAATTGTTCATGAGTCTTCTTAATTGAAAACGACATTGATGTGTTCTCGGGTTCACTCCTAAGAGTAAAAAATTGAAATTAAAGACGGTCATTTGATAAATAAAAGAAAGGAAATGGCAGTAGTTATTGGAAATAAAAAATAATTGAAATTTAATTTAACAAACTGAGTTTAAAAATAGAAGTTTGAAATCAATTAAAATGAGAGAGAGAAGAGGAAGAAGAAAGAGAGAGAAAGAAGGAAGAGAGAGAACTAGAAAAAAAAGGAAAAAAAGAAAAAAAAGAAAAAAAATTTAAATTATCGAGAGAAAGAAGAAAGAGAGAGAAAAGAGGAAGAAGAAGAGAAAAAAATTTAAGAAAAATGAAAAAAAAAATTCATTTTATTTTGAATAAGTTGGACAAAAATATCCCTAACTAGAACATTGTCAAACAATGAAAAAATATTAATTAACAACAAAATTGAAGACCTGGCGGTTTAACTTAACAAAGTGCATGTAGTGAGACGTTTTGAAACCTGACACTATAAGTAAAAAAATATTTTGAAGTGCAAAAGTTGGATTTTGATATATAAGAAGTGTAACTAAGATAGTTTACCGTTGTTATTATTATTATTTTAAGATTTATTATTTTTTATTTATAGATAAAAGTATAAAAAAGTATTTATTGTTATTATTATTATTTTAAGATTTATTATTTTATATTTATAGATAAAAGTATTCAAAAATATTTATTGTTAGTATTATTATTTTAAGATTTATTATCTTTTATCATTTTCTGATTCATAGATAAAAAGTATTCGCAAAGTATTTATTATTTTTATAAAGATATTTATTTTTGAATTGAAGATTACAAAAAAAATAAAAAGGATTATTCTACCTACTGAGTATTTTATATTCACCCTCTATGTTTTTCACTTTACAAATAGTGAAGATACTGAGTTTGAGGATGATGATTACTGGATAGATGACTTTGAATAAGAGTTTTAGAGTCTTTTTAGTTTGCTTGTCTTGTTAGAATAGACTTCTTATTGTATTAGGAGTTTGAACTTAGTTGGAGATTTGTTATTAAATAAAGTTTAAAATTATGGATGATATTTTTATGGATGGTTTCAAATTAATAGTTTATTTAATTGTTTTACTTAATTGAAAGTAAATTGGTTGACATTCTTTGGAGAAATCTAGGGAATGTAGACGTGTTATGTCTTGAATTTGGAAATTTAGCTCACGAACTAGGCCCGGATTCGGGGCGTGACATAACCAACCCATAATCTTGATTATTCTATATCATAAAATAACTGAACATGCATAATATAACTAAAATCATCAAGATGATACTAATAAATTATTTCATGTTAATGTAACACAAATCGTAATTATGTGCATTATTTTTCCTTTTTCCTTTATTGAAAATTCATTAGTTGATGTAATTATATTCAACAAATGTGAATCATCAAATCTAGATAGAGAATCAAAATTAACAAATTTAGAATTTACAAAAAAAAAAAAAAAGACTGAATTTTTCTGTTTCTAAATTAACAAGAACAACCAAATTTGTCCAAAAAGAAACTAAATTCCATCTAAATCCAAATAATTTTCATTTTCAAAAGATACCATAAAAGTCTTTATTACCGTAACTGTAACTGTTTATTTATTCGCCATAATAGATGTGTATCTTTCACCGTTATTAGATTTTCTATAATATAGACAACCTTTATTCAAACCTCAAATATAATATTTGATGTATTTATTCTTTATCGTTATCCAAATCTCTTCACACAAGAAAAATCAATAAAATTCTTTAATTTAATTTGTTCCATTTTCTTATTTCTTATAAATGTAGACCAAAGCCTGAAACTTCTTTATATTATTTATTTTCTTTCCTCTAACATTACCAGTAAATTTCATATGAGTATTAACACTTTATTTTGCTTTATCTCTCTTCTTCTTGAAAAAAAAAAGAAATTAACTTATTAAAAGTCATTTTCTCTTTTAAACAGTTACAACTTATAATTGTCCATAAATTGATTGAAATATACTACAACAGAGATTAAATACCAAATGCATATCTAACTTTAATGTTTGAATTCTAAGGTAAGATGAAACGTTTTTTATAAATACTTCCTAATATTCTCATTATCATTATACTTTATAAAAGCAAGAATCGATAAAATAAATCATAATTGTTTCTACCTTTCTAAATCATACAAAAAGTATAATTACAAAATTTTAGTTTATGTATTGTTTTAAAGTATGCATGACAAAATTATAATTGAGTGAATAAAAACAATAGAAAATATTCTAAATAAATTTACTGTAGGAAAGAAACATAATAAACAAATTTCTTTATTCTAAAATAATAATACTTATGTAACATAGCTCTTACCATTTTATAAATAATAAAATATAAAATTATTCAAATTATCATTATATATTAAATTTTATGTCATAATTGGTATCAATTTGTATATCTTTTATTTTTTAAACGTATTTTATATAACAAAAAGTTTTAAAAGCTTTATATGTATATATTTTATATATATATATATATAATTACAAAATTTTGATAATATATTATTGTAATTTTATTCAACTTTTTAAATTTTGTTGTCTTTTTCTAAATTATTTTTAAAATATTATGATGGCCTTATTACAATTTAATTTTTTTATTTATAATAGACATTATTAATGTGTTTTGATATCTCTTATTTGTCAATAAGGGTGTGCTTCACTCATGTTGTATGTATATATTCATAAAATGCCAACTCCATAAATATATAATAAATATTTTATACATAAAAATACAATTATAACAAAATAAGTAAAAATATAATATTTGTATCTTTTCTGTTTAAAAACAAAATAATATATATTTTTTAGTTTAACAGGAGTGAAGTGTACCATTATATATATAAGAAAATCACCATATTTCAAAAAATATATATAATAAAAATAATATAATGTATATATATATATATATATCTAAATTCCTTAAAATTTAAAATTCCAAATAGCTAATTTTTTATTTTTTATTTTTTAAAATCATTAGAGATACACATGTATATGTATAACTAAAAGAAAAAATAAAATTTAATGGTAAAACATTAAATATATATGTGTAGCCACTAAATAAAAATTGAAACTGAAAAACTATATACATTTTATATCACACCAAATGCACTGAAACTGTATATATATACTTAGAATATCTTAAATTAAAAATAAAATATAATCAACCTATATATATATATATATATATATATATATATATATATTTAATAACTATAAAGGATTATAAATTTAAATTGTATATTATAATCCTTTATAGTTATTATTTAAATTTATATATATATTATAAATTTATAATCCTTTATAGTTATTAAATATATATATATATATATCGATGTTATATATATAATGACAACTTACAAGAAAATATTGTTCTAATAATAACACAATTTTATATAAAAATAATAGAAAGAAATTTTATAATAAATTAGAAAAAAACAATTTTTTTTTAAAATGTTTGAAACATTTTATTTTTATAACTTTTCAAATTTATGATGTTTGAAAATTAAAAGTAAAATTATAAATTCTTGACAAAAAATATATAACTTAAAAATAATAATATATAATATTCCGCAGCTGGAATATATATACATGATTTTGATGTTATATATATATATATATATATAGTCATTACAGACAAGGAGACGTATATATATATATAGTAAAAAAACAAAAAAAAATGTTATTAAACATTAATTTAACAATAATATATATATATATATATAGTAGGTAAGATGCATAGATTAGATAAAAGAAAAACAGTGAAAAAACAAAAATAATAATATATTTTTATCTCAACAAAAAAAACAAAATTAAATTGGAAAATTATAAAAAAAGTATAGATATGAATAATAAATAAAGAAAGAAAAAAAGAGATTTAAAGAAAAAGAAAAAGAAAAAAGAAAAAAAAAATTTGATAGATTTGTCGGTGGTGTCTTGTCAAAATTTTTGCCTGTTTGGACATTTATATTTTCTGTTTACTTTTCAAATTGTTATGATGGGATATCATAAAACTTCCGTGTCGGTTGCAGCTACCAATCAAAAGTTAGTTGAAAATTTTATTATTAATGAGATACGGAAATATTTTGTCTAAAATAAATTTAATTTTTAAAAATTTAAGTTCTAATATATATATATTAAAAAAATCTATATTTTTTACAATTTAAGTGAAAAATAAAATTATTTTTTATGAATTTTCTCAATATTTTTGAAAAAATTAACTATTTGTATAGTTTAGTGAAGAGAGAGAAAGATTAATCAAGTTATTTTATAATATATATATATATATTTTTTTTGATAAATGGTTTTGCATTAAGATAAAAAATTACACAAATGAATGACTAAAGTCATTTGCGATAATACAACAAAATATCAACTTACAATTATGTGGTGCAGATAAGTGCGTCCTAAAAACTTTTGAAAAGTCCTAAAAACTGTAGATAACAGCAACAAAGAGTAAAAAGAGAAAATAACAGAAATCCTGTCTAAATCTTTTGTCTTCGTTCTACCATTTGTAGTCTCCGTATGCAAGTAAAGAAAGTTCGATTTTGTCCATTTTCTTCAACAATAAATTACTTTATCTTGGGCATATCAAAGATTTAATATTGTACCTAAAAAGAAGATAAAACACGAACAAATGACCCAGATTTAGTCCGAATTTTATAAAAAATTTCTTCTACAAGAAGAAAAATAGACTGATACTTAAATACTAGTATAGAGCTTTGCATGTGAGGTAAAAACATAAAAAAAATTAAAGAAGTAAATAGAAAAACACAACACAAGATTAAAAAACAAAAAAATAAAAGAAACCGACAAAGAAAAATAGAAAAAAAACAGAGACAAAAAAAAAAAAAAACATAAACGCAACAACTTTTGCTTCCGGTCAAGAGAAAATATTAGCCGGAGCTAAGATTATCCCTTGGTCGATGAGAAAGTCGGCTACAATGTATGGGATGTGGAAGAAGAGGAGGAAGAAGGAGGCGTATGGAAGAGGAAAGGGAAAAAGAGTTAGGATTTGAGAATAAAATTTTGGAGAGAGAAAGTGCTAAGAAAGTTACCTTCAATTTATAATATTATCCTTTTGGTAATATTTTATAAATCAATGTCCTAATTTTTTTACTTCAATTTATCAGCATTTCACTTAAAATAATTTAATTTTTTCTTTAATTTAATTAGAATTATACGAATTCTCAAATTTTTTAAAAATTTTATGAGATTCACGTGAAAAGATTTTAATTTTCATAAACAAATGAAATTTTAAAAGTCAAAATTTAGGACCGCTTATTTTCCATCATTAATTGATCACTAACTATTTTGTACGTTCATTAATTGCATATATCAATATATATATATATATATATATATATATATACTTATCATAATATTTCTCTCTCTAGAAAAGGGGTACACAAGATTAAATTAAATGGCAGGTCATTGTTCAGAACTCCAATGGAAGAAATATTTTCAATCTTCACTTTATCTTCTTTCTGGTATTATCTTCTTCCTCTTCTTCTTCACCGCCACAGTACGAACACAAACCGTGGTTCAGACACTGCCTGGATTTTCTGGAATCCTTCCCTTCAAACTCGAAACTGGGTAAATTTCTTTCTCTCTCTCTCTCTCTCTCTCTCTCTCTCTATATATATATATATATATATATATATATTAATATGTATATCTGTGTGGACAATATGGACGTATTATGGATAATTGGCTAATAATTTTACATTCTTTTTGGTTCTAAAAAATTTCTATTTTTTTACTTTTTCTTTTTCCTTTCATGGTGATTGTTAATCCTAAAAATTTAAGATTTTAGTCCGTTTGTTCTTTAACATTTTATTTTGATGTTTTATATTATGTTTTGGTGGTTTAATTTGGTCATTTTGGAGGGGAAAAAAAAAAGAAAATTTTCTAAGCATCATTTTTTGGATAGTTAATATTTAACGTAAATCTTTTTTTTTTCATTCTTTTTTTTGTCCATGATCTAATTTATTTAGAATCTTAAAAATTAAAATAAAATAGAGTAATTAGTGAATTTAGTAATAAATAAATTTATGTTCAACAAATACTTATTTTTACTTTTGAATTCTAAATCTTTTTACCTAAAAAATATAAAAAAGCGTTTCACAAATTTTGTCAATATTTTTTAAAAATTTTAAATTTTTCTTAATTTTAATGGATTAAATGAAGGATAATTGAGTCACTATACATGAAATATATATAAATTTATAGTAGAGAGTTACAACACTCATTCATTCCTGACATATTATCAAAGGGTAAAAAGATATATATGTATATATATTATGTAAAATTACTTTATTACCCTTTCTTTTTATTTAACAAATTATACAAACCCTTGATATTTAAAAAAGGAAAGATTGGAAAATTTGGTCCCAAACCAATTTAAATTTGACAAATTAAGTCCTACATTTATATATAAATGTTTTCTTAACAAAATTAACGTCTTTTTCCAAAAATTTGGTCAAACTTTTTAAAAATTTAACAACTTCTGTGATTCTAACTAATAAAAGAAATAATAATTAAGTAATTTTATATGAATATTTGCAAATTTTGAGTAAAAACTTGTGACAATTATTTATAAAATATTACTAAAAGGATAAAAAGATTTATATATATTATATATATATATATGATTTAATTATTTTTTTAATTTAATCCACCAGGTTATATTTTTAAAAATTTTGACAAAATTCAAAGAATTTTATTTTTTTTAGGTAAAAAAGTTTAAGATTTTAAAATGAAAAAAAGAAAATTTAAGTCTAAACTTTTCAAACATAAATTTGTTTGGAACCAAATTCATCAATTACTTTTTTAAACATTTTGATAAAAAATTTATAAAAATATATTTTATTTTTCTTAAGTAAACGATTTTAAGTGAAAATAAATTTATTTGAAATCAAATTCATCAATTACTTAAATGAAATGAAGTATATAAAATCAAATATACTAAATATAGTCTTATTTTATTTTATTTGTTTCCTTTTTTAAGTCTTAACCCTTTTTAGTTTAAAAAGATAATTTATCTTTTCCTTATGAATTTCATCTATTTTTTTAAACAAAAATTAACAACTTATATGATTTATTAAATAAAATACAAGAATAATTAAATTATTATTTTATATATATATATATATATATATATATATATTACCTCTAGTGAACGTATTGCAACTTCTAATTACTCTAAATTTATAAATATTTTCTGCAACGTGACTTAATTATATTAAAATCATAATTGTTATAGAATTTATCAATTACTCTAAATATAAATAATTTGAATGATCAAATAAAATAAAAATAAAGTTTAGAGATCTAAAAGTGCAATTTGGAATATATATATATATAAAATAGATACATTGGTGTTGGGGATGAATTGGATAAAGATGTGAAGCTATTCTACTACTTTATTGAATCGGAAAATGTTCCGGAGAAAGACCCGATTCTTCTTTGGCTTATCGGAGGACCCGGTTGCTCTGCCTTTTCCGGTCTTGTTTATGAAATAGGTAATTATTTCTAACTTCTTATAAAAATCATGTACAAAATATTTATAAATGTTTTGTTTTTTTTTTGTTTTATGGATAGTAGAATATGTTATATTTTAATTATATGTTATATATTAATTAATTTACCTTTATTTCTCTTTTTTTTTTCTTTTTTTTATTCGATATCCAAAATCACTTTTCTTATGTTATATTTAATAGAGAATGTGAGTTCTATAATAATTTTATTAGACATTGTAACATAAATTTTGTAACGGTAAAAAAATTTAGAGAAATTAATAGAAAAGTAATAAGTGAGAATTGTAATTGGTGAATTTGGTGACATATAAATTTATGTTCGGAATGTTTAGTAATTAATATATATATATATTAACTTTTAAAGTTTCACAAATTTGGTCAAATTCTTTTAAAATTTGTATATGTGGTTTAATGAATAAAATAAAAAGATAATCAAGTTATTTTATATGAAATATATATATTATATATATATAATATATATATATATATATATATATTTTTTGAGAAATATTTTGTGAATGAGTGTCTTAACTTCTTTTTACTTTAAATTTACAAGTGAGTTGATTATATTATTTTTTAATTGACTAAAATTATAAAAATGTTTAAATTTCTAAAAAATATTTTGATGAAATTTGTCAAAAACAATAACATTGTTTTGTGAAGAAAAAAATATTGAAATTTTAAAAATGAAATTTTTTTTTAAGACTTAATTTGCCAAACATAAATTTGTTTAAGGCCAAATTCACTAATTATTTGTAGAAATATATAGTTAATTTTTTTATTTTAATTTTTATAAATGTTTATATTTACAGGTCCATTGAATTTCAATCTCAAAGCATTTGATGGGAGACTATTACCATCCTTTCTTTTGAATCCATATTCATGGACAAAGGTATTAAACTAAATTAAATTACCTTTTTGCTTTATTATATTTAAATAAATAAATAAATAAATAAATAAATAAATATATATATATATATATATATATATATATATATATATATGTGTGTGTGTGTGTGTGTGTGTGTGAATTTGATTATTGAGCTTGTATTTCTCATTTCTCTTTGACTTATAAAGATTTAATAGTGGTAAGTGAGTGATGAATGCTCATATATGCACATAATAAAGCTGTAATAATATTGTTGGCAATATATATAATAAACTACACAATTATATTATCTCTTTTAACCTATTTTACATAATCTTACCGATTTAAAACATATAGTTAAATAATAGACTTTAGCGTTTATTTAATAATAACTAAAAAAATACGAGGATGTGAGAATTCACGTCACAATATATGTAGGGGTACAGAGTGTGGAAGCGTGATAAATTCAACCAAAGATTACGAGAAATTAATAAAAACAGTATAATTGACACCAAGGTTTTTGGTGGAAAAACCCTCCTTAAATAGAGGTAAAAAACTACCGGCGAGAGAGCCAAAAATTCCACTAATATTGACGAGAGTACAAAATATTTTCTCCAAACTAACAAGACAAAATAGCCCGTTACAAATTCTCTACGAGTATAAAAATACTCAACCAAGAAGTAGAGAAAAGAAGAAAATATGAGGGAGAGATTTGGCTATTGAAAATGCTTGAGGATGTGTGTTTTACTACTGGAGGTGTCGTTGGCTTTTATAGTTGAGAATGAGTATCAGTTGTTGAAATGAATGCAGCCAACAATCCACAATTGTTGAATGAGCAGCAGTTTTTGAAAAGGAGAGCAGCCAACAAATCTCCACCTTGATCTCATATTGACCGGAAATACTTTCTCGCCATGATATCCTGTTAACAATGAATGATACCAGCTAAGTCTAAGCAATGATCGAACTTAGTGGCTGGAAGTGGTTTGGTTAACATATCTGCAGAATTTTCAGTTGTATAGATTTTTTCCACAGTAATTTCTCCTGCATCAACAATATCTCGAATAAAGTGGCATTTAATATCAATATGCTTGGTCTTTGAGTGATGCTTGCTATTCTTGGTCAAGTGGACAGCACTCTGACTGTCGCAGAACATAACAAGAATGTTTTGTTGTAAACCAAGTTCAGCAACCAAGCCTCGGAGCCAGATAGCCTCTTTCACTCCTTCAGTAGCAGCAATATATTCTGCTTCAGTGGTGGACAAAGCTGCAACGGCTTGAAGTGAAGAATACCAACTGATAGCAGAGCCGCAGAGTGTAAAGATATAGGCTGAAAGTGATCTTCTCCGATCTAAATCACCACCGTAGTCGGCGTCAACATAACCAACTACGCCTCCTGGATCATACTTTTGTCTATCAAATACTAAACCAATATTAGGAGAACCCTTCAAGTAACGAAGGATCCATTTGACAGATTCCCAATGCTGTTTTCCTGGGTTATGCATGAATCTGCTAACAACACTAACCGCATAAGCCAAATCAGGCCTAGTACATACCATAGCGTACATAAGGCTTCTGACTGCATTAGAATACTGGACATGTGACATGCGCCTTTGTTCCTCTTTTGATTGTGGACACTGATCTGATGACAACTTGAAGTGGGCAGCAAGTGGAGTATTAACAGCTTTGCAATCTCGCATTTCAAATCTGTCAAGCATCTTCATTACATACTTTTTCTGTGATAGAAAAGTTTTCCAGCTTGACGATCTCTGTTAATCTCCATTCCAAGAATCTTCTTGGCAGGACCTAGATCTTTCATATCAAATTCACTGTTGAGCTGCACCTTTAACTTGTCAACAAGAGTTTTATCTCTTGCAGCAATTAACATATCATCAACATATAATAGCAAGTATACTAGTGATCCATCAGATGTTTTTTGAAAATAGACGCAGTTATCATAACTACTTCTAGAATAGCCATGTCCAGTCATGAAGGAATCAAACCTTTTATACCATTGTCTTGGTGACTGCTTCAAACCATAAAGAGATTTCTTCAGACGACATACATGGTTCTCCTTTCTAGGAACAACGAACCCCTCCGGCTGCTGGATATAAATTTCTTCCTCAAGATTACCATGAAGAAAAGCAGTTTTCACATCTAACTGTTCCAGCTCCAAATCATACAAGGCAACTAGAGCAAGTAATACACGAATTGAAGAATGACGAACAACGGGAGAAAATACTTCGTTAAAGTCAATACCTTCCTGTTGATCAAAACCTCTTACTACAAATCTTGCTTTGTACCTTGCATTTTCAACACGGGGATGCCTTCTTTTCTCTTAAAAATCCATTTGCAACTAATGACTCGCTTGCCTTCCGGTAACATCACCAAATCCCATGTTTCATTTTTGAGAAGACTCTCGCTTCTTCTTGCATAGCAGCAATCCACTTTGCTGAGTCGTCACTAGAGATAGCTTCAGAATAATTCTTGGGTTCACCATCTTCACCCATCTCTTGTGCAACAGTCAATGCATAAGCAATGTTGGCAGATTCTGTGATTAGTCTTTGAGTCGGTTTTCTTGGCCTTTGTTGTGGAAGTTCTTGAGCCATAGACCACGGTTGTGGTAAACCTCGACGTTGAGGTGGATGTTGTTGTGGACTCATTTGTTCAGTAGTGACTTCATCTTCTTGAGTGGTGGAAGAATTAGGGATATTTGCTTCCAGAATGGGAGCTTCAGTCTCAAACTCCACCTTCTCTCGAACATCCTCCTGATCACCTGTATCAGTGGAGGGAACAACAATATCTTTTCCAGAAGATAGCATAATTTTCATTAAAGGTTACATTCCGACTATGAAATATTTTGCGAGATTCAGGGTCATACAAACGATAGCCTTTAACCCCTAGGCCATAACCTAAGAAAATGCATTTCTTAGCACGAGGTTCCAATTTTCCCTCGTTCACATGAGAATAAGCAGGGCAACCAAATATTCTAAAATTAGAATAATCAACAGGGTTACCTGACCAAACTTCTTCTGGAATTTTGCAGTCGAGTGATCGATTTGGTGAGCGGTTTATCAAGTAGCATGATGTTGAAGCTGTCCGCCCAAAATTCTTTTTCCAGAGTAGAATGGGAGAGCATACAACGAAGTTTCTCCAAGATAGTTCTGTTCATCCTTTCAGCAACTCCATTTTGTTGTGGAGTTCCTGGAACGGTGAAATGTGTGGCGATACCTTCTTTCTTGCAGAAATCATTAAACTCATGAGAATAAAACTCGAGGTCATTGTCTGTCCTTAGCCTCTTGATCTTCTTGCCAGTCTGGTTCTCAATTAATAATTTCCACTCTTTAAAGGTGGAAAAAGCTTCATTCTTTTGCTTGAGAAAATATACCCAGAGTTTACGTGAAAAATCATCAATAAATGTCAGCATATAATGACATTTACCTCTGGAGGGAATTCTCGATGGACCCCAAAGATCTGAATGGATGTAATCCAAGGTACCTTTGGTCCTGTGAATGACTTTTGAAAAGCTAACCTTTCTCTGCTTACCAAAAATGCAATGCTCGCAGAAATCGACCTTACCGGTACAATGGTTGTCAAGATAGCCTTTCCTTTTGAGAATTTAGATTCCCTTTTCACTCATGTGGCCCAACCTCAAATGCCACAACTTCGTGTTGTCTTTGTTGGATGAGGCGACGGCTGCAGAACCTGTAACAGTTGAACCCTGCAGCAAATACAAACTACCAGATCGAACTGCCTTTAGTAACACAAGAGCTCCTTTGGACACTTTTAAAACTCCACCTTCAGCTGAGTATCTACACCCTTGAGATTCAAGAGTGCCTAGGGCAATGAGATTCCATTTCAAATCAGGGACATGTCTGACACCGGTCAAAGTTCTAACGACTCCATCATGTGTCTTGATTTTGATTGTGCCTTTGCCGATAACTTTGCATTGAGCATCGTTGCCCATTAAGACAAGACCACCATTAAAAGATTCATAAGTGATAAACCAGTCTCTATTAGGAGACTTATGAAATGTACAACCAGAATCAAGAACCCACTCATTTTTTGACGTTTGTTCAGTACCAGAAGCAATAAAACACTCTCCATCAGATTCGGTTTCTACAAAACTAGCTTCGGCAGATTTTTCGGGTTGCTTACCCTTATCTTCTCTGTTTTGCTTATTTTTCAATTTATAGCACTTAGAGATTTCATGATTTTTTTTCTTGCAATAACGGCAATACTTAGAGTTTTTACCTCTAGATTTGGATCTGGATCGGTTTTTACCGCTAGCACCTACTTCGTGGTTTCTCCCTCAAACTACTAGTCCCTCACCCGAACTTTCAGAATGAATTTAGGTATCAAATTTTTCTTTGGACAGTAGGTTAGACTTGACATCATCAAAGCTCAAGGTAACATTATTACCATATAGCATAATTTCTTTGAAATGTTTATATGAGGGTGGCAAAGAAACAATAAGTAGTACGGCTTTATCCTCATCATCAACTTTGACATTCAAATTTTCCAAATCAATTATGATGGAATTAAATTCACCAAGATGAGATTGAATGGGAGTACCTTCAGACATACGGAGTGTGAAAAGTCGCTCCTTTAACCGAAGTTTATTTGCAAGACTTTTGGTCATGTACAGAGACTCCAATTTACTCCATATGCCGGCTGCAGTTTTCTCATTGATGACTTCACGTAGCACCTCATGGGACAAACATAATTGGATTGTGGATAACGCCTTTTCATCTATCTCTTCCCACTGCTCCTCCGTTGTAGTGGCTGGCTTCGCTGATTTGCCGGACATAACCTTCTTTAGGCCATTTTGGGTAAGAACAGCCAGCATCTGGACTCGCCAGATAGCAAAACTAATTTTACCATCAAATTTATCAATATCGAACTTCGTCGACATTTTTAATAAAAAATCCCAGTTGAATTATCGTGGCTCTGATACCAATTTGTAGGGTTGCTGAGTGTGGAAGCGTTATAAATTCAACCAAAGATTACGAGAAATTAATAAAAACAGTAAAATTGACACCAAGGTTTTAGGTGGAAAAACCCTCCTTAAATAGAGGTAAAAAACCACCGGCGAAAGAGCAAAAAATTCCACTAATATTGACGATAGTACAAAATATTTTTTCCAGACTAACAAGACAAAATAGCCCGTTACAAATTCTCTACGAGTATAGAAATACTCAACCAAGAAGTAGAGAAAAGAAGAAAATATGAGGGAGAGATTTGGCTATTAAAAATGCTTGAGGATGTGTGTTTTACTACTGGAGGTGTCGTTGGCTTTTATAGTTGAGAATGGGCAGCAGTTGTTGAAATGAATGCAGCCAACAATCCACAATTGTTGAATGAGCATCAGTTGTTGAAAAGGAGAGCAGCCAACAATATATATATATTGAAAAAATATGTAAAAATTAAAGAATTAAATTGATTAATTATCCTCTATGTGTGTATATATATCATTGCCTTTAATTTGCTTACACAATTCAGAAGAAATCTCTCATTCTATATATATATATATATATATGTATGTATGTATATGTATATCAGGTTGCAAGCATTATATTTTTGGATGCACCAGTAGGAAGTGGATTTTCCTATGCAACAACTCCAGAAGGATACAATACCTCAGACACTCAAACAGTAGATCATATCTATTCTTTTCTTCAACAGGTAACCTTTGAACATTTTTCTTTTATTTTTTCTTTTCTTTAAACAAAAAAAAGATCATCGTAATAAAGAAAATTTAGAACAAAATTGAGGGAATTTAAAAATATTCTAATTCTAAAATAAAACAAAATGCAGTGGTTTTTGAAGCATCCGAAATTCATGAAGAATCGTTTTTACATTGCCGGAGATTCATATGCTGGCAAATGGGTTCCGATGATAGCTTGGAAAATATCAGAAGGTTAATTAAATTCCTTTTTGTGTTTTCAATTTATTCTTTGCAGATAAATGCTAATTCTTTTGGAATTTTGAACAGAAAATAATGAAGAAATTCAACCCAAAATGTCTCTTGAGGTAAAAACTTATTTGACGAAAGTTTTAAATTATTCAGTTTTTAATTAATTAAAATCGTATAAACTGACGAAATTCATAAAAAAAGAAAAAGACTTTAATTTTCATAAACAAAAATATTTAGGATTTTAAAAAGTGAAAAAAAAACTATAATAGAGTATACATATGACATGCTAAAAAATTGAAAAATATTCCAAGGACTAATTTTTAAAATAAAAAAATAAATAAAGAATTAATTTATTTAAATTAAAGAGTTTGGATGAACTTGAAAAAAATAAATTACAAATTGTAATTACTGAAATTAAAAAAATTTCAGAATTCATTTATTTGATTTTAAAAAATAATATTTTTGAATTTGTTTGATTTTAACTTTTGTTTTTTGAAATTGTTATGAAGGGTTACATAATTGGTAACCCTCTAACAGATTCAAATATTGATACCAATTCAAGGCTGGAATTTGCTCATCGATTGGCTCTTTTATCCGACAAATATTTCCAGGTTATATATATATATATATATATATATATATATATATATATATATATATTAGTTTTATTTTAAAAAATTTCAATATTTGATTAATGGAAAATATTTTAGATGGCAAAGGATCATTGTGGTGGAAATTATGTGAATCCAAATCAAGAAAATGCTGCTTGTCGTCTTGCTGTAAGACAATACCAAGAGGTAACAAATTAAAAATTTTAGGGTGTATTTAGACATTTTATTAAAAATGAAATTTATAATTTATATATTGTTTATGGGGAAAAAAATGAAGATAAATAATTATTTAAATAATATTTTATTTTCTTTAAGAATAATAATAGTAATATAATTATTAGAATTTTTTTTTTATTCTTACATGCAGTGTACAGACAACTTATATCCAAAGCAGGTTTTGGAACCTGCCTGCGAATCTAAGTCCGAGAAAACAATAAGGATAATGCAATCCGGAAATCAAGTATTCCAATGTCGGGTAAATATCTCCACACATAAATAATTTTAAAATAAGTTTAAGAGTAATGGTTAATGTGATTTCAAATAAATTTATATTTAATAAATTTAAATTTAATTTTTTAAAATTTTTTAAGTAAAAAAAAAGGTTTTTTTTTTCCACAAATTTTGTCAATTTAATTTTTTAAACATTTAATTTTTTTTTTGTGGTGAAGTGAATAAAATGAAAGGATAATTAAGTTATTTTACATGAAAAATATATTATTTATGTAATATTTTGTAAATGAATGAAGTAATCTTTCTATACATTAAATTTATAAATATTTCATATTGAGTGACTCAATTATTTTTTATTTAATAGATTAAAATAATAAAAATGTTTAAATTTTAAAAAGAATTTACGAAATTTTTGAAAAATGATCTTATTTTTTTTTAAATGAAAAAATTTTAAATTATAAATATTTAATTTATTAAATATAAATTTGTTTGTAATTAAATTTACGAAAATATTTAAATTAATAAAGTATTCATAACCCAAAATGTGACATTGTTTTTAAGTTTTTTTTAGGATGATTTTTACGTTCTATCTTATTTGTGGGCAAATGATCCAACGGTTCAAGATGCTCTTCATATTCGAAAAGTAAGTAAAATCTCTAATTTTAAATTTATTTGTATTCATTTCCTTCGAATATTTTGATGGATTTTACTCGTATTTTTATTATATTGATCATTGTTTTTCTTTTATTTTTATATTAAGTTAATTTATATGATTTAATTTGATTATTAATAGGTTATTTATTTATTTTTTAAAAAATAATACAAAAATAGAAGTATGTTTGTAACTTGTGCTCTTAATTTTCTAACATTATAAGAATATTGAAACACATAAATTCTTACTCTCCTTTTTTTTCTTCAATTATGGTTGCATAAATTTTATTATGAAATAATTGTAGAATGTTGAAAGTCAAAAATTTGACATGATGAACAAAAATATGATTGTGCACCATTTTAATTCACTTCGTTTGCTATATCATTCTAGGCCAATGATAACAAGTTAGGAGTATTTTAAATCCTTAACTTTACCATTTTGTGAGAAGTGCACTCAAAATTTGAATGATATGTAAGATCGAAAGTTGTACATTTAGTTGTGAACGTTACGTAATAGTTAAAATGATGTATTTCTCCAAGTAAAAATTAGACATTACGGGCACAGTTCAAAATTTAAATTAGTCGGAGTTATGAAAGCTCTAAATAACATATGATTTAATAAATAAATAAATAAATAAATAAATAAATAAATAAAATATTAGGACTATTTTGAGAGACAGAAACACTATTTGTTAATTTATAGATATTAGTTAGAGTAATTGGTGAATTTGGTCAAAGCAAATTTATGTTTAATAAGTTGAGTCCTAGTTTTTATTTTATTTTACTTTTAGTGTTCAAAATTTTTCTATTTTAGAAAAATGAAGTCTTCACCAATTTTGTCGATTTTTTTTAAATGAATGATTTGTGTGGTTTACTAAATAAAAATAAAGGAAAATCAAGTTATTTTACATAAAATATATTTATATATATATTTTTTAACATTTTGATAATATTTTGTGAATAAGTGTTATAACTCTCTTTACTCTAAATTTACAAAACATTTATGAAATTATTATATTTTATATTTAAATAATAAATCTATTCTCAAATAGGCGTAACTCAGTTAGTGATATCCTCACTTATGATTTGGAAAGATCATAAGTTGAAGACATCTTAGAGACAAAGTGTATCTAATTTTCAAATAAAAAATAATTATAAGTCTAACTCTATCTTTAATAGCAAGATAATGATTAGTTATTTTAATTTAGCAGTGAAGCTGTATTTTCTTTGCTAATGGTCTTGATTTATTTATTTTTATTATTTGAGTTATTTTTATTATGATCTTTTAAAGTTGTAAGTAAAACTGCTATCAATTGAGTTACCCATAATTAATGGCAGTGGTCAATTAGTATATTTTTCTTTGAAAAAGAAATATTACTTCCTATGAATTCACCTTTCCTCTATGATATTCTTTTATTCTTGAACTCATATTTATCTCTATTGGAAATAAGAATAAGGGATAATGCTTAATAAGAAAAAGATGAATTTAATTGATGAAAAAATGAAACACAAGTAAGACTTATTTATAGTCTAACAAAATCAATAATTAGGATACTCATGTAAGTAGTACACATAACATTATCTTATTACTCTTATTAACAAGCTATTAAACAATTAAACATTAATTATTATACGAATTTTTGTTAAACCACATGTTATTTAGATTCATCACGACTCCTACTTATCTAAATTCGGTCAGGGTTGCGCCCGCAAAATCCAATTCTTACATGAGGGAAAATCTTGTCCTGATTATTACATGGCGCTTACAGTAAGTGTCGATCCCTCGACCTTGGCGTAACATTTACAATACATTTTCTCATTATGTCAAACTAAGTGTTTATTAACTACCATAACTAACTCATCCAGTAATGTAGAAATATTACAAATTACAATTGTGATAGAAATATCACCAAACTAATCTTTTAAGTTCACTAGAACTCATTCTAACTTATTTTGGTGAGTTCTAGTATGATATGGTATTAGGTGTAAGAGTTAGATATAAGTGTGAATAGTATGTACAACAATATAATCATTCTTATTCTTCTCTTTTGGGTATTTATATCAAGAATTACAATTTTTACTTCATCCAATGTTGGAAGGATTTTTTCTCTTGCTCTTTAGTGTGATTAATCAAAGAGGTTTAGGTTTTCTATAGAGGTTTATGTAATTAACAAAATTGATGATCTCTCTCATGTTTAGTTTTGTATTTATTTTTTATTGATATTTAATAATGAAACCTTTGGAGTTTGACTAATGGGGTTTTCCCTCAATAGTTTTATTGTATTTATTTGTATATTGTTCTAAAAAATATAAAGTTTTATATTTTTTATTTTTCTGGTTATATTATTATTTATTATCTAATCTTGGTAAAAGTTAACAAGTAAAACTTTTAATATGTTATATATTTAATCAATTAGGGCACAATCAAAGAGTGGAAAAGATGCGACAGAAATGTACCTTATGTAATAAATAGAGAAAGCGTGGTTTATTATCATAAACTTCTCAGCAAGAAACAATATCAAGCGTTGGCATATAGGTATATCTATTCATATATATATATATATATATATATATATATATATTATATATATTGTGTTATTACTTTAATTTAATGAATTGTGATGAACAATTATCATGTCTATATATGTTTGCATATAGATATATGTATATATGAATGAGTTGTAGATTTGAACTGTATAAAGTAATGTTTTTATTCTTTTTGACAACTTCGATCATTAATTATTTATTAGATGTATAGATGTATAGATGTAATTGTGTTATATCTCTTTTTTGTTTTTGTTTTTTTAAACAATAATAACATTAAAAATGAATAAAATTTTATTAATTTGAATAAAAGAACTTACTTACATTTGCAACAAATGAATTTATTTTTTTTAAGAATATATATATATATATATATATATATATATATATATATATATATATATATATATATTAAGGATTTATAAACACACACATGTTGTCTTACATGTGTGTGTAGATGATGATAACTAATCTAGTCTTATATATACATATATTTGTGTGTGTGTGTGTGGATGATGGATCTTAATGTTGTGTTATATATATATGTATATATATGTGGATGATGGTTCTTAATGTTGTCTTATATATATGTATATATATGTGGATGATGATAATTAATGTTGTCTTATATGTGTATATATATATGGATGATGATTAATGTTGTCTTATATATGTGGATATATATATATATGTGTGTGTGTGTGTGTGTGGATGATGGATCTTAATGTTGTGTTATATATATGTAAATATATGTGGATGATGGTTCTTAATGTTGTCTTATATATATATATATGTGTGTGTGTGTGTGGTTGATGATAATTAATGTTGTCTTATATGTGTATATATATATTGATGATGATAACTAATGTTGTCTTTTATATATATATATATATATATGTGTGTGTGTGTGTGTGTGCGTGTGTGTGTGTGGATGATGATGATATATTTCCTCCTCCTGACACAGTGGTGACCATGATTTGATAGTTCCATACATTGGAACAATGGAATGGATAAGAAACCTTAATCTAACTCTTGTTGATGATTGGAGGCCATGGATTGTTGATTCTCAAATTGCTGGGTACCTTCTTTCCTTCCCTTTCTTTTCCTTTCCTTTCATTTTTCTTTAATTTGTTTTGATTCGTAGTTTAGTTGAAATATATATATATATATATATAGAGAGAGAGAGAGAGAGAGAGAAGATAAGTTATTTTAACACCTAGTGTAATACTCATCTTATATTACATTACAAGTATATAAATATAAAATATGAAATACAGATAAAGGTTTAATACTTATTATTAATTTGAATATATTTTTTCAGTGAAAATAATGACAAGTAATTGATTATATGTATTGTTAAGTACGTTCTAATATTAAGAATTTATTTGTAAAGAAGTATTATATTTGAAATATATTTACCTCAAATGAATCTTATATATTTGTGAAAGAATAAATGCTAACAATGGATGAGTTTGCAGGTACACTGAAAGATATACAAATGGAAAAAGTCAATTTAATATCACTTTTGCAACTGTAAAGGTAAAATATTCAATTGAACGAATATATATATATACATATATATATATCTTATGTAATTAATGGCAACACAATTGGAGAAAAATAAAAATTTTTAATTTCCTTTTTGTAGGGTGCAGGTCACACAGCTCCAGAATATAAGGGTAAAGAATGTTTTGCAATGGTGAAGAGATTTTTATCATATGATCCACTTTAAATAAATTAGTTTTGTCTGATTTTTCATTCAAAATTTATATATATACATATTAGTTTTCAACAATTCAGATTTTCAGCTTATGGTACATTATTTCAAAAGAATTTGAATGGTTAAATGGTGACCAAATTAAAATTTATGACTTATGAATTTGAAGTCATAGATGTCTAGTTTGTGATGAATAAAAAATCAGAATATTTGGAGTCTTTTAGAAAAAGTTATGACAGTTTTTGTAATGAATAGTTATCAATTTTTTTTTAAATTTTATTATTAATTTGAATAATGTAATTTGAAGAGTCTAATATGTGACTTTAAATAATAACGAGTAATAAGGTGTAATTATAGGTGTAATATGGGTGGTAAATAAATTCTCTTGTATTTTCAATAAATGTTTTTAATAAAACTATAAATTACATGTACCAAATTATATTTATAAATATTTAATTTAGAGGATCCTATTTTTATAGATATGCTGATTTGATTTGTCATAAGCTCGAAAATTTTTTTGGACTTAATATCGATAATATATTTATATTTAAATTTTTCCGAGAGGTGTTTGGGTTTGATCTCAATATGGATTTAATTTTTTAGGATCGTTGTTTTGATTTCGATCGTTTAAACAATTATGAATTTTTTTCGAGAGCTTATGAATTTTTCTTCAAAGCTCTTTGAATTCCTTGAAATGGACGTTGATGAGAGGAAGAACCAAAACACAGAGCTTTACTATTCTTCACATATCTCTCAACTTCAGAACTTCTACATATTAGTTTCTCTCCTTTCTGTCAACTTTTCCATGAGAAAATTTGCCCTCTATTTATTGATGATGAAAGTGACAATTAATGATTGTAGGTTGTCACGTGTTACTCACTTGAGATGTAAATCTCTTCATATCTTAATATATATATATATATATATATATTAAAATATATAAATAAATTTATTTATATATTTAATTTAATGTAAATAAATTTTTATTATCTACAAATTGCCTCTTTAGATTTTGTTATAGAGGTTAAAGATTTTGTATTCCGGAATATGTTTTTTTTTTTAAAAAATTCAGAATAAGAGATAAAAAAAAAAAACAATAGAGGTATAGAAATCACCAAAAATTATAATTTTGTCCCAAGATAATTCTAACCACACTGAAGCTTAAAATAACAATTTCACCTTCCAAAATGAAGCCCCGACGTCAAGAATAAATTACAAAAATTTTATTTAAATCGAACCACGTTTGACTCTTGATCGAAGCTACACACAAGAACTGCACACCTCTTAATTTTTCTGCTCACCTCTTTTCTTTTTGTTATTCAACAAGATAGAACTAAAGAAAAAATTGCCCTAACCCAAGAACCAAAATAAACTAAAATAAAAAACATTAAAAAATTTACAATAAAAGCTCACATAAAATAATAATATCAAAACAATACAAAAATTATATTGCAACTTAGGCTAGATCCACAACAATCTCTCCTCTAGCATAACACAGGGAAGACGAGCACGCTTCAACGATCGCTTGAAGCTCATTCCCGCAAGCTTACCAAATTTCAAGCTTGATTTCAAGAACCACCTTTATCAATTTGTCCTTTTTTACAATTCCAACACATATTATGTAATGTTTTTTACTTTCCTCTAGAATTATTTCCCTTATCAACAAACTTAATAAAAAAATTATTTGGGGATCTAGAGGAAAATTCACCTAATTAAGTTGACAAATGATTCCCTTGCCTACATACTATTTTCCATTTCCATAATAATTTTGTTCATTTTTTCTTATATTATTATTATTATTAGACTTTTAATATATTTCATAACTATTTCTGACTCTATTTTGATGTACTACATTATTATTATTATTTGAATTTTTTGAACTTTTTTATTAAATTAGGTTGAAATTTTATGGTTAATACTTTATTTTAATCTTGGATGGTTTTGTGATTCTATGAATTGTGTTAATTTTATCACGAATTTTAATTTAAACTTGAATTGCTTAATTGTTCTTTTTTGAAATATCTTTTTTTTATTTAATTGAATTTTAATGGCTTGGTTAATAGGAATACGAATTCGGTTTTATTGTGAGTATTCAATTGCTGTGATTTGGTTTGTTTGTTTATTATAATAGAAATAACTTTGAAGGATTTAATGATTATTCCATGATTATTATTATTATTATTATTTATAAAAATCATATAAAAGTTTTAGCAAAACAAATTTAGTCAATTCTGAATATAATATAAAAGAATGAGTTATATTTATTGTTCTATGCAATCATTCTTTCTTAATGATTGTCAATTTCTTTATTCACATCTACAAGTAAAAAAAAAAATTATCTATTTATTCATGTAACTACCACCACTACTAGGAGAGGGAGGGGGAAGAAGAAAAGATTATGCATAATTGACTTGAAATTGACCACGAAGAGGAGGAGGAGAAGGTTCTAGATAATTGACATGAAAATGAGGGAGAGGAGGATGAAAAGAATATTCAAGAAGAGGAAGAAAAGGTTCTTCATAATTGAATGGAAATTGACCGAGAAAAGGAGAAGGAGGAGGAGAAGGTGCTTGACAATTGCCCTAAATTGACCAAAAGGAGAAGGTTCTGGATAATTGACTTGAAATTGACCACAAGGAAGAGAATATTCAAAAAGATGAACAAAAAGTTCTTTATAATTGACTTGAAAAGGAGGAAGAGGAAGAGAAGGTTCTGGAAATCCTCTATTCCACCGCTGCCACTGAGGCTTGTTATTTTGGTTGTTGTTGTTCATGAGGCTTGCAGGGGACGATTTCTTGATTTCCCTTTTGATTTCCAAACAAGAAGCAGAGGCAATTATTATACATAAAATTTTGAGGTTTAGAATATCTTTAGAGATAAAAAATATCAATATGTATAATACTTAAATATCCTTTAATTGATTTATCAAGTGAGTTTAATTCAAGTTAACAATGATCTTCTTGTTGCATATATATAAAAATATCTTCTTGTGAAAAGAATCTATACTTGAATTTATATATAAAATATATAAACACTTCTCTCTTTTCTTTGATATCTATATTATATTTCTTACTAATTTGTTTTTATTAATAATATTTTATAACACGTTATCAACACAAAGCTCTATCGGTTATTGTTTAAAGCTGAATTCGAGAATAAATAGGTATGTTATTTTTAATGTCAATTCTTATTAAATTTAAATTTTGTATTTTATTATTTTTAAGTTACTAGATGAAATTATTTGTTATGAAAATTAGATCTCGCGAATCATTTAGCTGTGATGGGTCCGGAAGACACCATCAATGTAAAATATTCATTCATCGGGAAAATTATTGAAAAGAAAACTTTGACCACCTGAAGATGGTCGTTTTTTCTGAAAGTACGAGATTATAATATTATAATTCATAAATGAATAAATTATGTCATGATAGAAAGAAATCTGGATTTGAAAAGTCATCTAACATATTTATTTTCCGAAGAAAATATTTTTATAACTCATGATTTCAGAAGAGGTCATGTATATATAATCATGGTAATAATTGTTGGTATGAAAAAATACATATAATGGTAATAAATTTGATTAAAATGTCAAATATTAATAACTACCATAAGTGGGACAAATAATATTTTTTATATATTGTTTATTATCATTTGTTATTCTAGTATAAATTATATATATATATATTTGATAGTATTTATACTACTTTATGGTGTAATGTTGTTGTTTTGCTATATATTAAAGACTACAAGTTATTATATAGAATGGTAGATACACAATATATATACATAATACATAATTTATCATGTATAACATTTATATACTAAATGTTGTTAAAAATCAAATATAATATATATTATATTTATTAAAAATATAATGTGTTATATATGTATATATAAGCATAATATGCTTTCACATGTATATATATCCTTCTGTACACCATTGTTCTATATATAGTCTTCTATTTTGAAGCTTCTATGGATGCTTTGCCTACTGTATTCTATTTTATATATATTTGTGCTTTCTGCTATATATATATATTTGTAATTGCTTTTTGGATCTATATATATATAAAGAATGTATATATTATATATGATTGTCAATGTATATATGCGTACTATTTTGGAAATTTATATATATTATATATATTTCTATATATATATATACACTTGTATACTGGATTGCCATATTTAATTGGTTTCTAAATATGTTATACTTGTATGTTTTTTGGATATATGTAGTCAATTCTTGACTGCTTGATTGGTTTCTAGAAATATATATAATTATATATACTTGTATGCTTTCTGATTATGGCTATACTACTAATTGCATTCTGATATTATATATATATATATAATATATATATATATTAGATTGTTTATATATATATATTCTCTGTATACATATATACTGTACACATGAATATATTATATATTGCTTCTCTTGATATATTATTTTATGCACTATTTCAAAATGTTACATAAATGCTATTTAATTGAAAGTTTGTTGCAATCATTATTATTATTTTTAAAGTTATTTATATCTTATTATTTTATTTAATTATAATATTATTTTGTTTTTATTTGCTTGGAAAATATGGATGAAGATATATGTCTTGCCAATAGTGCAACTACTCACACTATTAAAAATAAATCATTGCAATAAAGATGAATGATACATATTTTACTACAATTTCGGGTAGTACAAAAATAATTGAAGGTTCCGGAAGTGCCATTATAATACTACCCAACGGAACAAAATTAAATATAAACAATGTTTTTTTCTCATCTAAGTCTCAAAGGAATTTGTTAAGTTTCAAAGATATTCGTCTTAACGAATATCACGTGGAGATTATAAGTGAAGGGAATGATGAGTATCTTTATAATACAAGCATTGTTTCGAGTAAGAAAATTATATTAGAAAAATTGAATATGTTTTCTTCAGACTGTACTACACAAAAATAAATGTAATTGAAATACATTCAATAAACTAGAAGTTTATTGCATAAAAAACATTCACTATTTGGCATGACCAGTTGGGGCATCCCGATTCAAGTATGATGCGAAATATCATTGCAAATTCGCATGAACACTTATTGAAAAACTTGAAGATTTTTCAATCGAAAGAATTTTCTTGTGTTGTTTGTTTTCAAGGAAAATTGATTATTAAGTCATCACCAGTTAAAGTTGGAACTGAATCTCCAATATTTTTATAAAGAAGTCACGGTGTAATAAGGTGACTTTAAATAATAACGAGTAATAAGGTGTAATTATAGGTGTAATATGGGTGGTAAATAAATTCTCTTGTATTTTCAATAAAATTTTTTTAATAAAACTATAAATTACATGTACCAAATTATATTTATAAATATTTAATTTAGAGGATTCTATTTTTATAGATATGCTGATTTGATTATTCATGGGCTCGAGGATCTTTTTGGACTTAATATCGATATAATATATTTAAATTTTCCCGAGAGGTGTTTTGAGCTTTATCTCCATATGGATTCAATTTTTTAGGGTCATTGTTTTGATCACGATCGTTCAAACAATTATGAATTTTTTTTCGAGAGCTTATAAAGTTTTCTTCAGAGGTGTTTGAATTCTTTGGAATGGACGTTGAAGAGAGGAAGAACCAAAACACAGAGCTTTAGTATTCTTCACATATCTCTCAACTTCAGAACTTCTACATATTAACTTCTCTACTTTTCCTTAAGGAAATTTGTCCTGTATTTATAGATGATGAGAATGACAATTAATGACTGTAGGTTGTCATGTGTTACTCATTTCATACGTAAATCTCTTCTCATCTTAATATATATATATATATATATATATATATATATATATATTAAAATATATAAATAAATTTATTTATATATTTAAATTAATGTAGATAAATTTTTATTATCTACAAATTGGCTCTTTAGAAATTGTTATAGAGGTTAAAGATTTTACATTCCCGAATATGTTTTAAAAAATATTTAGAATAAGAGATAAAAAAAATACAATAGAGGTGTAGAAATCACCAAAAATTGTAGTTTTGTCCCAAGATAATTCTAACCAAACTGAAGCTCAAAATAACAATTTGACCTTCCAAAATGAAGCCCAAGACGTCAAGAATAAATGACAAAAATTTTATTTAAATCGGACCACGTTTGACTCTTGATTGAAGCTACACAGAAGAACTGCACACCTCTTAATTTGTCTACTCACCTCTTTTCTTTTTGTTATTCAACAAGATAGAACTAAAGAAAAAATTGTCCTAATTCAAGAACCAAAATGAACTAAAATAAAAGACATTAAAACTTCCACAATAAAAGCTCACATAAAATAACAATATCAAAGCAATACAAAAATTATATTGCAACTTAGGCTAGATCCACAACAATCTCTCCTCTAGCATAACACGGGGAAGACGAGCACGCTTCAACGATCACTTGAAGTTCATTCCCGCAAGCTTACCAAATTTCAAGCTTGATTTCAAGAACCACCTTTGTCAATTTGTCCTTTCTTACAATTCCAACACATATTATGTAATGTTTTTTACTTTCCTCTAGAACTATTTCCCTTATCAACAAACTTAATAAAAAATTTATTTGGGGATCTAGAGGAAAATTCACCTAATTAAGTTGACAAATAATTCCCTTGCCTAAATACTGTTTTCCATTTCCATAACGATTTTGTTCATTTTTTTTCTTATATTATTATTATTATTAGACTTTTAATATATTTCATAACTATTTGTGACTCTATTTTGATGTACTACATTATTATTATTATTATTTGAATTATTTGAACTTTTGTATTAAATTAGGTTGAAATTTTATGGTTAATACTTTATTTTAATCTTGGATGGTTTCTTGATTCTATGAATTGTGTTAATTTTATCACTGAGAATTGATTAATTGCTCTTTTTGAGATATCTTTTTCTTATTTAATTGAATTCTAATGGCTTGGTTAATAGGAATATTCGATTTTATTATGAGTATTCAATTGCTGTGATTTGGTTTGTTTGTTTATTATTATAGAAATAACTTTGAAGGATTTAATGATTATTCCATGAATATTATTATTATTATTATTATTTAGAAAAATCATATAAAAGTTTTAGCAAAACAAATTTAGTTAATTCTGAATCTATATTCAATCATTCTTTCTTAATGATTGTCAATTTCTTTATTCACATCTACAAGTAAAAAAAAAAATTATCTATTTATTCATGTAACTACCACCACTACTAGGAGAAGGAGGAGGAGGAAGAAGAAAAGATTATGCATAATTGACTTGAAATTGACCACGAAGAGGAGGAGAAGGTTCTAGATAATTGACATGAAAATGAGGGAGAGGAGGAGGAAAAGAATATTCAAGAAGAGGAAGAAAAGGTTCTTCATAATTGAATGGAAATTGACCAAGAAAAGGAGAAAGAGGAGGAGAAGGTTCTAGATAATTGACATGAAAATGAGGGAAAGGAGGAAAAGAATATTCAAGAAGAGGAAGAAAAGGTTGTTCATAATTGAATGGAAATTGACCAAGAAAAGGAGAAAGAGGAGGAGAAGGTTCTAGATAATTGACATGAAAATGATGGAGAGGAGGAGGAAAAGAATATTCAAGAAGCGGAAGAAAAGGTTCTTCATAATTGAATGGAAATTGACCAAGAAAAGGAGAAAGAGGAGGAGAAGGTTCTAGATAATTGACATGAAAATGATGGAGAGGAGGAGGAAAAGAATATTCAAGAAGCGGAAGAAAAGGTTCTTCATAATTGAATGGAAATTGACCAAGAAAAGGAGAAAGAGGAGGAGAAGGTTCTAGATAATTGACATGAAAATGAGGGAAAGGAGGAAAAGAATATTCAAGAAGAGGAAGAAAAGGTTGTTCATAATTGAATGGAAATTGACCAAGAAAAGGAGAAAGAGGAGGAGAAGGTTCTAGATAATTGACATGAAAATGATGGAGAGGAGGAGGAAAAGAATATTCAAGAAGCGGAAGAAAAGGTTCTTCATAATTGAATGGAAATTGACCAAGAAAAGGAGAAAGAGGAGGAGAAGGTTCTAGATAATTGACATGAAAATGAGGGAAAGGAGGAGGAAAAGAATATTCAAGAAGAGGAAGAAAAGGTTCTTCATAATTGAATGGAAATTGACCAAGAAAAGGAGGAAGAGGAAGAGAAGGTTCTGGAAATCCTCTATTCCACCGCTGCCACTGAGGCTCGTTGTTGTTCATGAGGCTTGCAGGGGACGATTTCTTGATTTCCCTTTTGATTTGCAAACAAGAAGCAGAGGCAATTATTATACATCAAATTTTGAGGTTTAGAATATCTTTAGGGATAAAAATATCTATATGTATAATACTTAAATATCCATGATCTTCTTGTTGCATATATATATATATATATATATATATATATATATATATATAAGTATCTTCTTGTGAAAAGAATCCATACTTGAATTTATATATATACTCTTTGTTTTGTTAGAAATTCTCCAAGAAAATAATAAAGGGTACAAAAAGTTATATTTCTCTTCAAATATGTATATAATGTGCTATTAATTAGCATGCCATAAATATCATAAATAAAAAATAAATCTTCTAAAAAATAAATGGTTACATGATAAACTATCTCATTATAAAGTGTATATAATTTTCCAAGGGATGAGAAAGGATAAAATAATTTAAATATTTTATAAATCTCATTATTTGTATGTCCATTGAACTACTCTCAACTCTCGTAACCCCTTTTGTAATTATATGTAATAATTCTAGTAACATCCTATTTATGGTCAACATTTATGAGTTACATGTTTATATATATATATAATATTATATATATATATATATCTTCTTACTTCATCTCTATAAATATAGATTTAGATTTTGTAATTATATGTAATAATTCTAGTAACATCCTATTTATGGTTTAGTAGGCGGTCCTAAATTCGGTTGCAATTTGCGACGGTTCAGTAGGCGGTCGCAAATTCTGTTGCTATTAGCAACGGCTATGAGATCGTCGCAAATATTTGTCGCTAAAATTAATTTTTCTAATAGTGAAACAAAACTTATTGGAAAAAAAAATGGATAAGAGGTCAGCAAACACTTAACAAATTCACTTTTTTTAAACACAATCTTCATTATTGTCAACTCTAAAGATATTTAAGCACCCTTTTTTAAAAAAAACTTTTCCTCAATTTTATGGTATTCTTATTGCATAATTTCTGCTCAAAGTTCCAAATTTCATTCTTTTATTGGATATGTGATAATGCACCATTATTTTTCCGTGCTGGAATCTTACACCAAATGAAAACAATATCCTTGACGTATACAAATATAACTCATTTTTTCATATTGCATCAAATTTTCATTATTTTATCTCCAATTCAATCTTACGTCTTAATTTTTATATATTGTGTCAATTTATAATATGTAATAGTAGCAAAAAATAAAAAAGTTATAAGATTTTAAGCATCAATAATTTGTAAGTGAATTATCACTTTGTCAAAGAAAAAGTTTAGATCACTTGCATATATATATATATAGATCTTTTATATAGCAGTAGAGAGTATTTAATATAGTGATCGATCATAATCTTTCTCTGTCTAGAAAAGGGGTACACAAGATTAAATTAAAAGGCAGATCATTGTTCAATATTTCAATGGAAGAAATATTTTCAATCTTCACTTTATCTTCTTTATGGAATAATCTTCTTCTTCTTCTTCACCACAGTACGAACACAAACCATGGTTCAGACACTTCCTGGATTCTCTGGAATCCTTCCCTTCAAACTCGAAACTGGGTAAATCTCTCTCTCTCTCTCTCTCTCTCTCTCTCTCTCTCTATATATATATATATATATATATATATATATGTATGTATACATATATCTCTGTGTGTTTGTGGACAATATGCATGTATTACTTTATACTTTTGGTTCTAAAAATTTTATTCAATCTTTTTTATCTTGATTGTTTAACTATTTATAAAATTTTATTATTCTGTGAAAAAACACTGATAGATTTAGTCCTAAATATTCCAATTTTTTTGGTATGTTTAATCCTTAACATTCTATTTTCATATTTTATACTTAGATTTGGTGGTCTAATTTGGTTCTTCGGGAACAAAAAATAAAAATCTTATTTTATGTCATTTGTTCCTCCCACAGGAGGGTTGGTCTAATTTTAAAATACAGTTCTTTTGGTCTAATTTTAAAATACAGTTCTTTTGGAGGACAATCATTGAAGGTAGAAGGTTTAGTTCCTCCCACAGGAGGGTTGGTGGAAGAAATTATGTCATTTGCTGAAAGGTTGTGAGGATTAGATGTTTGGGTCCAAATATTCCCACAAGATTGGGTTACCACCACTTAACTTCATATTAGTATGATATTGTCCGTTTTGTGCCTAAGCCCTCACAGTTTTGTTCTTGAGTAACCCTCAAAATGCCTCGTACTAATGGAGTTAGCAAAATTCTTATAAGTTAGTCAACCCTAACATTATTTTCAGATGTGGGACATGGGTTAACACCTCACATTAGAAGCACTGTATATTTGTTGTGGCTGAGTTCTAGTGGATTCAAGGTTCTTAGAAGTACGGAAATTTTGCACACATCTGGGTGGCATGAGAAGTGTAAGGAAGGAGCCGTTTGAAGAACCAAGAAGGAAGGAGCCGTTTGACTCCAAGAAGGAAGGAGCCGTTTGGCACATTCCAAACATAGATTAGGAATGAAAATCATTTCCTTTCTTTTACATATTCTAAGCAATATAAATACTGTAAACAATACACAACTTTATATAAGAAAAAGAAATAAAAAAACCAGTTTGATATTGTTCAAAATCTCTTCATGGTATCAGAGCAAAACTGATCCACAGAAAGGATCTTTTTTGTTTCTCATCATTTACCAATCATGGGTAAAGAAGATGGTTCTACTAGCCCAACCTCAAAAGGTGGCGGCCAAACCACCGTCATCACAACCGAAGCCCCCGAACGACTGTTAAAGATCAATCAACAATCGGAACAAAACAGCAACCCTCACGTTGATCTAAAGCTCAACAAACACAATTTTGCACTATGGTTCGATTTGGTAAAATTGGCAATTCAAGAACGGGGCAGAGAACACCACCTCACTGGAAATCCACCGCCACCAAGTCCCAACAATCCCGAATTCAGGAAATGGAAGCAGTCGGACCTCCAGGTTTTCACATGGATCATCCAGGCCATGGACCCCTCATTGATTGGTCGGTTCATCCAATACCCATCGACTAAAGCACTGTGGGACGACCTCAACACAACCTACAAATCAGGAGAAAACTCCTTGCAAATATTCCATCTCTCAGTATAGGCAAACACATATGCACAATCAAATCAATCATTGGAGGAATATTATTCTTGTTTTCAAGAAATATGGAAGGAGATAGATAGCAGGAAAAAAAACCCAATGAAAAGTCCCGAAGACATTACCGCGTGGGATAACGAACGGCAAGAGCAGAGACTGTTCCAGTTCCTCAACGGCCTGGACGACCGGTTCGAACTGGTCAAAAGGGACATCCTAAAAGAAAGTCCCTTGCCCAGTGTACAAGCCGCCTACGCTGCCGCCCGCCAGGAGGAATTCCGGCTCCAGATCCTCGGACGACCCTCCGGCGACGGCATAGGATCGGGTCTCAAGGTACAAGGCAAACCAACAACCCCAGAGATCTGAAGCGTGGCAAGATCGGAACAAGAACAAACAAAAAACACTCAAATGCACAAATTGCAAGAAACTCGGACATGAGAAGCAAAATTACTTCTTCATTCACGACTTTCCAGAGAACTGGAACAAGCGACGGCTACCACACGACAAGGCTGGTCAAGCGGCGGTGGCCATCGACGACCGTGAACACTCCGACACGATCCAGCCAGAAGAAGGGTTCGCAGCATACGGGGCCACGAGAACTCTGCTCACGGCACCCATACCCGGTAAACCCGACGAGAAGAGGACCACATCGGAAGAGATCCGGCCAACGACCGCCTCTGAAAGAAGAAGATTTCATCTGGAAGTGGCGGCGGCCAAAGAACTAGGGCAAAGAGGTGGGCAAGACGGGTATAAGGAGAGGAGACGGGTCAATGGGCCCAGTAATGGGCCAGAACCAGGTAACGGGCCTAGTTTCTTTGGAACAGGCCCACAACCCTTTAATAGTTATTTTGTGCATGAAATAATCCCGTCTAATAATAATAATTTTTTAGGTGAACCAGTAAAAACTAGTAATAGGTTTGACCCGTTAAATTATACAAAAAGAAAAAAAGGAAAAAGAAAAAAGGAATTCCCTAGGAATAGTATATTTTCACATCTAAATAAAATTAATAGAAAACATGTTGTCTTGTCCTGTCAGTCCAAACAAAATAAAGATAAAAATTGGATTATCGATTCAAGAGTCACTGATACTATGACAAACGATATTAGAGATATCAGTGCTAACCATCTCCCGATAAAGAAAAACATTTCTACTGCTAGTGGAAACTTAGTAAAGGTAGAAAAAATAGGAAGTGTTGAGATTTCACCGAGCTTAAAATTGTCAAAGTGTTTATATATTCCCTCACTTTCATGCAAATTACTGTCTGTTAGTCAAGTTACTAAAGAGTTGAATTGTGTTGTATCCCTTTATGCCAACTTTTGCTTACTACAGGATATCCGGACCAAGGAGATTATTGGGCGTGGCACTGAACGAAACGGTCTGTATTACGTCGATGATATTGCCCCTCGAGGTTCCGCTCTTATGGTCATTGACAGAAATAACAGCTGGGTCTAGCATAGACGACTAGGTCATCCCTCTGCCAACTATTTTAAGGTTTTATTTCCTACCCTTCCTAATAATTTTGTATGTGAAACTTGTGTCTTGGCAAAAAGCCATAAACAACCTCATTTTCCTTTAAATACTAGGGCATCAAACTTATTTGATTTAATACATACAGATGTCTAGGGCCCAGCACCCAGTACTAGTCATAATAAATTCTCATATTTCTTATTGTTTTTTGATGATCACTCTCGAATGACATGGGTATATTTTTTAAAAAATAAATCAGAGGTTGCTCAAATTTTTATTCATTTTTTCTACATGATTTTAAATGAATTTCAAAAGGGAATTAAAATTCTTCGATCAGATAATGGAGGAGAGTTTGTAAACCAAAAATTAAAAAGCTTTTTTCAAGAAAAAGGGATTATTCATCAAACCTCGTGTCCAAACACACCTCAACAAAATGGGGTGGCAGAAAAGAAAAATAGAATCATTTTAGAAATCACAAGAGCTCTGTTAATTGAATCAAAGGTTCCAAAATTTTTCTGGCCTGAGGCAGTTGCAACCTCTGTCTTTCTAATAAATCGACTTTCAACAAAGGTACTTAAAATGAAAACTCCTTCTGACACCTTTTATGACTCTTTAGGACAGGACCCACCCTCGAGTCTTCCACCAAAAATATTTGGGTGCTCAATATTTGTTCATATTCAAAAGGAAAACCGCACAAAGTTGGATCCGTGTGCCCTAAAATGTGTTTTTTTTTGGGATATGGAATCAACCAGAAAGGGTACAGGTGTTATCACCCACCTACAAAGAAAATGTTCACAACCTTTGACTGTAATTTTGTAGAACACGAATTTTACTATAATAGTCAGGGGGAACCTACACCTAGTACCGACCCATTAAGTTGGTTAGACAAACTTCCCACAAACAACCTTGAAGGCAATCTCATCACGGAAACACAGAACGACGATGCAAGTGCCATTGTTCCAGAATCACCTTCAACGGATGTGTCTAAGGAAGGTACTCTTGAAACTTTACAAACTTTTAGGGGCACTCCTTTACCTTCCGCAATCATATACTCTGATCATAGTGATGCAGATGATATCCAAAAATCAAGACTACCGGTAAGGAGTACGAGGGGAATACCCCCGAAACGATACTCACCAGAACATCTGTCCCGAACCGCAAGATATCCGGTAGTCAATCTTGTCTGGGGGAACGTATCAAAAGACGTAAAGACATTCAATCAAAATCTATACACAATTCAAATTCCAAGGAATGCACAAGAGGCAAAGAATAGTCCAGAATGGCACCAGGCGATGGAAACCGAAATGCAAACACTAGAAAACAATTCCACGTGGGAAAAGTGCAACCTACCTAATGGAGTAAGACCAGTGAGATGTAAATGGGTGTTTACAATCAAACACAAAGCTGACGGGACTATTGAAAGACACAAAGCACGGTTGGTAGCTAAGGGATACACGCAAACCTATGGTATAGATTACTCTGAAACTTTTAGTCCAGTTGCCAAGATTAATACCACCCGAGTACTTTTTTCCCTAGCAGTAAACTTGGATTGGTCGTTACATCAGTTTGATGTAAAGAACGCATTTCTACATGGTGATTTGAAGGAAGAAGTCTACATGAAAGCACCTCCCGACTTTTCTGATGGGTTTAAAAGGAACGAGGTATGCAGACTAAAGAAAGCTTTATACTGACTAAAACAGTCCCCACGAGCTTGGATCGGGAAGTTCACAATTGCAATGAAAAATTGTGGATATAGACAAAGCAATGCTGATCACACTCTATTCCTTAAAGGAGAGAAGGACCGAGTAACTTGCCTTATCATATATGTGGACGATATAATTATCACAGGCAATGACAACGAAGAGATTTCAAGACTGCGAGAAAACCTATTCAATGAATTTGAAATGAAAGATTTAGGAAAGCTCAAATATTTCTTGGAATTGAGGTCATGAGATCAAAAGATAAGTTATTCTTATCACAGAGAAAATACATCTTAGATCTTCTAGCAGAAACAGGACTCCTTGATTGCAAACCAGTGGAGACACCGATGGTAGCAAATTATAATTTGCGAGGAAATAAGAATAAAGAAGGGACATCTGATCGTGAGAAATATCAAAGACTCGTGGGAAAGCTCATCTACTTATCACACACGAGACCTGACATAGCCTATGCAGTTGGAGTCGTCAGTCAATCAATGCACAATCCTCAAATAGAGCATATGAACGCAACTATCAGGATTTTACGGTATCTCAAAGGAACCTGTAATTTTGTCATTCTATTTTCTAAAAATGGTCATTTAAATGTGCAGGGCTATACAGATGCAGACTGGGCAGGAAATCAAGTGGATCGCAGATCTACGTCTGGATACTTCACCTTTGTCGGAGGCAATCTAGTGACTTGGCGAAGTAAAAAGCAAAAGGTCGTTTCCTTATCAAGTGCTGAAGCTGAGTTCCGGGGAATGTCCAAAGGAATTGTAGAGCTGCTATGGATTAAGAAACTACTCACTGAAATCGAATTTCCTCCTCAAACCACTATGGAATTAATGTGCAATAATAAAGCAGCAATCAACATAGCTGAAAATCCTGTGCAACATGACAAGACAAAACACGTGGAAGTTGATCGCCACTTTATTAAGGAAAAGATTGAACAAGGCATTATCACTACTCCATATACTCGCTCAGAAGACCAGTTAGCCGATATACTCACTAAGGCGGGAACCAAACGGACCTTATACGACATACTTAACAAGTTGCACGTTCTTAATCCCCACGATACAACTTGAGGGGGAATGTAAGGAAGGAGCTGTTTGAAGAACCAAGAAGGAAGGAGCCGTTTGGCACATTCCAAACATAGATTAGGAATGAAAATCATTTCCTTTCTTTTACATATTCTAAACAATATAAATATTGTAAACAATACACAACTTTTTATAAGAAAAAGAAATAAAAAAACCAGTTTGATAATGTTCAAAATCTCTTCAAGAAGATGATCATTTTCTTGTTGTTTGCTAGAAATGCAATGTCTTTGATTATGTTTCTTATTTCTATGCACCTGGAGTTTGATTTATTTGTGTGTTCTTGTTCATATGGATTCGAATTGAGTATGGTGCACTAGAGGTGTGTTGGAAGTACCTGGGGAGGGGCTGGGCATTGTCTGATAGTATGTTTCTAGTGTAGGTAGAGATAATCCTGAATTTATTGAGTTTTTAAATGATGATCTTAGATTCTTGATGATGTTCTTGGAACTTGTTTTTTCCTTCAAATAAATTTCAAAACATTACTTTACTTACTTACTTGTGTTAATAATATGTTATAAAACTAATGATAATAAATATAAAATAAAAAGTCAGGATAAAGAGAATAGAATAGAGAGGAATTTTATAAATGTATTACGTATTCTTATACAAGATTTCTCTATAATTCTTACATGAAACCCTCTATTTATGTATTTATCTATTTATAGAGAGTATAAAATTAGAGAAGAGTAAAAAGATAAAAAAAAAAATATGTGTAAAATTTCTTATGATTGTGTATGCAGTGGTTTTTTAAACATCCGAAATTCATGAAGAATCGTCTTTACATTGCCGGAGATTCATATGCTGGCAAATGGGTTCCGATGGTCGCCTGGAAAATATCAGAAGGTTAATTAAATTCTTTCTTGAGATTTCAATTGAAGATCGATTCTAATTTTTTTGGAATTTTGAACAGAAAATAATGAAGAATTTCAACCCAAAATCACTCTTGAGGTAAGAACTTAAGTATTTTTATTCAGTTGGAAAATACTTCGATTCGATCTCCTAATTATTTATAAATTTTCAAATTAGTTTTAAATCTTTAATATGAAATCAAAATTTAACACAATAAATTTCGATAATTATAATAATTGTATTATGTAAGAAAATAAAATGAAAAATATGTTTTAAATTTAATGAGTATGCAAATAATATGTTAAAAAGTTTACTAAATATTGACAAATTTTTATTACGTCATTAAATGACAATTAAGAAAAAAAAAACGTTTTTGAGTGTAATGAGAATAAAGTTTTGTCCTATTCTCATTTGTGTGTTTTTTGTTGTTTTTGTCTACATGGCAACCTCACTAGAACTATTTATATGCATCAACCCTTTGGTTTTCGTTATCCACATCATTTAGATTATGTCTGTTTATTAAAGAAATATTGTTACGGTCTTAAATAGACTCCTCATGCTTGGTGTGAACATTTTACTGATTTTGTTGCTACATTGGGATTTTCTCATAACGTATCAGATCATTCTTTATTTATTTATCACAAAGGCGATGATATGTTTTATATTCTTTTTTTATGTTGATGATATTATTATTGTCACTTTATATGATGTTCTTCATCAAAACATCATGTCTAGCCTCAATTATGAGTTTGCTATGAAAGATTTGGGACCACTGAGTTATTGTTTGGGAATTTCGGTTCACCATCACCCTATTGATATTTTTTTTTCTCTCAAAAGAAATATGATCAAGAAATTATTGATCACGTGAACATTTCCTCTTGCAAATCTTCGCCCACTCTAGTAATTCATATCATGATCCCACAAAATATTAACTTTTACAATTCCAAATATTAGTTATGTTGTTCAACAGGTTTGTCTTTTTATGCATGATCCTTGCGCATATCACATGACTTCTTTGAAACATATTAGTCATTAATTATGGGTACTCTTTGACAAACAATTTTGAAATATTTTATATGTTCTATTACTGGTGAGAGTTATAGTATATATAGACACTAATAACAATCAAATTTCTTAAACCTAGGTTAATCAAATCCCTTAAACTTGGGCTCTATCTTAGGAAGAATTACAACAAGAATGTACACAATAATTATGAAAAAATCAAAGAATATACAGTTGTACACAATAAGGATAGATAATATATTGACACCCCCCCTCCCCTCAAATTGATGTTGGTAAGTCTATTAACATCATTTTGATGTTGAGAAATTTGTGTCTTTGGTGTGTCCAGGCCTTTGTAAAGACATCAACCACCTAAAGAGAAGTAGTAACAAGTGGAAGAGTTATAACACCTTGAGTAAAGGCCTCCCTGATGTAATGACAGTCCACCTCTATGTGTTTTGTCCATTCATGATATACAAAATTTGCAGCAATGTGAATGACACTGGTATTATCACCATGAAGTGGAGTAGGATCACTTGAAGGAAATCTAAATTTGAAAATAAGACCACGTAAGCACACAATTTCTAAACACGCAGGAGACATTGCTCCATACTCAGCCTCCATAGAATATTTAGAGACATTGTCATGCTTCTTACATTTCCAAGAAATCAAAGCATCTCCAAGAAAAATACACTATCCTGTGGTAGACTTCCTAGTATCGGGGCAACTAGCCAAATCTGTATCACTATATGCAGTCAAAAGAAAATCATATTTTATGAGAAAAAATTACCCATGAGTAGGGGATCCAATTAAGTATCGAATTATACGACAAACTGCAGCAAGATGGAGATGTTGAGGTGATTGCATAAATTTCCTAACTATATGAACAATATATGAAATATCAGGCCTTGTAATTGTTAGATAAATAAGACTACCAACAAGTTGCCTATACGAAAAAAGGATCTGGCAAAAGTTCGCCTTCATCTTTTCGATATTTCACAATTACCTCCATTGGTATATCAACAGCAGTAGCACCCTTTAAGCCAGTGAGTTCAATGAGATCTTGGATATATTTATGTTGATTTAAGAACAAGCATGATCTTCAGAGTGAACTTCCAACCCTAAAGAATATGTGAGATGCCCAAAATCTTTCATTTTAAATGTACTATGCAACATATTTTGAAGCTTAGTGATCATCCCCTTATCATTACCCGTGATAATAATATCGTCAACATACACAAGAAAAAGACCATACAAATGGTTATCTTGTGAAAGAAAAGTGAGGAATCATATTGACTTTGTATGAAGGAAAAAGTAGGAAGAATGTTGCAAAACTTCTCAAACCAGGCTCTAGGTGTCTGCTTTAACCCATACAAAGAACGTCTTTGTTTGCAAACCTCATGAGCATTCATCGTGGACATGTCCGGTGGAAGTTTCATGTAAAACTCTTCCTTAAAATCTCCATTCAAGAAGAAATGTTTTAGATCCATGTGATATAAAGCCCAAGATTGAGAGGATGCAACAGCAAGTATGGTTCTCATTGTGGTCATCTTAGCAACTGGTGCAAACATTTTTTTGTAGTTGAGACCATATTCTTATTTATTCCTAAGAGAAACCAATCGTGATTTATATCAATCTAAGGAGCCATCAAACTTGAGTTTCACCGTATAAACCCACTTGCTACCAATGTGCTTAACTTTTGGAGGACATGAAACAATGTCCCAAGTGTGTTTTTCTTCGAGTGCTTGAAGTTCTGCTTCCATTGCTTGTTGTCAACACTGATGTTTCATAGCATCTTTATAACAAGTGAGGATGGACAAAGAAGATAAAACAATGGTCATAGCCCCAGAGGTTGAAAAACCGTACCTTTCAACATGTTTGTGAGGTCTAGAGCTTCTACGAAGAGGAGAGGGGGTCACTGAAAATAGGTAGAATAGAACCAATTGTCGCAAGTTGATGTGAAGGGACCATATGTAGACCATCAGATACAGGAGGAGTGCATCTATGATAAACATAACCATGTATAAATATTTGTACATGTGTATGTGAGGCAAAGAAATATGGTAAAGTAGATGGAGAAGGGAGTTCTAAAGTCTTTTGTATGCTAAAGAAATGCTGATTTTCAAAGAAAATGACATTTCTGGAGATACGAGTGTGATGTGCATGAGAATCATAGCAAAGAAATCCTTTTGGGGTTCCAACATATCCTAAGAAAGCACACTTAACAAATTATGCAGTAAGTTTATTTCTCTCATGTGCAGGAAGATGTACAAAAATACATCCAAAAATATGAAGATTGGAATAATATGGTGCATGTCCAAATAAATAAAAATATGGTAAATTATTATTCAAGTTAGGGATGGTAATCTATTAATTAAATAAACTGCAGTAGCTAAATATTCACACAAAAAATGAGAAGAAACGCAAGACTCAATTAGAAGAGTGCGAACAACGTCAAGAAGATGACGACTCTTTCTTTCAGTCACACCATTTTGTTGTAGAGTGAAAGAACAAGAACACTGAGAAATAATCCCATGACTTTAAAGAAAGGATTGAAATTTATTGACATATATTCCACAAAATCATATTGTAAGATTTTTATTTTAGCAGAAATATGTGTTTCAATTAAAGCAAGAAAGACCTTGATAGAGAAAACTTCACTTTTAGTTCTAAGAAAATATACCCAAGTAAAACGACTGAAGTCATCGATAAATGTAACAAAGTATTTGTAATGTTCATGAGAAATTACATGTGCAATACCCCATAAATCAGTATGTACGAGTTCAAAAGGTTTGGCGGTACGAGTTTGATGAATGGAAAATGAAGTGTTTTGCTCTTACCAAGTTTACAAGATGCACAATCAACAATATCATTATTAGTAGAAGAATTTGTATTTCCATGTAAACTGGATTTAAGCAAGACTCCAAGTACATGAGACATAGGATGTCCTAAATATATATACCACACCTGATAATCACATTGGACAACATTACAAGCAACATGGTTTGACAATAGAAAGGGAGGCAAAACAAAGAAAAGAGACGTCCTATTTTAGGTCCCTTCACAATCATTTTTCCGAACACTTGATCTTGCACAAGACAACCAGAATTTAAAAACTGAATGATATAATTATTGTCAAATAATTGGCCAATAGATATCAATTAGTAGACAACTTAAGAGACACAAAAATATTATTTAAAGGTGCTGAAATTTCACGAATAGTTGTGATAGGTAAAGAATTTCCATCTATTGTATGAATTTAAAGATTTTCATTATACTTGTGAACATTAGTTAAGGGCAAGGTAGTGTTGGTCATGTGATTAGAAGCACCAGAATCAAAATACCAAAGCTTAGATTAGAATTTTGGTTACCTGAAAGACTTAAAGCAAAAAGAGCATAAATTGTCATTTGTTGAACGATTTCAAGAGTAATAGCAAACTGACCAGGAATAGAGACATTTGAGGGACCAACCGAGGCATTGTAAGCAGTTTCAAATTTCTTTGGAGGCTGAATGGAATAATCTTTGATGATATGTCTGTTTTCTTACAGTAATTGTAGAATTTTTTAGTACAATTAGTGACAATATGACCAAATTATTTACAACTATAGCACTAGACATTAGTCATATCTCTGTCTCCTTTACATCTCCCTTGATCTCCTTTACATCTCCCTTGAGATGCGTAGGCAACAGAATTTGAAGCTGAATTTTGAGCTTTCTGCTCGAAGACAGCATGTGTAATGAGCCCATGTCCTTCCCTAAGAAGCTCTCTTATACAACCATCCAATAAAGGAACCGACTCTCTAATCATGAGGTTAGATCTAATTGCTTCAAACTCCCCTCTTAGCTTCATTAAAATCTTATCGCGTTTGCTGATTTTGTGGATAGTTTGTACTGCAAAGAGTCCTTCAGGAGGAACATTTGCATATACAATATCAGTGTCCTCAGCCCAAAGATTTTCAAAGGAGGAATAGAACTCTTGGATTGACATACTCCCTTGATTGAATTAACCCAACTCAAATTTCAATTGGAACCTTCGTGTTGTGTTGTTTTGGTTGTAAATTTTCTTCAAGTAATTTTACATTTCTCTAGAAGTCTTATAAGGCTTGAGGTTGAGAAGTATGGAGGGTTCCACACTTCCAAGAATCTAGGATATAATCTGAGCATCTTTCACCTCCTATTTCACATATTCCTCCTTCTCATATCTTTTGTTAAGAGCAGGATCAGTCTCATCGATATGATTCCATAATTCTTTTCCCTTGACAAAGAGCTCAAATGT
>CM049925.1:24527360-24562360 GCA_027405835.1 Asclepias syriaca | reverse complement strand
CAAGATCAATCAGACTTGGCCCGTTCACAAAATGGATTCAAGACATAACACCCGATGCCTCACTCCAACTGCCGAAGTTTGTCCCGTACACCGGACAGACCCGGCCTCACGAGCACATATGCCATTACCAAATGCTCATGAGCCTAGTCACGAGCGATGAGGCGGTCCTGTGCAAAGCGTTCCTGAGCACCTTGACCAGCAAAGCACTCACGTGGTTCACCTCCTTACAGTCGGGCACGATAGATTCCTGGAACACCCTAGAGAAGATCTTTCTAGACAAATTCAGCACAGCGGGAACAATTCAGAAAACAAGAGGAGACTTGGTGAATATTAAGCAGCGAGATGACGAGTCTCTATTGTCGTTCCTCGAACGATTCAAGAAGACTTATGACGAGATAGAGGGAATTAGCCAGGACACGGTCATCACATGCTTTGAAGGAGGGTTCCGCTCCAGAATGCTCTATATAGAGCTTCAATTGAGGAGGCCAGCGACCATAGGTGAAATGTTTGACGTAGCATGAAAGGTCGCATTGGCCGAGGGTAGCACGCCCGACTCGGTCGGAGCAAAGGATAAGCCGTCCAACCTCCAAAAAGTTCCCCAAACTTCGCGGATAAAAAAGAGAAAGGCCGGCTTAAGAAGCCAGAGACGTTTACGCCCTTGAACGTCTCAAAAGAGAGGCTCATAGCAGTCATAAAGGACAAGTACGGGGTCCAGGACCACGCATCGATGAGGCAACAATCTTACCCCGCAAGGGACAAGTCCAAATTTTGTGGTTTTCACCGTGATTATGGGCATACCACAGAAGACTGCTTCCAACTGAAGAGGGCCATAGAGCGCCTCATCAAAGAGGGATGCCTGAAAGAGTACGTTGCCTACGCGCAACAGTAGAAAGAGAAGTGCGAAAGAGTGATTGACATGATCAATCCCGACATCTCCTCGGTCAAGAAGATAAAAAAGAAGATCTACAACCTCACAAAGTTATATCTCGTTCCTGAATACGAGTTCGAACAGCGTGAGGTCATCTCCTTTTCAAACGAGGAGATAGAACACAACGAGGAGGCAAGAATCACGCCCATTGTCCTCGAGGCACGAATGACGAAGGATGACATCGACAAATGTACGGTCAGGAGAATTCTGATCGACATTGGAGCTGCTAAGAATATCATGTACCTCCAGTGTTTCAAGGAAATGGGCCTAAAGGACGCCGACCTCAAAGCTAGCGGAATGGTCCTCGAAGGCTTCTCTACCCACAAGGTGCCGGTAAAAGGAACTATTCGGATACAGGTGACCCTCGCTGAGGGAGAACGGCAACGGACCGAGGAGGTCAAATTTTACGTTGTGGACCTAGATTCCCCGTACAATGCAATACTGGGTACACCCTTTCACACGGCGTTCAACCTCGTAATATCCACCTCCCACCAACAAGTAAAATTCAACACTCCGCAAGGCGTGGGCTTTGTTAGAAGCCACCCTCGTAGCCTCTTGGGGCAGATCATGAAAATCAAAAGAAAAAGGGACGGGCTGGACGACATTGCGGCAGTAAACTCGGTAACCGCCCCAAACGACCAAAGAATACAGAAAATCCTTGAGAAGTAAATTTATGATCTGGTCATAGAAGCATCAGGTACCCGAGAGTTCGACGAGGAAATCATTAACCCGAAGTATCCACAGCAGCCCGTCAAGGTTGGCAGGGAGATATCCCACACTCTCCGACGATGTATCATCGACTTCCTTAAAAATCACCAGGACAGCTTCGCCTAGTGCACGGAGGACATGCCCGGCATCGACGCATCGGTGGCCGAGCAGGCACTCAGCATAAATGCCAAATGCCCACCGGTAAGACAGAAACCCAGATAGTTTGGGGAGGAAAAGATGCAAGGAATGAAAGAGGAGGTAGAAAAGTTACTCAAAGCAGGCTTCATCCGCGAAGTCAAATATCCCACGTGGCTGGCAAACGTGGTAATGGTTAAGAAAGCCAATGGGAAGTGGAGAATGTGCGTCGACTACACCGACCTCAACAAAGCCTGTCCCAAGGATTGTTACCCGCTACCCCAGATCGACGCCCTCATCGACTCGACCTCAGGGTACGAACTTTTGAGTTTCATGGACGCCTTCTCGGGGTACCACCAGATCAGGATGAAGCCGAGTGATCAACTCCATACTTCATTCCGAGCTGCAGGAGCCATATACTGCTACAATGTGATGCCCTTCGGTCTCAAGAATGCAGGGGCCACATACCAGCGGATGATGAATTACATCCTTCGGCGGCAAATAGGAAGAAACGTGGAGGCCTACGTGGACGATATGGTGATCAAAACAAAGCGTGGGGTATCACACCTGGACGATCTAGAGGAGACTTTCTCCAGCTTAGCCAAATACAACTTGAAATTAAACCCCACGAAGTGTGCATTCGGGGTTAAGTCCGGGAAGTTCCTTGGGTTCATGATATCCGAGAGGGGGATCGAAGCCAACCTGGAGAAGTTGGCAGCGGTGGCACGACTTACCGAGCCACGGTGTGTAAAGGATGTCCAATGCTTAAATGAGTGCATCACCGCCCTCGGCCGCTTTGTCTCCAAATCAGCAGAAAGATGCTTGCGGTTTTTCAAAACACTGAAGAACTCAAAAAACGGTTTCGAATGGACCCCGGAGTGCAGCAAAGCATGGAAGGACCTTAGGGTCCACTTGTCACAATTACCTCTGCTACGGCCGCCAGATACGGGTGAGGCACTATTCTTGTACCTCTCATTCTTGGACTTCGTCATAGCCTCCGTACTGATAAAAGAGGAGGGATCAAAGCAATACTCCGTTTACTTCGTCAGCAAAGCCCTGAATGTCGTAGAATCAAGATACTCCAACGTAGAAAAACTGGCGTACGCACTAGTAATTTCATCCCGGAAGCTGAGGCCTTACTTCGAGTCCCATCCGATCATCATTTATACCGACGCTCCACTAAGACCGGTCTTCCATAAGTTAGATCAGTCGGGGAGATTGCTCCGGTGGTCTATAGAGTTGTGTGGCCAAGACATTACTTTTAAGCCTCGAACGACCATCAAGGCCCAAGCCCTAGCCGATTTCCTCGCAGAAGGATCATTCACAGAGGAAAAACAGAGCCAGCAGACGATGGATCCATGGGAGTTATGGGTAGATGGGGCAGTCAACGCCAGCGGAGTGGGCATTGGCGCGGTCTTGATCTCGCCAAATAGAAAATACACCGAGATGCGAGCTGCCAGACTCAATGCTAGTTTATCAAACAATCAGGCGGAGTACGAAGCACTACTCATGGGGGTAGAGTGGGCTCATGCCGCAAACATAACGGCCCTCAAGGTTTTCAGCGATTCACAGCTCATTGTTAACCAAGTGCCAGGCACATATGCCGTACACTCGGAGAACCTCCAATTTTACGCTAAAAAATCCAGACAATGGAGGGACATGTTCAACTCTTTCGACCTATCCCTGGTCTGCCGGAATGATAACAAAACAGCAGACCGACTGGTGAAAATAGCCTCAGGCGAAACCTCCAATGAAGAATGGATTCCGGTAGAGATAAAGGCAAGCCTTGTAGAAACAAGGTTGATACAGCCCATACTCCGCGCTTCAGAAGACTGGATGGACGAAATAGCGGGGTTCATCCAACACGGAACTTTGCCAGAGGACGCAATCCGGGCACGACAAATAAGCGGCAATCCGCCAGGTATGTTCTCTACAATGATGTCCTATACCGCTAATCTTTCTCCAAGCCGTTACTCCGTTGCATCCCGTTGTCCCAAGTTGGTGACTTGCTCACTGAGATGCATGAGGGGGTATGTGGAGGGCATCCGGGGGCCCGAGCCCTGGCGGAAAGAATAATCAATCAAGGGTATTACTGGCCGACATTAAGGGAAGATGCCAGACGATATGTCAAAAGTTGCAATACCTGCCAAATCTTCGGGAACATACCGTAGTTACCCTCCATAGAGCAAACCCCAGTCGTTGCAGCATGGCCGTTCGACATGTGGGGTATGGGCCTAATGGGAAAATTCCCAAAAACATGGAACGATTACGAATACCTAGTGGTGGCAGTAGATTACTTTTCAAAATGGATTGAGGTTAAGGCTTTGCGAAATCCAACAGAGGAGAATGTCACAAATTTCCTCCACGAGCAGGTTATATCCCGTTTCGGAGTCCCCAAGGCGGTGGTGACCGACCACGGAGTTCAATTTTCGGCCAAATTCACTTCGGAGTGTCATCGGTTACACATCAAGTATTAGAAATCCTCAGTTGCACATCCACAGGGTAATGGCCAGGCAGAGGCCGCGAACAAGCTAGTATTACGGGCCCTACGACGAAACCTAGAGGGGATATCAAACAAATGGGCTGACGAATTGCATCCCACTCTATGGACGGTCCGCACCTCGATTAGGAGGCACACGGGCGAGACCGCGTTTGCACTAGTATATGGATCGGAGGCCGTCGCACCAGCCAAGGTGGTCGTACAAACAACAAGAGTCGCGATGTACGACCAAGTCAACAACGAGCGAGCAAGAAACATGGACCTCGACATGCTAGAGGAGCGGCGAATCGCAAGCTGCCTGAAGTCCCAATCCTTCAAGGAAAGAATGAAATGGATCCACGGTAAAAAAGTATCCGAGCGGACTGGGTACTCTGGAAGGTTGAGGGAACGACAAGGCACATCCAGGCGAATAAGTTAACTCCAAATTGGGAGGGACCATACCTCATCGACAGCAAAGTAAGGCCCGACACATACCGCCTTATGAACAAAGACGGCGTTCTCTTACCAAACCCGTGGCACGCCAATCATTTGAAGAGATATTACACTTGACGCGTTCTTACCGAGCTACGACTTGGGAAGTTTTCCGAATTTTATAAGTACCGGGCTACGACTAGGGAAACATTTCTGTTAATGTAAGTACCGAGCTACGACTTGGGAAGTTTTCCGAATTTTATATGTACCGGGCTACGGCTAGGGAAGAATTTCTATTAATGTAAGTACCGAGCTACGACTTGGGAAGTTTTCCGAATTTTATAAGTACCGGGCTACGGCTAGGGAAGGATTTCTGTTAATGTAAGTATCGAGCTACGGCTTTGGAAGTTTTCCAAATTTTATAAGTACCGAGCTACGGCTAGGGAAGAATTTCTATACCGAGCTACGACTCGAGATGTTTTTCGAATTTTAAAGTACCGGGCTACGACTAGGGAAGAGTTTCTATTAATGTAAGTACCGAGCTACGGCTCGGGAGGAATTTTGAATTTTATAAGTACCGGGCTACGGCTAGGGAAGAATTTTTAAAGTACCGAGCCACGGCTAGAGAAGATTTCTAAATGAGTTCCGAGCTAAGATTGATATCTTACCATAAGAGACTTGTGGGCTATCCAAGTGCCGGGCTGCAGCTCGGGAAACATTTACCCACCGCGGAAAAATTACGCTCAAATCGTCCGGAGTACCGAGCCTTAAGAAGTCACACTATGGTCAAGTCAAACGAAGTAACAAGTTACGGCTCAACACAACTATCACGAGATTATGGTCGGGTAAGCGAAGTACCAGGACTCAGCTTTTAAAGTCGCATTGAGAATACGAAGTTAAAAACTTGCAATGTTTTGGCAACGATTAGTCCGAAGTAAAGAGGTGCGACTTAAAATACTCTGACATTAAAGTGAAAGGTAGTGTTGAGCAAAATAAAGATTTTCATTTCATCAAAACGCGAAGGTACAATGTTGCCTACAAGAATACTAATTACAAAGGATCAAGACGAGCCAGAACCGTCTAACAGCTCCTAGAAGGTTGGAGCAGAAGGCTGAGGAGCTTCCCAGAATGGCTTCCCCCTCTATTCGTCACGCTCCCGGAGTGCCTCATGCTCCCCGTTAGTGAATGGCACAAAGTCCGCCCCTTGTCTGCAGGCTTCATTGTCAAAGTTCGACTGAAATGCCCGCACCAAGACGCTCTTGTCTTCGAAGTGATGGTGGAGTTGCCAGATTATGTGAACACAGCCCCTGTCCAAATAGGAGCCAGCTTCACGCCCAATCTCCTCGTGAAATTCGGCTGAGCTCTTGTAATCGTCGATGATATTTTTCTTGAACCTCACCGACTTACAGTGTTTGAGCTCTTCTTCGACTGAGAGCTTGCTCGCTACCGCCTCGTCACGGGCTGTGTTCAATTCGGCATTTGCGGCCCTCACCTTCGCCATTTCCTCCTCAGCCTTCAGCATCTTCTCCTTCAAATCAGGCACCTCGCTGACGAGCTATAGCTTCTCCGACTCCACGAGCTCAACCCGGGCAGCCTGATCCCTCACCTCAGACTCCAAGGCAGCCAAGCGGGGCTCATTGGTAGCCCGCCATTCCGCGTCAGCTGCTCTTCCCTCCTCCACCGAAGAGTGAGAATAGGAGATGAACATGAGGAAGGAAGTAATCTGCGAAGGCAAGGAAAGAGTTAAACAAAAAACACACAAACAAACAAAACAGTGAAGTGAAAAAATGCTCTCTTACCCGAGCTAGGAGAGCACCAGCTCTGTTGGTAGCCTCACCGACAGTAAGCCTGCCCATGCCGGCCAAAGACTCTATATCCACTGCTCGATCCAAGATGGCTCCACCGATGTATGACGCCGCAAACTGGTTGGTGAAGCGCAAATTATTAAGGGGAGGAGTCCTGGGGGAAATTTCAGCGGTTAACTCCCGCAGAGCCCCCTCCTCCTCGGGCATCACGAACCCCGGTCTGAGCCATGATGGACCGAGGTCCCTTTCTGCTTCCCCACCTTCGGTTGGCGGGGTTGGTGGCATCTCCTCCCGCACCTCTGTTGGCGGAGTGGCAGCAGGTAGGATTTCGGGGGCGGGAGGACTTGGGATAATTTCCATGGATCGAACATGCGACGAAGTTCGTTGACGCCGGTGAGGTCTGAGTTGTTCTTCGTCCACAACCTCCACCTCGTCCGCGGGATCTCGGATGAGTGGCGGGCGAGTTCTTGTCGGGGCAGACGTGGAAGATTTCGCCCGTGAGCCTTCTTCCCTTGGACGTCGCGGGGATCCACCTCGGCGTGTGACCTGGCCCGCTGAGGACGGATATGTCAGAAGTGTATCCCCAGAGGCACCTCGGTCAATCAGCCGGGGTGGGAAGCGGGGTAGAGAGTCCAAGTGTGATTGGCGCACACTTCTCCCTCCCTCACGCTTCCTCCAAGCCGCCTTGAAAGTAGCGGGCTCTAAAAAAACAGTTAAGTCTCCCAGCAACAAACGAAGTTTAAAAGAGAAATAACGAAGTAAAGGTTACCCCGGCTTGGTTGACAACCCGGTAAAGGAGGCGAATGACACCTACCACACTCGAAGAAGTAGAGTCCCCCTGGGTGTAGGGTCCACTCGGCATTGGGCACCTCGGGTTTAAAGCCTAACTCTCTCTTCCTAGGCTCCAACCCGGCCCCCATACCACACCATTCCAGACTTGGCTCGCTCAACAAATCTTTTGAAGAATATACTCGGGACTGTCTCTCACGGCTTACCCCCAAGTCCCGAGTAATGAGGTCAAAGAAAGTTTTTCTCAGAGGGGTTCACAGAAGAAGGGTGGACGGGAAGCAACGGCCTACCCTCATTAACACAGGGCTGGAAGGGGAAGCCCACCTTGGACTCCACCAGCACCCACCTACTCCTGAAATCCACCTTGTTGGGAGGGGAATCAAAGAGTTGGACCCTATTCCTACGGGGCCGAAGAGATAAGGTGTTGTCCGACATACGAAGTGCATAAAAGAACATCCCCAAGATGTTCATAGAAAGTTCGAAGCCTAGACGGCGACCCAGGCAAATAAAGGAGAGAAGAGTTCGAACGACATTCGGGTGAAGTTGCCCGAGTTGAATGCGGGTATACACAAGGAAATCAACAAAGGATGGGTCCAAAGGAAGCCTAAGCCCAGCTTCGAAGTGAGCTAGAGGAAAGGGGGTATTTCGGGGGGACATTTTACCTAGGCTGAAAGGCACACTAATCCTATACAAACTCCTATCTATGCTATACTTACGGATGATGAACTTAAGCTGATCATAGGGTACCTTACTTCGGTGAAGGCAGAAGTCCGTACCTAATGGCCCTAACACCACGGGCCCAGAGGAGGTGGCAGCGGGGTCTTCTTCAGTGGCCGGCACTTCGCGGATAGACTGAGGATCCCCAAAACCCTCTGCCATCAGTTCAAGAACTTCATCACCGACAACGGTCCTTTGTTGATCAGCCATTGTTCAAGCTGCAAGCAGATAATCAAAGGATTCAAAACACCACCTAAAAAGATTATCCAGAGATGGCTTAAATCAACCCTCAACCGTAACGGCCCAAAAAAAAAAAGAAAAAAGAAGCCGACCAAACTATACAAGTTTCACACCAGTCCCAGAACCCCTACACATGCGTAAATACCCAGAACATAAACATAAACAACCATTACCACCCAAAGCAATGGAGCAAGTGGAACCACATTTTTCCAAAAAAAATAACAGACGTAAAGAATGATGCCTGCAACCCAGAAGCTATTTTACAACAAAAGGACAAAACATACCTTTTTGGTTATTGTAGACGATGGAAGATGGAAGACGTGGGACTAAACTCACGACAAGAACAAGGGCAAAGAATCTTTAGAAAGCTTGCACGGAAGTAATGGCAGGAGAAGATTCAAGAGAAAAGGTTTGCAAAAGGAAGAAGAAAATAAATGGGAAAGGAAAGGGTTGCAAATGGTTATAGGACAAAAGGAAAAATGCTACTTACAAGGTTATCATGATTGCTCGCCTCGGGTTGGCAAAAAGGCATTCTGGGGACTGACACAATCAGAAGATGAAGCGACAGCCATCGCCATCAGAAACCCTAAACACGCCCCGACACACGCCACCTCTCAACATCCGAAGTTCGCCGAAACCGCAGCGGAATTCCTAGAGAACAACTATCGCCATCGGGCACCCGCAAGCAAAGGCTGGAAACCCGGTAGAAAGCCCGATGACCCGGTCTATCCGACGAAGTCCACACCAAGACGTGCTGCACTTCGCCGAGGGGCCACTGAAAGGAAAAAGACCCACAAAGGGCACAAACGTCCGCACAGTACCGCATACACCGCGGGTTGACTCAAAGTCAAACCCATTAACACAACAGGTGGAATCCACAATCCCCTCAATCCCAAACGTGGGTCCCTGTTCTCCCACTAACAAAGACCGTTTTCCCACAACGGCAACTACTAAAAACCCACGAGCTGAGTATGCACGATCCCGTCCACCACCTCCTCTAAAGGAGGTTATAAAAGAAGGGATCAGATGAGGGTAAGGGATTCAAGCTAGATATCTTAAATAGTTACCAATTCAATACCAAACTAACTTGATCGTCGGAGAGTTCACGGGGATCCACGTTCCCCCCGAACTTCCTCTATTTTGCAGGTTGCTATTTCCTCGAGATCTTCAAAGATTCCTGGTGCCACATTTTACCTTTTTACCCTCAAATTATTCTCACCAATTTTTTGAAAAATCAATATATTGTTATGTTTATAATTATATTATAATACGAATATGTGTACATTGAATACGAGCGGAAATTTATTTGTAAAGAAGTATTATATTTGAAATATATTTACCTCAAATGAATCTTATATATGTGTGAAAGAATATATGCTAACAATGGATGAGTTTGCAGGTACACTGAAAGATATACAAATGGAAAAAGTCAATTTAATCTCACTTTTGCAACTGTAAAGGTAAAATATTCAATTGAAGGAATATATACATATATATCTTATGTAATTAATGGCAAAAAAATTGGAGAAAAATAAAAATTTTAATTTCCTTTTTGTAGGGTGCAGGTCACACAGCTCCAGAATATAAGGGTAAAGAATGTTTTGCAATGGTGAAGAGATTTTTATCATATGATCCACTTTAAATAAATTAGTTTTGTCTGATTTTTCATTCAAAATTTATATATATACATATTAGTTTTCAACAATTCAGATTTTCAGCTTATGGTACATTATTTCAAAAGAATTTGAATGGTTAAATGGTGACCAAATTAAATTTATGATCTATGAATTAATAAAACTATAAATTACATGTACCAAATTATATTTATAAATATTTAATTTAGAGGATTTTATTTTTTATAGACTTGTTGATTTGATTATTCATGGGCTTGAGGATCTTTTTGGACTTAATATCGATATAATATATTTGAATTTTTTCGAGAGGTGTTTTGGGCTTGATCTCAATATGGATTCAATTTTTTAGGGCCGTTGTTTTGATTGCGATCGTTCAAACAATTATGAATTTGTTTCGAAAGCTTATGAATTTTTCTTCAGAGGTCTTTGAATTCCTTGAAATGGACGTTGATGAGAGGAAGAACCAAAACACAGAACTTTAGTATTCTTCACATATCTCTCAACATCAGAACTTCTACCTATTAACTTCTCTCCTTTCTGTCAACTTTTTTTTAAAGAAAATTTGTCCTATATTTATAAATGATGAGAGTGACAATTAATGACTGTAGGTTGTCATGTGTTACTCATTTCATACGTAAATCTCTTCATATCTTAATATATATATATATATATATGTATATATATATAATAAATATATATTTAAATTAATGTAGATAAAATTTTATTATCTACAAATTGCCTCTTTGGAATTTGTTATAGAAGTTAAAGATTTTGCATTCCGGAATATGTTTTTTAAAAAAATCAGAATAAGGGATAAAAAAAAAAGACAATAGAGGTGTAGAAATCACCAAAAATTGTAGTTTTGTCCTAAGATAATTCTAACCAAACTGAAGCTCAAAATAACAATTTGACCTTCCAAAATGAAGCCCAAGACGTCAAGAATAAATTACAAAAATTTTATTTAAATCGAACCACGCTAGACTCTTGATCGAAGCTACACCCAAGAACTGCACACCTCTTAAGTTTTCTGTTCATCTCTTTTTTTTTTTGTTATTCAACAAGATAGAACTAAAGAAAAAATTGCCCTAACCCAAGAACTAAAATGAACTAAAATAAAAAACATTAAAACGTCCATAATAAAAGCTCACATAAAATAATAATATCAAAGCAATACAAAAATTATATTGCAACTTAGGCTAGATCCACAACAATCTCTCCTCTAGCATAACACGGGGAAGACGAGCACGTTTCAACGATCGCTTGAAGTTCAATCCCTCAAGCTTACCAAATTTCAAGCTTGACTTCAAGAACCACCTTTGTCAATTTGTCCTTTCTTACCATTCCAACACAGATTATGTAATATTTTTTTACTTTCCTCTAGAACTATTTCCCTTATCAACAAACTTAATATAAATTTTATTTGGGGATCTAGAGAAAAATTCACCTAATTAAGTTGACAAATGATTCCCTTGCCTAAATACCGTTTTCCATTTCCATAACGATTTTGTTCATTTTTTTTCTTATATTATTATTATTATTATTATTATTATTATTAGACTTTTAATATATTTCATAACTATTTGTGACTCTATTTTGATGTACTACATTATTATTATTATTTGAAAATTTTGAACTTTTTTATTAAATTAGGTTGAAATTTTATGGTTAATACTTTATTTTAATCTTGGATGGTTTTGTGATTCCATAAATTGTGTTAATTTTATCACGAATTTTAATTTAAACTTGAATTGATTAATTGTTCTTTTTTGAAAAATCTTTTTTTTTTATTTAATTAAATTTTAATGGCTTGGTTAATAGGAATATGAATTTGGTTTTATGAGTATTCAATTACACAATTGGTTTTTAATTCAGAAGATTAATTTTAGAAAGAGGAAAAACTTGAATTAAATCACTCTCGGTTGAAGTTTTTAAATGTCATATTTGCATTTCTTGTTTGTTAATTATGTTTTTAGACTCTCGTTATCTCAAATATTCTCATTTTTATTATATTCGATTCTTATTAATTGATATCTATTAGGTTTCTTAGGAAAATAATTCAGTAAACACCCTATATTACTTATTAAATAAATTAAATTAATCTCAACCAATTTGACCAACAATCGTGTAATTCTAAAATGTTACGCAGATTGGAATCAATACAAACTCTCGGGTACTCATCCAATCCATAAATATTGTAGTTGAAGCACTGTTCAAATATATATATATATGATTTTGATGTGTTTTTGAAGTGTTTTTTGATAGAATATATATTAGTTGTTATTTATTATTCTTTTGTAAGAGTAGAATTGTCTGTTTATTTAGTTTTTATTTTTATTTTGTTTATCGTATATACTTTTAACTCTCTATTGTAATAATTATTCGACTATTATGGAATCATTTATTCCTTTAAATTATCAGAGTAAAATTCATGAGATGTTTGATTGAAACTTTTATAGGAGATTTTGTTTAAATTTGATAAATTTTGTGGAAAAAAAGGTGGCAGGCAGAATTTTTTTACTCAGTATTCTAGCGATTTTGATTTAGAATTGGAAATAATTAGGATTATTCCATGAATATTATTATTATTATTTAGAAAAATCATATAAAAGTTTTAGAAAAACAAATTTAGTCAATTCTGAATATAGTATAAAAGAATGAGTTACATTTATTGTTCTATGCAATCATTCTTTCTTTATTCACATTTACAAGTAAAAAAAAGAATTATCTATTTATTCATGTAACTACCACCACTACTAGGAGAAGGAGGGGGAAGAAGAAAAGATTATGCATAATTGACTTGAAATTGACCACGAAGAGGAGGAGGAGAAGGTTCTAGATAATTGACATGAAAATGAGGGAGAGGAGGATGAAAAGAATATTCAAGAAGAGGAAGAAAAGGTTCTTCATAATTGAATGGAAATTGACCAAGAAAAGGAGGAAGAGGAAGAGAAGGTTCTGGAAATCCTCTATTCCACCGCTGCCACTGACGCTTGTTGTTGTTCATGAGGCTTGCAGGGGACGATTTCTTGATTTCCCTTTTGATTTCCAAACAAGAAGCAGAGGCAATTATTATACATAAAACTTTGAGGTTTAGAATATCTTTAGAGATAAAAAATATCTATATGTATAATACTTAAATATCCATGTTCTTCTTGTTGCATATATATATATATATATATATGTATGTATATAAGTATCTTCTTGTGAAAAGAATCCATACTTGAATTTATATATATATACTCTTTGTTTTGTTAGAAATCCTCCAAGAAAATAATAAAGGGTACAAAAAGGTATATTTCTCTTCAAATATGTATATAATGTGCTATTAATTAGCATGCCATAAATATCATAAATAAAAAATAAATCTTCTAAAAAATAAATGGTTACATGATAAACTATCTCATTATAAAGTGTATATAATTTACCAAGGGATGAGAAAGGATAAAATGGTTTAAATATTTTATAAATCTCATTATTTGTATGTCCATTGAACTACTCTCAACTCTCGTAACCCCTTTTGTAATTATATGTAATAATTCTAGTAACATCCTATTTATGGTGAACATTTATGAGTTACATGTTTATATATATATATATATATATATATATATATATATCTTACTTCATCTCTATACATAGAGGTTTAGATATGTATATTTGATAGATGAATCATATATGAAAGATATAAACACTTCTCTCTTTTCTTTGATATCTATCTCCCGAATCAAGTATGATGTGAAATATCATTGAAAATTCGTATCAACACTCGTTGAAAAACCTGAAGTTTTTTCAATCGAAAGAATTTTCTTGTGCGGCTTGTTCTCAAGGAAAATTAATTATTAAGACATCACCAGTTAAAGTTGGAACTAAATCTCCAACATTTTTAGAAAGAAGTCAGGGTGACATATGTGGACCAATTCACCCTTCATGTGGATCATTTCAATATTTTATAGTTCTAATAGACACATCTAACAGATGGTCTCATGTTAGCATACTATCAACTCGTAACTCTGCGTTTGCGAGATTTCTTGCTCAAATTATTAGATTACGAGCACAATTTCTAGATTATACAATTAAATCAATATGTCTAGATAATGTTGGCGAGTTCTCATATGAAGCCTTCAATGATTATTGTAAGTCTATTGGTATAAGTGTTGAACATCTTGTAGCTCATGTTCATACTCAAAATGGGTTAGCTGAATCTTTCAAGACTTCAATTGATAGCTAGATCTATACTTATGATAACTAAATTACCCATTTCAGCTTGAGGTCATGCAATTTTGCATTCAACAACACTTGTACATGTTAGACCAACAAGTTATCATAAATATTCCCCATTGTAATTAGCTTATGGTCGGGAGCCAAATATTTTCTATTTTAGAATTTTTAGATGTTCGGTATATGTTCCTATTGCTCCACCACAACGCACAAAAATGGGTCCTTAAAGAAGCTTGAAGATATATGTTGGTTTTGATTCTCCTTTATTATAAGATATCTTGAACCTATGATAGGAGATCTTTTTACGACACAATTTATTGATTGTCATTTTGATGAACCAATGTTCCCAGGATTAGGGGGAGAAAAAGAAAAACAACTTGGTAAAAATATTACATAAAATACTTTGCAACTCTTGATACTCGTACAAATAAGTGTGAACTTGAAGTTCAAAAGATAATACATTTGCAAAGTATAGCAAATCAACTGTCAGATGCATTTACCGACCTAAAGAGAGTGACTAAGTCACATATACCAGCTGAAAATGCTCCTATACATATTGATGTCCCAAAAGGACCATCTGTAAATGAAATAGCAAATCAGTCTATAGCACGTCAAAAGCGTGGTAGACCAATTGGTTCAAAAGATAAAAATCCCTGTAAAAAATGGATAAAATGTTAATAATGAACCGGGCATAATACTCCAGAAGAGTCAATTGACATAATAAATGAAATAGCTCCATAAGAAATTCAGGTACCTAAAGATATTGAAAATATTGAAAAAAATAGATAATGATGAGATCTCAATAAATTATGTCTCAACGAGGAAACGATTGAACCGAGAAGAAATAATTATCGATAGTGTTTTTGTATATAATATAGCATCAGCTATTATAAATGAAAATGATTATAATGAGTTTACATCTGTTGATGAATGTCAACGTAGAAGTGATTGGCTAAAATGGAAAGATGCAATTCAAGCAAAATTGAACTCACTTGCAAAACATAAAGTTTTTGGACCCATAGCTCGAACACCTGAAGATGTTATACCTATAGGATACAAATGGGTATTTGTATGGAAAATAAATGAGAAAAATAAAATTGTGAGATGTAAAGCACGCCTTGTTGCACAAGGCTTTTCTCAAAGACCAAGAATTGACTATGAGATCACTTATTCTCCTATGGTGGATGCAATTACTTTTTGTTATCTCCTTGGTCTGGCAGCTAATGAGAAACTTGGTATGCGTCTAGATGTAGTTACAACCTATTTATATGGCTCACTTGATAGTGATATCTATTTGAAAATCCCTAAAGAATTTAAAATGTCTGAAGCATATAAATCAGATTCTCGGGAATTACTTTCAATAAAATTACAAAGACCTTTGTATGGTTTAAAACAGTCTAGACGAATGTGGTACAATCGTCTTAGCGAATATTTATTGAAACAAGGTTATCAAAATAACCAAATTTGTCCATGTGTATTTATTGAGAAAGAAAATCCAGGGTTTGCTATAATAGTTGTATATGTTGATGATTTAAATATTATTAGAACCACTGAAGAAATTTTAAAAGCAGTAGATTCTTTGAAGAAAGAATTTGAGATGAAAAATCTCGGAAAAATAAAGTTTTGTCTCGGCCTGCAGATCCAGCATTTAAAAGATGAAACTGAATTTTTTTTTCATCAATCAAATTATATGGAAAAGGTCCTTAAAAGATTCTACATGGACAAGGCACATCCATTGAGTACTTCAATCACTTGATGTGAAAAGGGACATTTTTCGACCTCGTGAGGATAATTAAGAAGTTCTTGGTCCAGAAGTACCATATTTTAGTGCAATAGGTGACTAATGTATCTTACTAATAATACAAGACCTGATATAGCTTTTGCTGTTAATCTATTAGCAACGTTTAGTTCATGTCCAACTAGAAGACATTGGAATGGAATTAAACATGTCTTTCAATACCTTCGAGGTACAATTGATATGGGATTGTTATATCTTCATAGTTCTAAATCACAACTTTTTTTGTTATGCTGATGCTGGTTACTTGTTTGATCCACATAAAACCAAATCTCAAACAGGTTATGTTTTTACATGTGGAGGAAGTGTTGTTTCATGGTGTTCTACAAAGAAAACGTTAGTTGCTACGTTTTCGAATCATACAGAAATTATAGCAATCTATGAAGCATGTCCTGAATGTGTTTGGTTAATATCTATGTCTCAACACATTCGAGAGACATGTGGTTTATCTTCAGGCAAAGAACATCCAACAATAATTTATAAATATAACATTGCATGGATAACTCAATTCTAGGAAGGATATATTAAACAAGATCTCACAACACATATTTCACCAAAAATTTTCTTTACGCATGATCTTAAAAAAAATGGTGATGTTGATGTACAACAAATCCGTTCAAGTGATAATTTGACAGACTTGTTCACAAAAGCATTATCAACTTCAATATTTGAAAGACTAGTCCATAATATTAGAATGCGTCGGTACAAAGATATTATGTAGTTATGAAGGGGAGTGTGCAAAGAACGATGTACTCTTTTTCCTTCACTAAGATTTTTTCCCACTAGATTTTTCTCTAGTAAGATTTTAATGAAGCATATTCCTTGTACAATGGACATCCAATGTGGAGTTTTATAAATCTCATTATTTGTATGTCCATTGAAATTTTTTCAACTCTCATAACCCTTTTTGCAATTATATGTAATAATTCTAGTAACCTCTATTCATGTTGAATGTTTAGGAGTTACATGTTGTAAAGGAAGAACAGCCGGATTCCTTGAACAGCCGGATTCGTTGAACAGCCGACAGCAGACTTCCTTGACAGCATTTGTTGAACAGCCAGCATTTGTTGAAGGCAGCATTCGTTGAAGGAAGAATATGTTGAAGGCAGCAGTCGTTGAAGGAGGAATTTGTTGAAGGCAGCTTTCTTTGAACAAACCCACTTCTTTGAAATATATATATATATATAAGGATAGTTAGCCACCTTTTTTGACCTCTTTCCTTCCTATATATATATGTAAGGATGTAGTTGAGTATACAGAAGTGGAGAGAGCAAAAGAAAGAGAGAGCAAAAAGAAAAGAGGGAGAGGAAAAGCAGAGAGTGAAAAACAAAAGAGAAAAGAGAGAAAAGAAATTTCTCTCTACAAATTGTAATTCTTCTCATTCTATAAAATTTGACCTGCAGCAGGTCCGGAGACGTAGGCAAGATTAGCCGAACTCCGTAATCAATCGATTGTGTCCCGATTTCGTTCCTAACAACTGGTATCAGAGCCTAGGTGAGGCGATTGTTCTGATTTTTTTTTTCTTCTGAAATTTCCAAATTCCGGCGAGGTCGAAATTTCTCAAAATCAGACGAATCAGACGAGGAGGTCCGATTCAAGTGGGAGCAATGGCTGCAGAAAGATGAAAATTGAAAAATTCAATGGTACTGATTTTGGGTTCTGGAAAATGCAAATGGAAGATTATTTGTACCAGAAAAATCTCTACCTACCTCTCTCAGATGAAAAGCCCGAAGAAATGAAGGAGAATGAGTGGAAGCTCCTTGATAGGCAAGCTCTTGGAGTAATTCGATTATCCCTATCTCGAAATGTCGCTTTCAACATCGTGAAAGAAAAGACTACAGCGAGTCTTATGGCGGCTCTCTCAAATATGTATGAGAAGCCGTCCGCTGCCAACAAAGTCCATTTGATGAGGCGGCTATTCAATTTGCGGATGAAGGAAGGCACGTCGGTAGCTCAACACATAAATGAACTCAATACAGTCACAACTCAATTGAATTCGGTTGAGATTGATTTTGATGATGAAGTTCAAGCGTTGATACTTCTTTCATCTCTACCGGAAAGCTGGAATGCTACTGTCACAGCTGTGAGTAGCTCGTCCGGGAGTACTAAGTTGAAATTCGATGATGTCCGTGACTTGGTTCTCAGTGGAGATCCGAAGGAAAGAAACTGGTGAATCATCAACTTCCTCAATGTTGCATACGGAGGCAAGAGGAAGAAATTCAACAAGAGGAAATGGAGGACGCAGCAAATCAACCTACCGAGGAAGATCGAGAAATGGGAGGTCCAAATCCAGAAATCCAAACTCAAAAATTGAGTGTTGGGGATGTGGAAAAACCGGGCATATTAGGCGGCAGTGCCAAAATTTGGTGAAGGACCAAGAGGGAAAATCTGAGGCAAATATGGCTTCTACCTCAGATAGAGATGATGCGTTGATATGCTCTTTGGAGAGCAAGGAAGAGTCTTGGGTGTTAGACTCCGGAGCATCATTTCATGCAACTTCAAAGAAGGAACTCTTTGAGAGTTATGTCCCGGGAAACCTTGGAAAAGTATATCTTGGTGATGACCAACCTTGTAACATAGATGGCAAAGGTGCTGTGAAGATTCATCTAAATGGATCAACTTGGAAGCTCAATGATGTGAGACATATTCCTGACTTGAGAAAGAATTTAATCTCAGTTGGGCAGCTTGCAAGTGAAGGCTACACCACAACTTTCAATGGTGAAAATTGGAAGATTACAAAGGGTGTATTGGTGGTTGCTCACGGGAAGAAGAGTGGTTCACTCTACATAACAGCAAATGCGCATTGCTATTCGGTCGCTGTGGCAGCTGCAAATGAGGACTCCAACCTGTGGCATTAAAGGCTCGGCCACATGAGTGAAAAGGGGTTGAAAGTAATGCACTCAAAGGGTAAACTTCCAGGCCTAAAATCAGCTGAAATAGGCATGTGTGAAGCTTGCATTCTTGGAAAGCAAAAGAGAGTTAGCTTTCAAACAAGTGGTAGAACCCCAAAAGGAACAAAGCTGGAGCTTGTTCATTCAGACGTTTGGGGACCGACAACCATTCCATCAATGAGTGGAAAACACTACTTCGTGACTTTCATAGATGATCACTCTCGAAAGGTATGGGTTTACTTCCTAAGGCAAAAGTCAGAAGTGTTTGAAGTTTTCAAAAAATGGAAAGCCATGGTGGAAAATGAAACAAACTTGAAGATCAAAAGGTTGAGAACGGACAATGGTGGTGAATATGTGGACACCATGTTCAAGAAGTTCTGCTATGAGCACGGAATCAAGATGGAGAGAACCGTGCCGGGAACGCCTCAACACAACGGCGTAGCTGAGCGAATGAATCGAACATTGACCGAAAGAGCCAGAAGCATTCGTGCACAATCTGGACTACCGAAGCAATTCTGGGCTGAAGCGGTCAACACAGCAGCTTACCTCATCAACCGAGCTCCATCGGTTCCATTAGAGCACAAACTTCCCGAGGAGGTTTGGACTAAAAAAGAGGTAACGCTATCACATCTTAAAGTTTTTGGTTGTTTAGCGTATGTTCATATCAGTGATCAAGGGAGGAATAAGCTTGACCCCAAGTCAAAGAAGTGCACATTCCTTGGCTATGGTGAGGATGAATTTGGCTACCGCTTATGGGATGACCAAAACAAGAAGATTATTCGCAGCAGAGATGTGATCTTTAATGAGAGAGTAATGCACAATGAGAGGCATAGTATTGATGCCCAAAACACAGAGCAAGGCGAGCCTGTGTTCGTTGAAGTGGACGATGCTCTTGATGAGACGAAGGTGTCGGGAAAGGAGCATGCTGGACAGAGCAGTGGACAACAGGATTCTGGAGAATCTAGTCAACTTGGCATACAAGGCAGTCGACTACCTGGGGCAGAACCTGAATTAAGAAGGTCTTCAAGGATTCCTGTGCCAAACCGAAAATACATGAATTACTTATTGCTAACAGATGGAGGAGAACCTGAAAGCTATGACGAAGCTTGTCAAATCCATGATTCGAGCAAGTGGGAGAAAGCCATGAAAGATGAGATGGAGTCTCAAATGGTCAATCATACGTGGGAGTTGGCAAAATTACCCATGGGCAAGAAGGCACTTCAAAACAAATGGGTGTATCGTTTGAAAGATGAGCATGATGGCTCTAAGAGATACAAAGCCCGACTTGTTGTCAAAGGATTTCAGCAAAAGGAAGGAGTCGACTACACTGAAATCTTTGCCCCTGTTGTGAAACTCAACACCATCAGAACCGTGTTGAGTATTGTTGCTGCTGAAAATCTTCATCTTGAGCAGCTAGATGTGAAGACAGCATTTCTTCATGGAGATTTGGATGAAGAAATCTATATGTACCAACCGGAGGGTTTCCTAGAAAAAGGGAAGGAAAACATGGTGTGCCGGTTAAGGAAGAGCTTGTATGGCTTGAAGCAAGCTCCTAGACCATGGTACAAAAAGTTCGACAGCTTCATGCACAAGGAAGAGTTTAAGAAGTGCTATGCTGATTACTGCTGCTACTTCAAGAGGTACGAGTCCAGCTATATCATTTTGCTACTATATGTGGATGACATACTAGTAGCCGGTTCAGACATGAATGATATTAGAAGCTTGAAGCATAAATTGTCAAAGGAGTTTGACATGAAGGATCTAGGCCCAGCAAAGAAGATCCTTGGAATGTAAATCACGAGAGATAGACATAGAGGAGTTCTGCAGCTATCTCAATCGGAGTACATCAACCGTGTTTTGCAACGTTTCAACATGAGTGATGCCAAACCAGTAAGTACACCTTTGGCAAGTCACTTTCGATTATCTAAAGATTAGTCTCCTCAAACAGAGAAGGAGAAAGAGCACATGGCTAAGGTTCCCTACGCCTCAGCCGTTGGAAGTTTGATGTACGCAATGGTCTGTACGAGACCAAACATTGGCCATGCAGTGGGAGTCGTTAGTAGATTCATGTCAAATCCGGGAAAAGCTCATTGGGAAGCTGTGAAATGTGAAATGGATTTGAGGTATCTCAAAGGCTCCACAGAAAAATGCCTACATTTTGGCAAGGGTGAGTTACAGGTGCAAGGTTATGTAGATGCCGACTTTGGAGGAGATGTTGATCAAGGGAGGAGCACCACTGGCTATGTGTTCACCGTAGGAAGTGCAGCTGTTAGTTGGATATCACAACTGCAGAAAATCGTCACGCTATCTACAACAGAAGCTGAATATGTAGCTGTAACTGAAGCTAGCAAAGAGTTGGTGTGGCTTCAAGGTCTGTTAACTGAGCTGAGATTCAATCAAGTGAAAAATGTCTTGCATAGTGACAGTCAAAGTGCAATACATTTGGCAAAAAATTCAGCGTTCCATTCCAGAACCAAGCACATTGGACTACGCTACCACTTCATCAGATCTTTGTTGGAGGATGAAGTGTTGACACTTGAGAAAATTCAAGGAAGCAAGAACCCGGCGGACATGTTGACAAAGACGGTGACGATCGACAAACTGAAGTTGTGTTCAACTTCAGTTGGTCTGCAAGAGTAGCGAGATCCGAGAGACCTGCTGCGAAGGTGCGAAGGTGTGAAGGTGTGAAGACTAATTGAAATTAGACTTCAAGTGGGAGATTGTAAAGGAAGAACAGCCGGATTCCTTGAACAGCCGGATTCCTTGAACAGCCGACAGCAGACTTCCTTGAACAGCATTTGTTGAACAGCCAGCATTTGTTGAAGGCAGCATTCGTTGAAGGAAGAATATGTTGAAGGCAGCATTCGTTGAAGGAGGAATTTGTTGAAGGCAGCTTCTTTGAACAAACCCACTTCTTTGAAATATATATATATATATATATATATATATATAAAAGGATAGTTAGCCACCTTTTTTGACCTCTTTCCTTCCTATATATATATATGTAAGGATGTAGTTGAGTATACAGAAGTGGAGAGAGCAAAAAGAAAAGAGGGAGAGGAAAAGCAGAGAGTGAAAAACAAAAGAGAAAAGAGAGAAAAGAAATTTCTCTCTACAAATTGTAATTCTTCTCATTCTATAAAATTTGACCTGCAGCAGGTCCGGAGACGTAGGCAAGATTAGCCGAACTCCGTAATCAATCGATTGTGTCCCGATTTCGTTCCTAACACATGTTTATATATATATATATATATATATATATTTGAAAGAAGTTAGTCGTGAATTGATAGATTGGCTTTAAATCATAGCTTGATGTGAAATATATGAAGATTCTTATACATATAAAATGGTAAATATATTTCACATCAAGCTATGATTTAAAGCCAATCTATCAATTCACGACTAACTTCTTTCAAATAAACAAAATTTATTGGAACAAAAGAGGTCAGCAAACACTTAACAAATTCACTTTTTTTAAACACAATCTTCATTATTGTCAACTCTAAAGATATTTAAGCACCCTTTTTTAAAAAAAAACTTTTCCTCAATTTTATGGTATTCTTATTGCATAATTTCTGCTCAAAGTTCCAAATTTCATTCTTTTATTGGATATGTGATAACGCACCATTATATTTCCGTGCTGGAATCTTACACCAAATGAAAAAAATATCCTTGACGTATACAAATATAACTCATTTTTTCATATTGCATCAAATTTTCATTATTTTATCTCCAATTCAATCTTACGTCTTAATTTTTATATATTGTGTCAATTTATAATATGTAATACTAGCAAAAAAGAAAAAGTTATAATATTTTAAGCATCAATAATTTGTAAGTGAATTATCACTTTGTCAAAGAAAAAGTTTAGATCACTTGCATATATATATATGTATATATCTTTTATATAGCAGTAGAGAGTATTTAATATAGTGATCGATCATAATCTCTCTCTCTAGAAAAGGGTACCCAAGATTAAATTAAATGGCAGATCATTGTTCAATATTTCAATGGAAGAAATATTTTCAATCTTCACTTTATCTTCTTTATGGAATAATCTTCTTCTTCTTCTTCTTCTTCTTCTTCACCACAGTACGAACACAAACCATGGTTCAGACACTTCCTGGATTTTCTGGAATCCTTCCCTTCAAACTCGAAACTGGGTAAATCTCTCTCTCTCTCTCTCTCTATATATATATATATATATAGATATATATATATATATAGATATATATATAGATATATATATATATATATATATATATATCTGTGTGTTTGTGGACAATATGCATGTATTACTTTATACTTTTGGTTCTAAAAATTTTATTCAATCTTTTTTATCTTGATTGTTTAACTATTTATAAAATTTTATTATTCTATGAAAAAACACTGATGGATTTAGTCCTAAATATTTCAATTTTTTTAGTATGTTTAATCCTTAACATTCTATTTTCATATTTTATATTAGATTTGGTGGTCTAATTTGGTTCTTCGGGAACAAAAAATAAAAATAAATAAAATTTTAAACAAGGGAGTAATTTTTTGATATGAATAATTGGTGAATTTAGTCCCAAACAAATTTAGTTTTGGCAAGCTTAGTCCCAAAATATTTTTTAACTTTAAGGTCCCAAACTTTTTTTTGTAGAGAATAATAAGGTCATTCTTAACGGATTCTGTCAAAATCTTAAAAACTTTAACGGTTGTTTGTCTTTAGTAAATTAAAGATAATGATAAAAAAGTCATTACATGTGAAAATAAAGAAAGAAAATAATAATAATAATAAAATATTTAAACACATAAAAATGTCGTCATATATTTTTTTAAATTTTTATTTTGAAAATATCCTTATATTTAAAATTTTAAAAATAAAAAATTTATCAAAATAGTGAGAATATCAAAAGTCGTCGTCAATCTTCTTCTTCTCTGGCTAATCTTCTTCTTTGGCACAAGATTTTTATCTTTTTCTAACATCTTTAAAAAAGAAAAAAGAAAAAAAATTAAAGAAGAGATCTTTATAAAAAGAAAAAAAAACGAGAAAGAGGGAGCAAAAATTAGCGATCTAATTTGGGTATTCATGCTATTGGTGAATCACTGCATAAAAAAAAAACAAATGCTTTTAATGCTGAATTTTACATATAAGACTATAATGAAGAGGAATTGGTGATTTAGTATTAGAATCTCTTTTTCTCATTTTTTTCTTTTTTCTTTTTATAAAGGTCTTTTCTTTAATTTTTTTTTTCTTTTTTCTTTCTTTAAAGATGTTAGAAAAAGATAAAAATCTTGTGCCAGAGAAGAAGAAGAAGAAGATTAGCCAGAGAAGAAGAAGAAGAAGATTAGCCAGAGAAGAAGAAGATTGATGACGACTTTTGATATTTTCACTATTTTGATAGATTTTTTATTTTTAAAATTTTAAATATAATGACATTTTTAAAATAAAAAAATATATATATGAGGACATTTTTATGTGTTTAAATATTTTTTTATTATTATTATTTTCTTTCTTTATTTTAACATGTAATGACTTTTTTATCATTATCTTTAATTTACTAAAGACAAACAACCGTTAAACTTTTTAAAGATTTTGACAGAATCCGTTAAGAAGGACTTAATATTCTCTACAAAAAAAAATTTGGGACCTTAAAAGTTAAAAAAAATATTTTGGGACTAAGCTTGTCAAAACAAAATTTGTTTGGGACCAAATATACTTACTGTGCTGGGACCAAAACTAAATTTGTCAAAACTAAATTTGTTTGGGACCAAAACTAAATTTGTCAAAAACATGATGTTCTAAAGATTTTGTAATATTTTTTGGTCCCAGCACAGTAAGTATAGCAATTTCACTTTAGAACATCATCAACCATAGAATGCCATCCACCTTATTTGGCTGCAAAAATATGGTGAAGAATGAAGATATTCACCATAAGGGCTTGTGAGAATGAAGCCTCTCCAAAATCTTAGGTTTCTAACTCTTCCAATCCACTACTTCAATAATCTATTTGCTCGACACCTCCATATACGACATGAAAAGATATGGTGATAAAGGATCACCTTGTCATAATCCTCGGAATGGAGTGAAAGACTCAAGAATCTCTTCATTCCAACATACTGATAATTTAGTAGATGTAACACAATCCAAACTCATGTTCACAAACTTATTCTTGAAACTAGTAAATTTAAGCACCTCACTCAAGAAAGCCCAATCTACACGATTTTATGCTTTCTTAAGAACAACTTTGTAACGAGTGTATCATTTCTTGCACCACTGTTATATTATCTGTGGTAGATCTTTCTGGAATAAAATTGGATTGATATTATTGTCTCGTTAGATCCGTCATCCACGACTTCGATCTATTACCCAAGATCTTGGAAACTACCTTGGCTAAGACATTGCATAAAGATATAGGTCGAAACTTATTAAGAAACTGTGATGATGTGTTACCTTTTGAAATTAGGTAGATAATTGTTTCATTCAAGTCTGTCGAAATGAATATTCTTTGAATTGATGCCATCACTTTGTCTCTAACAATGTTCTAATAGCGTTCGAACAAACATGGTAGAAAACTATTTTTTGTTTTGAATCATATTTTTGTTCTGAACCATTTTTTCTAATCGGTCATGTTGGAGAGAGTTTTTCTAAAGAGAGAAAGTTCATCGTTTAACTATAAATATTTTTTCAAGCATAGTGGTAATAACTTTACTTATAACTTTTTAATTTTTTGAAAGTAATCAGTTTTCAGAGAAACTAGAAGCAAAAAATGCATCAAATCTAAAAAAATATAATAATAACAATAATAAAATCAAATATAGTTTATTTAGGACCTAAAAGCTGAAAAGAAAATGTTTAGAATCAAATATACTAAACTCTTTTATCAAATTATAACATTTTCATACATTTTGGCACTCAACCATAATAGCTTACATCTTTTGTGTACATTATTTTTGGCTTGTTTTCATATATATATATATATATATATTGATTCGTCAAAAATTGGTAAGAATATTTGGAGGGTAAAAGAGTAAAATATAACTCCAGAAATCTTGGAGAATCTCAGAGTTGAAGTAACCTGCAAAACAGAGGAAGTTCGGTGGGGACGTGGATCCCCGTGAACTCTCCGACGATCAAGTCAGTTTGGTATAAATTGGTAATTGTTTAAGAATATCTGGCTTACCCTTACCTTCGTATGATCCTTTCCTTTTATAAGGATGCGGTAGGGAGATCGTGTAGATTCAGCTCGTGGGCTGCTTGGCAGTTACCGTTATGGAGAAACGGTCCGTGTTAGTAGGAGAGTGGAGATCCACGTTGAGATTTAGTGGGTTATTTGTTCCCCTTTTTAGGATAATGGGTTTGACTTTGAGTTAACCCGCAGTATATGTGGCGGTGTGTAGATTTATTTGCCGTATGGACATATTTGCCCCTGGCGGGTATCTTTTTCCGTTCAGTGGCCCCTCAGCGAAGTATAGCACGGCTTGGTGCGGACTTCGCTGGAGAGACCGAGTTGCCGAGCTTCGGACTTCGGCTGACAGGCATCCGATGGTATTTTCCTCGAGATCCCGCTGTGGTTTTAGCGAGCCTCGGTCAGTGAGGAAAAAGCGCGTGGGTCGGGGTTACTGGTGAGTGTGACGGCTGTCGCTTCGCTTTAAATGTTGTCAGTTACGAGGCGTCCCTTTTTGCAGACCCGAGGCGTTGATCTTCATGGGCAATCATGGCACCTTTGTAAAAACTTTCACATAATCATTTAAAAAACCTTTCCTTTTTCTATCCTTCCTCACGCAATACTTGTTTTTTGCCTTTCCCTCTGATATTCCTTTTCGAAACTTTCTGCCATTGCTGTCGTGCAAAACCTCCTTCGGAGTTTTCTTCTGCTTTGGTTGTGAGTTCGATTCTGCCTCCGTCATCCCGATCACTTCTGATAATCCAAGAAAGGTATGCTCTATCCCTTTGTGGGTGTTTCTATTTTACTGGTGTTTCTCTTTCTGTTTATCGGCATGTAACTATCCTTAGTTGTTTATGGTGATGTGCGCCAAGGTTAGGCATTTGTCTGTTTGTTGGGTTGTTTGTGTTTCATGAGGGTTTTGTGGTTGTCGGGGGGTTGTATGTGTTATTTCATGCTTCTTCTTTAATCTGCTACTGTTGGGGGCTGATTTGAATATGGTAGTGTTTTTTCTGGACGCCGTTTTGAATTCCTTGAATTTCTGTCTGTAGTTTGAGTAATGGCTGGCCAACAGAGAAACCTTGCTGGAGATGAAGTGACTGAGCTGATGGCAGAGGGTTTCGGGAACCTTCAGCCTGCCGGCGAAGTGCCTGAAGAGGTCCCGACTTCCATTTCGTCTGGGCCCGTGGTGTCAAGGCCGCTAGGTACGGATTTTTGTTTCTATAGAACTAAGGTAACCCGGGACCAACATACTTCCATCTTTCGTAAGTATAGCATAGATAGGAATATGTATAGGTTAGGCCTGCCCTTCGATTTAGGTAGAATGTCCCCTCGTAGTATCCCTATCCCCCTAGCTCACTTCGAGGCGGGACTTAGGCTACCTATGGACCCTACTTTCGTTGATTTTCTTGTGTATGCCTGTGTACAACCCGGGCAACTTCACTCAAACGCCGTTCGGGCTCTTTTTTCCTTAATTTGTTTGGGTCGCCGTTTAGGCTTTGAGTTGTCTATGAACATCTTAGGGATGTTCTACTCCTCACTTCGCCTGTCGGACAACACATTGTCCCTCCGTCCCCGCAAAAAGGTTATCCCACTCTTTGACCCTCCTCCCAACAAAGTGGATTTTAGGAATAGGTGGGTAACGGTAGAGTCGAAGATAGGGTTCCCCTTCCAGCCCTGTGTCAATGAGGGTGGGCCCTTAGTCTCTGTCTCCCCTTCTTCTTTGGATCCCTCTGAGAAATCTTTCCTTGAACTCATCACCCGGGACTTGGGAGTGAGGCGAGATAGGGGAGGGTCTGGAGTTCAGGAGAAGGGAGTTAGGCTTTACACCGAGGTGCCAACGAAGAGTGGACTTTTCACCCCGGGGCCTCTTCTCAGCGAGTGTGACCTATGTCCTCCGTCTCATATCCGGGTTGCCAACAAAGCCGGGGTAACTCTTACTTCGCTACTTTCCTTTACTTCGTCTATTCAGGGATACTGACCCTTTTTTATTTTTTCAGAGGCTTGCTACCTTCAAGGCGGCTTGGTGGGAAGTGAGGCGGGTCGGAGTGTGCGCCAGTCACACTTGGACTCGCTTCCCCGTTTTCCACCTCGGATGATTATCGGGGTGCTTCGGGGGATACGCCTTGACGTATCCGTCTTCAGCGGGCCAGGGTCACCCGTCGCCGTCCAAGGAGGGGACTCCCGCACGAAGTCCACCTTTTCTGCCCACAAGAGCCGTCCCCTATCATCTGGGATACCATGGACGAGGTGGAGCATGTAGATGAGGAGCAACTTCGGCCCCGCAGCCGTCAACGTACTTTGTCTCCTACCCATTCCATGGAGATGGTGCCAAGCCCCCCCCCCCCCCCCCGCCCGAGATTGTACCCGACGTCACTCCGCCGGTGGAGGTGCGGGAGGAGGATTGATTGTCCCTCCGCCAACTGCTGGAGTGGGGCCGAAGGGGACCTCGGTCCGTCCTGGTTGAGGCCGGGATTCGTGATGCCTGAGGAAGAAGGGCTCTGCGGGAGTTAGTCGCGAGATATCCGCAGGACTCCCCCGTTGAACAATCTGCGCTTCACCAACCGGTTCGCGGCTTCCTATATTGGTGGAGCTATTTGGATCGAGCCGTGGACATAGAATCTTTGACTGGTATGGGCGAGATGTCCGTCGGCGAGGCTACCAACAGAGTCGGTGCTCCTAGCTCAGGTGAGAGACTTAGGCTTTTTTTTTTTTTTTTTTTTTTGCTAACTCCTTGCTCTCGCAGGTCACTGCCTTCTGATGCAATATCCGGGCTTACTTCTTGGCAGAGAGGAAGGTGGGCCGCGGGGATGAGTAGCGGGCTGTCCACGAGCCTCGCCTGGCCACACTAGAGTCTGAGGTGAGGGGTCAGGCTGCCAAGGTTGAGCTGATGGAATCGGAGAGAAGCTGCAGCTCATCAGCGAGGTGGCCGAGTGGAAGGAGAAGATGTGGAAGGCTGAGGAAAGAGTTGCTAAGTTGCGGGCCGCCAACACAGAGTTGAACTCAGCCAAGGGATGAGGCGGTGGCTAGCAAGCTCTCCTCGGAAGAAGAGCTCAGCATTGTAGGTCGGTGAGGTTCAGGGGAAAACATTATGACGACTACAAGAGCTCCGCGGCATTCCACGAGGAGATTGGGCGCGAAAGCGGGATCCTACTTGGACCGGGGTGTGTATTCATATGATCCGGCAACTTCATCATCACTTCGAAGATAAGGATGTCCTGGTGCGAGCATACAGTCGAACTTCGACAATGAGGCTTGCAGGTGAGGAGCGGACTTGTGCCATATTCTGATGGGAGCTTGAGGCACTTCGAGAACGGTGATGAAGAGAGAGGAGGCCACTTGGGAGGCCCTCAGCCCTCTGCCCCGACTTTGGGAGTTGCTGGATGGTTCCGGCTCCTCTTAACTTGTAAATTAGTTCCTTAGGAAAATATTGTATTCTCTATTTTGATAATGAAACTATTTTATTAACGTTTTGTCTTCCGAGTCACAAGTCTACTTTCCTGCTTTAGCTTTATCTTTCAAAAATCGTAAGCATTTAACTTCGCCTCCAGTGACATTCGTCCTTCGCCTTAATAAAACTCATAAAGCTCGAGGCTTCCTAGCCGTAACCCAAGCACTGATAAGACTGAAATTTTCCCGAGCTTAGCTCGGTACTTACATTAATAAAAATCTTCCTAGCCGTAGCCGCGGTGCTTATAAAATTCAGAAATTTTCCCGAGCGTAGCTCGGTACTACATTAATAAAACTCCTGGCCGTAGCCCGGTACTTATAAAATTCGGAAATTTTCCCGAGCCGTAGCTCGGTACTTACATTAATAAAACTTCCCTGGCCGTAGCCCGGTACTTATAAAATTGGGAAATTTTCCCGAGCCGTAGCTCGGTACTTACATTAATAAAACTTCTTCCCTGGCCGTAGCCCGGTACTTATAAAATTCGGAAATCTTCCCGAGCCATAGCTCGGTACTTTACATAAATAAAATTCTTCCCTAGCCGTAGCTCGGTACTTATAAAATTCGGAAATCTTCCCGAGCCGTAGCTCGGTACTTTATTAACGTTGCGATGAAGGGAAATGAGAGCGGCCTTTCGGCGTCAGTCAGGTGTAATATCTCTTCAAATGATTGGCGTGCCATGGGTTTGGCAAGAGGACGCCCTCTTTGTTCGTAAGGCGGTACGTGCCGGGGCGTATTTCGCTACTGACGAGGTACGGGCCTTCCCAATTGGGAGTTAACTTGTTTGCCTGGATGTGCCTTGCCGTTCCCTCAATCTTCCGAAGTACCCAGTCTCCAACCCTGATTGGCCGCTCGGATACCTTCTTATTGTGGGTCCACTTCATTCTTTCCTTGAATGTTTGAGACTTCAGGCGGCTTGCAATCCGCCTCTCTTCCAGTAAATCGAGGTCTACGTTTCTTGCTCTTTCGTTGTTGACTTGGTCGTACATTGCGACTCTTGCTGTCTGTACGACCACCTCGGCGGGTGCGACGGCCTCCGAACCGTATACTAGTGCGAATACAGACTCACCCGTGGGGCCCCTTATCGAGGTGCGGACCGCCCATAGCGCGGAGTGCAATTCGTCGGCCCATTTGTTCGATACCCATTCTAAATTTCATCGTAGGGCTTGTAATACCAGTTTGTTTGCGGCTTCTGCCTGGCCATTACCCTGTAGATGCGCGACTGAGGATTTCCAATGCTTGATGTGTAATCGGTGGCACTCCGAGGTAAACTTGGCCGAGAATTGAACCCCGTGGTCGGTTATCACTGCCCTTGGGATTCCGAAGCGGCATATAACTTGCTCTTTAAGGAAGTTTGTGACGTTTTGCTCCGTGGGGTTTCTCAAGGCCTTAGCCTCTATCCACCTCGAAAAGTAGTCGACCGCTACCACTAAGTACTCATACCCGTTCCTTGTTTTTGGGAATTTCCCCATTAGGTCCATGCCCCACATGTCGAACGGCCATGCTGCCACAACCGGGGTCTGCTCTATGGAGGGTAGTTGCGGTATGTTCCCAAAAATTTGGCAGGTGTTGCAGCTCTTGACATGTCGCCTGGCATCCTCTCTTAATGTCGGCCAGTAATATCCTTGACTGATTATTCTTTCCGCCAGGGCTCAGGCTCCTGGGTGTCCTCCGCACTCCCCCTCATGCATCTCGGCGAGCAGGTCGTCCACTTGGGATGGCGGGATGCAACGGAGCAAAGGTTTGGAGAAGGATCGGCGGTATAGGATATTATTGTGAAGGACATACCTGGCGGACTGCCGCTTTATCTGTCGTGCGAGGGTGGTGTCCTCTGGTAGCATTCCACTCTGGAGTATGGGCTGTATCCTTGTATTTCCAGGGCTCGTCCTTATCTCTACTAGGACCCCCTCCTCGTTGGGAGTTTCGCCCGAGGCTATCTTCGCCAAGCGGTCTGCTGTTTTATTATCGTTTTGGCTAACCAAGGATAAGGTGAAGAAATCAAATTTGTCCCTCCATTGTCTGGCCTTCTCAGCGTAATTCTGGAGGTTCTCCGAGTGTACGGCATATGTGCCCTGCACCTGGTTAACGACAAGTTGTGAGTCGCTGAAGGCTTTGAGGGCTATTATGCCCGCGGCGTGAGCCCATTCTACCCCCATAAGCAGTGCCTCGTACTTCGCTTGATTATTCGATAAGTCAATTTCAAGTCTCGCGGCTCGCATCTCAGTATACTTTTTGTTCTGTGAGGTCAATGCTACGCCGATACCCACTCCGCTGGCATTGACCGCGTCATCTACCCATAACTCCCATGGGTCCATCGTCTACCGGTTGTGCTCCTCTGTGAATGATCCCTCCGCGAGGAAGTCGGCCAAGGCTTGGGCTTTGATGGCCGTTCGGGGCTTGAAAGTGACTTCCTGGCCGCACAGTTCTATAGACCACCGGAGCAGTCTCCCAGATTGGTCTAGTTTATGGAAGACCTGTTTAAGCGGAGCGTCGGTGTAGACGATGATCGGATGGGACTCGAAGTATGGCCTCAGCTTCCGGGATGAGATGACCAGCGCGTACGCCAGCTTCTCTATATTGGAGTACCTGGATTCGGCACCGTCCAGGGCTTTGCTGACGAAGTAGACGGGGTATTGCTTCTTTCCCTCTTCTTTTATTAGTACGGAAGCTACCACGAAGTCTGAGAATGATAGGTACAGGAACAGTGTCTCGCTTGTGTCTGGTGGCCGCAGCAGGGGTAATTGGGACAAGTGGGCCCTGAGATCCTTCCATGCTTTGCTGCACTTTGGATTCCATTTGAAACCGTTTTTTGAGTCCTTCAGTGTTTTGAAAAATGGCAAGCATCTTTCCGCTGACTTCGAGACAAATCGGCCGAGGGCGGCGATACACCCGTTTAAGCGTTGAACGTCCTTTAAGCATCGCGGCTCGGTGAGTCGTGCCACTGCTGCCAATTTCTATGGGTTAGCCTCGATCCCTCTCTCCGATGTCATGAACCCAAGGAATTTCTCGGACTTGACTCCGAACGTACACTTCGTGGGGTTCAGTTTTAAGTTGTACTTGGCTAGGCTGGAGAAGGTCTCTTCCAAGTCATCTAGGTGAGATTTCCCACACTTGGTTTTAATCACCATATCATCTACGTAGGCTTCCACATTTCTTCCTATTTGCCGTCGAAGGATATGATTCATCATCCGTTGGTATGTGGCCCCTGTATTCTTGAGGCCGAAGGGCATCACATTGTAGCAGTATATGGCCCCTGCAGCTCGGAACGAAGTGTGGAGTTGGTCGCTCGGCTTCATCCTGATCTGGTGGTATCCCGAGAAGGCGTCCATAAAACTTAAAAGCTCATACCCCGAGGTTGAATCGACAAGAGCGTCGATTCTTGGTAACGGGTAACAATCCTTTGGGCAGGCTTTGTTGAGATTGGTATAGTCGACGCACATTCTCCACTTTCCGTTGGCTTTCTTGACTATTACCACGTTTGCCAACCATGTCGGGTATTGGACTTCACGGATGAAGCCTGCCTTGAGTAACTTTCCTACCTCTTCTTTCATGCCTTGCTCCTTTTCCTCCCCGAACTTTCTTGGTTTCTGTCTCACCGGTGGGCATTTGGGACTTATGCTGAGTGAGTGTTCAGCCACCGATGCGTCGATGTCGGGCATGTCTTCGGTGCACCAAGCAAAGCTATCCTGGTGATTTTTTAGGAAGTCGATGATACTTCGCCGGAGTTTGTCAGGTATTTCCCTGCCGACTTTGACGGTCTGTTGCGGGTACCTCAGGTTGATGACTTCCTCTTCGAACTCTAGGGTACCCGATGCTTCTATGACCAAATCGTTGATTTGCTTTTCGAGGATTTTCAGTATCCTTTTGTCACTGGGAGCGGCTACCGAATTTATTGTCGCGACATTGTCCAACCCGCCTCTCTTCCTTTTGATTTTCATGATCTGTCCCAAGAGGCTGCGTGGGTGGCTTTTGACGAAGCCTACGCCTTGCGGAGTACAAAACTTTACTTGCTTGTGCGAGGTTGATATTATAAGGTTGAATGCCGCGTGGCAAGGTGTGTCCAGGATCGCATTGTACGGGGAGTCGAGGTTGACAACGTAAAATTTGACCTCTTCAGTCCGTTTCCTTTCTCCATCCCCGAGAGTTACCTGTATCCGGACAGTTCCCTTTACCGACACCTTGTGGTTAGAGAAACCCTCGAGGACCATCCCGCTGGCCTTGAGGTCGGCGTCACTGAGGCCCATTTCTTTGAAACACTGGAGGTACATGATGTTCTTGGCAGCTCCTGTATTGATTAGAATCCTCCTCACCGTGCATTTGTCAATACCTTCTTTCGTCATTTGCGCCTCAAGGACGATGGGTGTGATCCTCGCTTCCTCGTTGTGTTCCATCTCCTCGCTTGAAAAGGAAATGACCTCACGTTGTTCAAATTCGTATTCAGGAACGAGATACGACTTTGTGAGGTTGTAGATTTTCTTTTTTATCTTTTTGACCGAGGTGATGTCGGGATTGATCATGTCAATCACTCTTTCGCCTTTGTCTTTTTGCTGCTGGGCGTTGGCGACGTACTCCTTCAGGCATCCCTCTTTGATGAGGCGCTCTATGGCTCTTTTTAGTTGGAAGCAGTCTTCTGTGGTATGCCCGTAGTCACGGTGGAACACACAGAACTTGGTCTTATCCCTGGCGGGGTAAGATTGTTGTCTCATCGGTGCGGGGTCTTGGACTCCGTACTTGTCCTTTATGACCGCTACGAGGCTCTCTTTTGAGACGTTCAAAGGTGTAAACGTTTCCGGCTTCTTAAACCGAACCTTCTCTTTTTTATCGACGAAGCTCGGGGAACTTTTCTGGAGGTCGATCGATTTGTCCTTGGCTCTAGCGGAGTCAGGCGTGCTGCCCTCGGCCAATGCGACCTTCCTCGCTACGTCAAACATTTCTCCTATGGTCGCCGGCCTCCTTAATTGGAGTTCGGTATAGAGCATTCTGGAGCGGAAGCCTCCCTCAAAGCATGTGATGACCGTATCCTGGCTAATTCCTTCTATCTCATCGTGAGTCTTCTTAAATCGCTCAACGAACGACAACAGGGACTCGTCATCTCGCTGTTTGATATTGGCCAGGTCGCCTCTCGTTTTCGGAATCGTTCCTGCTGTACTGAATTTGTCTAGAAAGATCTTTTCTAGAGTATCCCAGGAATCTATTGTGCCCAACTGTAAGGAGGTAAACCACGTGAGTGCCTTGCTGGTCAGGGTGCTTGGGAACGCTTTGCACAGGACAGCCTCGTCGCTCGTGACTAGACTCATGAGCGTTTGGAAATGGCATATGTGCTCTTGAGGTCGTGTTTGTCCAGTATATGGGACAAACTTCGGAAGTTGGAGAGAAGGGTCAGGCGTTATGTCCTGAATTCACTTCGTGAACGGGCCTAGTCCGATTGATCTTTTTGGAATTTTTGCCGAGCTTTTGGCCTTTTCTGGACTTCGCTCGACACCTCGCTTTTTTCGGTGAGCTTTGAGGTGGGTTTGGAGGTATGGTGGCTCTCTCCTACTTCGGTAACCACTGGGCGGGATCTTCTACTCAGTTGTCTACCGTTCCTTTCGGTTCTTTTCGTGGCTGCGGTCTGTTTGCTAATCAGGGTG
>CM049925.1:24514860-24524860 GCA_027405835.1 Asclepias syriaca | reverse complement strand
TCACAAGTATTACAGTACAAGATCAACCATAGAAATCGAGCTAGAATTTCAAAACAAGAATTGGAAAGATATAGATCTAAGTTACATCTAATTTAAGAAAGCGAGCTAGAATTTCAAAACAAGAATTGGAAAGATATAGATCTAAGTTACATCTAATTTAAGAAAGCAAGTAAATAACAAATTAAGTCCAAATGAATTTTAGGAGGACTTTTCATTCGAATATCTCATCACATTAAGGAATTTTAGTGAATGATCCAAGGGTGATTAGATTAGTTTTGGTGGACTCTCTTTTGGCACCCTCACATCCAACCATAAATTTTGACCTAAACTTATGATTATCATATTAGATCTCCTTATGATTCAGGTTCATAGGGAAGGATCAATAGGAGAATGACGCAAATCATTGGAAATAGTAACATGAAAATACAAAACACTCAAAGGATGGCAAAAAAGTAATTCCTCATAAATTCACTAAAGAAATGTAGAAGGGAGAATCGTATTGGGAATTGTTGCTAGATAATCAAATACGAGAGAAAGTAGAATAAGGTAAGAAGATGGTACAACAATTTCAAGCTTGGCCTTATCTTCAATCCTTGCACTTGAACAATGAAGCTCTTAGACTTGTTCTCTAACAATCTTCACTCACTTGAATGAATAGCTTCTCCAACAACTACAAACTCAAGCTCTCAAAGAAGTAATGATACAAATCAACCAATTATTATAACACAATGCCCTAGACAAAGCCCTTTCTTATGGTGGAAATAATTTTTCAAGTCTAAGAGCAAAATGTTATAATAATTGATTAAGGAAAATATTATTGGGCCCGAATCATCCCACAAGATTGGGCTTTCACCACTTAATTCCAAGTTAGTATGATATTGTCTGTTTTGACCTTAAGACCTCACGGTTTTGTTTTTGAGCAACCACCCAAAAGACCTCTTACGAGTTAGTGGTATTCTTATAAGCTAGTCACCTTTAACATTATCTTTAAATGTGTGACATGGATTGATATCCTCACAAATATGAGAATCAAAACTAGTAGAGTTTCCTTAGCCTTAAACAACTACTCCTTTATTATGTAAAATTACAAGTATTCATAGATAAATTATGTGAGGGTAACAATAGAATTTCACAACATAAGAAACTTCAATTCTGGAATGTGAAATTGGACGGACATCAACACCTAGTGTTTGACGGCCGTCAACTCTTGCAACGCGTGATGTTTTTTACATTTTGCAATTCAGCTCTTCAATTTGTTTTTTTGTGTAATTTAACTCTGAAAACTTCATGTGAACATTTATATAAAAAATCAAGTTAACCAATAGTAAAAATTGTTCAAATATGCAAAAATTGATATGAAATGAGACACAAATCATCCCTAGAATAATGGTATATTTTAGTGTTATCATTTAGTGATTCTAATGGAGTCAACAAAAGAATATGACAATTGATTTGTAATTTATTTCAAATGAATTATCCTTTTTACTTCTATTTCACTCATACTTATACGTGAATCTAAATATCTCTAACATGCTTTCCCACAATTTATTTTCTCCTTCAATTTGAGAAACAAGTTCTCATCAAAATCGCAATTAATAAATTTTGCTATAAAAACATCCTCAAAGGTTCAAGATGCCCTACATATATCCTCAATCTTTTTTCTAAAACTCATTTTTATCTATTGAGTTGGTTCAATTGAAATATATACGGCGCACCTATAAAATTCTCAAATAAAACATATTTGACTCTAGACAAAAAAAAACCAACTATAATGGTGAAAATTTGTGATAACTTATCGCCGCATAATTGTTGTAGCATGTAAAATATTAAAATCAAATAATCTTTTATGATTTACAATAATATGAATTTTCATAATTCTTCTTGACAAATTTTCTTTATCTACTTATGTCTTCTTCAAAAAATAATTCTCATTTTTCTTTTTCTTTATTCCAAAATTATTTGTAAGACATTTATTTATAATTAGAATTCTGCCATTTCTAGTAGTATAACCATTAAAATACTACTATAAGACACATTTAAAATATTACAACTTTTGGTGATAAATTTTTTTTGTGGTCAAATAAGGCATACAATAAAAACAAATTAATTAGTTACTGCGGATTACCGGACGTTACTGTACCAATTGTTCTGCAGAAATAAAAATAAAAATAGAACTAGGTCAATCCCAAAATAACCAAAAAAAACACACACATAGAGACGAAAACTAAAAAGAAAATATAGAAAGACTATTGCTTAGCTATAATTCCCTGAAAATATGTCATAATTTCACTGAGGTCATTTTCAGTATAAAAAATCTTTACACATAGGTGGATCTCTTGACGAATTTTACCTACCAGTTCCAACTCAAAATCATCATACCATAGTATTGCCCTATAGCAACAAAAAATATGTTATGTTTAACACCAAACTTAGGGATAACTTAAAGGGTTTTTTCATCTGTGATTCTAGTTTCAATAAGAATAGCTAGATCAGGCTTGTATTGAGTGATAAGATCTTTAAAATACAAACGAAAATTTTTAAAATACAGTTCTTTAGGAGGACAATCATTGAGAAGATGATCATTTTCTTGTTGTTTGCTAGAAATGCAGTGTCTTTGATTATGTTTCTTATTTCTATGCACCTGGAGTTTGATTTATTTGTGTGTTCTTGTTCATATGGATTCGAATTGAGTATGGTGCACTAGAGGTGTGTTGGAAGTACCTGGGGAGGGGCTGGGCATTGTCTGGTAGTATGTTTCTATTGTAGGTAGAGATAATCTTGAATTTATTGAGTTTTTAATTGATGAACTTGTTTTTTCCTCAAAATAAATTTCAAAACATTAATTTACTTACTTTTTTGTGTTAATAATATGTTATAAAACTAACGATAAAAAATATAAAATAAAAAGTCGGGATAAAGAGAATAGAATAGAGAGAAATTTTATAAATGTATTACGTATTCTTGTACAAGATTTCTCTATAATTCTTACATGAAACCCTCTATTTATCTATTTACCTATTTATAGAGAGTATAAAATTAGAGAAGAGTAAAAAGATAAAAAAAAAAATATATGTTTAAAATTTCTTATGATTATGTATGCAGTGGTTTTTTAAACATCCGAAATTCATGAAGAATCGTCTTTACATTGCCGGAGATTCATATGCTGGCAAATGGGTTCCGATGGTCGCCTGGAAAATATCAGAAGGTTAATTAAATTCTTTCTTGAGATTTCAATTGAAGATCGATTCTAATTCTTTTGGAAATTTGAACAGAAAATAATGAAGAAATTCAACCCAAAATCACTCTTGAGGTAAGAACTTAAGTATTTTTATTCAAATGGAAAATACTTCGATTCAATCTCCTAATTATTTATAATTTTCAAATTAGTTTTAAATCTTTAATTTGAAATCAAAATTTAACACAATAAATTTCGATAATTATAATAATTGTTTTATGTAAGAAAATGAAATGAAAAATATGTTTTGAATTTAATGAGTATGCAAATAACAAGTTAAAAAGTTTACTAAATATTGACAAATTTTTATTACGTCATTAAATGACAATTAAGAGAAAAAAAAAAACGTTTTTGAGTGTAATGAGAATAAAGTTTTGTCCTATTCTCATTTGTGTGTTTTTTGTTGTCTTTGTTTACATGGCAACCTCACTGGAACTATTTATATGCATCAACCCCTTGGTTTTCGTTATCCACATCATTTAGATTATGTCTGTTTATTAAAGAAATATTGTTACGGTCTTAAATAGACTCTCATGCTTGGTGCCAACATTTTACTGATTTTGTTGCTACATTGGGATTTTCTCATAGTGCATCAGATTATTCTTTATTTATTTATCACAAAGGCGATGATATGGCTTATATTCTTTTTTTTTGTTGATGATATTATTATTGTCACTTCATATGATGTTCTTCATCAAAACATCATGTCTAGCCTCAATTATGAGTTTGCTATGAAAGATTTGGGACCACTGAGTTATTTTTTGGGAATTTCTGTTCATCATCACTCTACTGATATATTTTTTTCTCTCAAAAGAAATATGCTCAGGAAATTATTGATCACATGAACATTTCCTCTTGCAAATCTTCGCCCACTCCAGTAATTCATATCATGATCCCAGAAAATATTAACTTTTACACGTCCAAATATTAGTTATGTTGTTCAACAAGTTTGTCTTTTTATGCATGATCCTCGCACACATTACATGACTTCTTTGAAACGTATTAGTCATTAATTAAGGGTACTCTTTGACAAAAGAAAGATAGAATTTTTGAAATATTTTATATGTTCTATTACTGGTCAGAGTTATAGTATGTATAGACACTAATAACAATCAAATTTCTTAAACCTAGGTTAATCAAATCCCTTAAACTTGGGCTCTATCTTAGGAAGAATTACAGCAAGAATGTACATAATAATTATGAAAAAATCAAAGAATATACAGTTGTACACAATAAGGATAGATAATATATTGATACCCCCCCCCCCTTCCCTCAAATTGATGTTGCTAAGTGTGTCAAGGCCTTTGTAAAGACATCAACCACTTAAAAGAGAAGTAGTAAGATGAGGAAGAGTTATAACACCTTGAGTAAAGGCCTCCCTGATGTAAATGATAGTCCACCTCTATGTGTTTTGTCCGTTCATGATATACGGAATTTGTAGCAATGTGAATGACACTGGTATTAACACAATGAAGTGGAGTAGGATCACTTGGAGGAAATCTAAATTTGAAAATAAGACCACGTAAGCACACAATTTCTAAACACGCAGCAAACATTGCTCTATACTCAGCCTCCATAGAAGATTTAGAGACATTGTCCTGCTTCTTACATTTCAAAAAAATCAAAGAATCTCCAAAAAAATACACCATCCTGTGGTAGACTTCCTAGTATCGGGGCAACTAGCCAAATCTGTATCACTCTATGCAGTCAAAAGAAAATCAGATTTTATGGGAAAATATTATCCATGAGTAGGGGATCCAATTAAGTATTGAATTATATGACGAACTGCAGCAAGATGGAGATGTTGAGGTGATTGCATAAATTTCCTAACTATATGAACAACATATGAAATATCTGACCTTGTAATTGTTAAATAGACAAGACTACCAACAAGTTGCCTATACGAAAAAAGGATGTGGCAAAAGTTCGCCTTCATCTTTTCAATATTTCACAATTACTTCCATTGGTATATCAACCGCAGTAGCACCCTTTAAACCAGTGAATTCAATGAGATCTTGGATATATTTATGTTGATTTAAGAACAAGCATGATCTCCAGAGTGAACTTCCAACCCTAAATAATATGTGAGATGCCCAAAATGTTTCATTTTAAATGTACTATGCAACATATTTTGAAGTTTAGTTATCATCCCCTTATCATTAACCGTGATAATAATATCGTCAACATACACAAGAAAAAGACTATACCAATGGTTGTCTTGTGAAAGAAAAGTGAGGAATCATATTGACTTTGAGTGAGGGAAAAAGTAGGAAGAATGTTGCAAAACTTCTCAAACCAAACTCTAGGTGTCTGCTTTAACCCATACAAAGAACGTCTTTGATTGCAAACCTCATGAGCATTCATCGTGGACATGTTCGGTGGAAGTTTCATGTAAATCTCTTCCTTAACATCTCCATTCAAGAAGGAATTTTTTACATCCATGTGATATAAAGCCCAAGATTGAGAGGATACAATAGCAAGTATGGTTCTCATTGTGGTCATCTTAGCAACGGGTGCAAATGTTTTTTTGTAGTTGAGACCATATTCTTGTTTATTCCTAAGAGAAATCAATCGTGATTTATATCAATCTAAGGAGCCATCAGACTTGAGTTTCACCGTATAAACTCACTTGCTACCAATGGGCTTAACTTTTGGAGGACATGAAACAATGTCCCAAGTGTGTTTTTCTTCGAGTGCTTGAAGTTCTGCTTCCATTGCTTAATGTCAACACTGATGTTTCATAGCCTCTTTATAACAAGTGAGGATGGACAAAGAAGATAAAACAGTGGTCATAGCCCCAAAGGTTGAAAAACCGTACCTTTCAACATGTTTGTGAGGCCTAGAGCTTCTACGAAGAGGAGAGGGGGTCATTGAAAATAGGTAGAATAGAACCAACTGTTGCAAGTTGATGTGAAGGGACCATATGTAGACCATCAAATACAGGAGGAGTGCATCTATGATAAACATAACCATGTATAAATCTTTGTACATGTGTATGTGATGGAAAGAAATATGGTAAAGTAGATAGAGAAGAGAGTTCTGAAGTCTTTTGTATGCTAAAGAATGGCTGATTTTCAAAGAAAATGACATTTCTGGAGACACGAGTGTGACGTGCATGAGGATCATAGCAAAGAAATCCTTTTTGGGTTCCAACATATCCTAAGAAAGCACACTTAACAGATTATGAAGTAAGTTTATTTCTCTCATGTGCAGGAAGATGTACAAAAATACATCCAAAAATATGAAGATTGGAATAATATGGTGCATGTCAAAATAAATAAAAATAGGGTAAATTATTATTCAAGTTAGGGATGGTAATCTATTAATTAAATAAACTGCAGTAGCTAAATATTCACACAAAAAATGAGAAGAAACACAAGACTCAATTAGAAGAGTGCGAACAACGTCAAGAAGATGACGATTCTTTTTTTTAGCCACACCATTTTGTTGTAGAGTGAAAAAACAAGAACACTGAGAAATGATCCCATGACTTTAAAGAAAGGATTGAAATTTATTGACATATATTCTACAAAATTAGATTGTAAGATTTTTATTTTAGCAGAAAATTGTGTTTCAATTAAAGCAAGAAAGAGCTTGAACATAGAGAAAACTTCACTTTTAGTTCTAAGAAAATATACTCAAGTAAAACAAGTGAAGTCATTGATAAATGTAACAAAGTATTTGTAATGTTCATGAGAAATTACAGGTGCAATACCCCATAAATAAGTATGTACGAGTTCAAAAGGTTTGGTGGTACAAGTTTGATGAATGGAAAAGGAAGTATTTTGCTCTTACCAAGTTTACAAGATGCACAATCAACAATATCATTATTAGAAGAAGAATTTGTATTTCCATGTAAACTGGATTTAAGCAAGACTCCAAGTACATGAGACTTAGGATGTCCTAAATATCTATACCACACCTGATAATCAAATTGGACAACATTACAAGCAACATGGTTTGACACTAGAAAGGGAGGCAAAACAAAGAAAAAGACGTCCTATTTTAGGTCCCTTCACAATCACTTCCCCGAACACTTGATCTTGCACAAGACAGCCAGAATTTAAAAATTGAATGATATAATTATTGTCAACTAATTGGCCAATAGATATCAGATTAGTAGACAACTTAAGAGACACAAAAATATTATTTAAAGGGGCTAAAATATCACGAATAGGTGTGATAGGTAAAGAATTTCCATCTGTTGTATGAATTTGAAGATTTTCATTATACTTCTGAACATTAGTTAAGGGCAAGGTAGTGTTGGGTCATGTGATTAGAAGCACCAGAATCAGGATACCAAAGCTTAAATTAGAATTTTGGTTACCTGAAAGACTTAAAGCAAAAAGAGCATAAATTGTCATTTGTTGAACGATTTCAAGAGTAATAGCAAACTGACCAGGATTAGAGACATTTGAGCGACCAACCGAGGCATTGTAAGCAGTTTCAAATTTCTTTGGAGGCTGAATGGAACAATCTTTGATGATATGCCTGTTTTCTTACAGTAATTGCAGAATGTTTTAGTACAATTAGTGGCAATATGACCAAATTATTTACAACTATAGCACTAGACATTAGTCATATCTCTGTCTCCTTTACATCTCCCTTAAGCAACGTAGGCAACCGAATTTGAAGCTGAATTTTGAGCTTTCTGCTCCAAGACAGCATGTGTAATGAGCCGATGTTCTTCCCTAAGAAGCTCTCCTATAGAACCATTCAATAAAGGAACCGACTCTCTATTCATGAGGTTAGATCTAATTGTTTCAAACTCCCCTCTTAACTTCATTAAAAACTTATCATGTTTGCTGATTTCGTGGATAGTTTGTACTGCAAAGAGTCCTACAGGAGGAACATTTGCGTATACAATATCAGTGTCCTCAGCCAAAAGATTTTCAGAGGAATAGAACTCTTGGATTGACATACTCCCTTGATTGAATTAACCCAACTCAAATTTCAATTGGAACCTTCGTGTTGTGTTGCTTTGGTTGTAAATTTTCTTCAAGTAATTTTACATTTCTCTAGAAGTCTTATAAGGCTTGACGTTGAGAAGTATGGAGGGTTCCACACTTCCAAGAATCTAGGATATAATCTGAGCATCTTTCACCTCCTATTTCACATATTCCTCCTTCTCATTTCTTTTGTTAAGAGCAGGATCAGTCTCATCGATATGATTCCATAATTCTTTTCCCTTGACAAAGAGCTCAAATGTGAATGCCCAAGCAAAATAGTTCCTACCATTGAATTGAACAAAAAATAGTTCAGATTGTTCTAGAGACATGACTCAATCAGACTAAGAGAACAAGTCCAAGAAAATAAAATAGCAGGATACTAGAGACACAAAATCAAAACACTAAGATTTTGGATGAAGACAAGAAACTAGACATAAGATGATTTTAGAATTTTTGCTCTGATACCACGACAAAATAAAGAGAGAATTTCTGAAATGTTTTCTGTGTTCTATTGTTCGTCAGAATTACAGTATATATAGACACTAATAATAATCAAATTCCTTATACCTAGGCTAATCAAATCTCTTAAACTTAGCCTCTATCTTAGGAAGAATTACAGCAATAATTACATCAAGAATATATACAATAATTATGAAAAACAATCAAAGGATATATAGTTATACACAATAAGGATAGAGAACATATTGACACTCTTGACTTTGGTCTTCATCTTTATTCATTTCCTATTACAACCTTACTCTCTTATACTGATATTGATTGGGGTGGTTATTCAGATACTCGTCGTTTTGCATCTGCTTGTTGTATTTATCTTGGTAATAATTCCCTTTATCGGTCTGCCAAGCGTCAACCTACATTATCTCAATCCAGTGCACAAATATGAATATTGTGGAGTGACGAACGTTGTTATTGAATCTTGTTGAATTCATAATCTTCATTTGGAACTTCATCATCCTTTTAACAAGACTACTTTCATCTATTGTGACAATGTCAGTGCTACTTATTTAGGTAACTATGCTCAACATCATCGTAACAAACACATTGAGATAGATATTTATTATTTTGCAAAAAAGTTACTCGTGGTTAAATACATATTCTTCACATTCCTTCTCATTTTCAAGTTGCTTATATATTTACTAAGGGTCTATTAGAAATATATGATCTTATTTAATATAAGATTAGATTATAATAGATTTATTTATTATTTTTAGAATATGATAAATTTATTTTTTATTATTTATAGATTAGGATAGATTTATTTTGTATTACAAAATTCTTTAGATTCTTAAGTAAATAATATGATTTGGAGTGACTAATATTTTTTTTCATTTTTAAATAAAAATAGATAAATGGTTAATTTTTTAAAATTAAAAGTCTATAATCAACTTAGGGAAATATAAATTATTTGGAAGGACTAAGAATTTTCCATTCATTTCTTTGAATTTTCGTAATTCATTTCTAGTTTGTATATGTCTTTCTTTTTCATAATCTTTGGAAATCATAAGTGAAATCAATATCCATTAAATTACACATTCTTAACAAATAATAATAACATAATAAGCATTAAGAATTTACAAAATTAAAATAAATCAAAATGATAATTATCAAAAATAATAAAAATAATAAAAATAATAAAATAAAATGATTAAGAATAAAAAAAACATAAGGACTAAATTGAGCAATTATTCAATATTAAATTTGTGATTTATATGAAAAATCTTGAAATTTTTATTTTGGAAATTGTTATGAAGGGTTACATAATTGGTAACCCTTCAACAGATCCAACCATTGATCTCAA